>JAEMBT020000009.1:13709111-14084111 GCA_018873245.2 Archegozetes longisetosus | reverse complement strand
TTTGAGAGAGACATGTATGGATGCAATGAGCAGTTATCGATAAAGAGCATCACATTTCGATTTTGTCTCAACATTTTTCTATTAAATTTTGTTAGAAATTCGGTAAAAATATCTGTTTTCATCCAAGATTTTTCATTACTTCGGTAAATAACTGGTAAACCCTTTTTATTTCTGAAACATCGAGGCTCTCGTGACTTCCCTATAGCTATAAGTTTCTCTTTCTCACTGCCATCCATATTGGCACAAACGAAGACTGAAATCCTTTCTTTACTTTTTTACCCCTTTTAAACTTTTGGCCACTTAATGCATATGTTTTACTCGGAAGAAGACGCCAGAAAAGGCCGAACTCATCACCATTAAAGATATTTTTCGGCTTGTAGTCCTTAACGATTTCGGGCAATTTAGACAACCAGTCGTTACAAACAGAGTCGGATACTGAGTTGGCCTCGCCGTGACTTTTTTCGTAATTAATACAATTTCTTTCTCTGAATCGATTAATATAACCCGTCGAGGCCTTGAAGTTATTATAACCAAACCTTTGTCCGCATTCACTCGCCTTTTCTTTCAATATATTGATATTCGTTGGCAGACCATAAGAGTTACATTTACCGATGAACTCTATTAATGCATTGTCGATCTCAGGATATGATGAATTGCGAAAGCGATTAGTATTACGAGATTTTTCAGCTTCAAACTCTTTGATCACTTTCTCTCGGTTTTTTAATTCGAGAAATTTTTGATTCGTCTTTAAGTTGATCACTAAATTGAGCCAATATTTCTTTATATGGAGTCTTTTTATCAATTAGTTGAATGACTTTATATTTAACATCTAATGAAATTGATTTTCTCTTTTTTGAAGACATGCTTTCACTAACACTTTAATGTCGGAAATAACATGCTTTATGTCTCAAAATAAAGCGTTTAATAAACAGTTTGTATGCAATACAAAATTTTTTAATTTTTAATGAATTATAGTCTGCAAAGTTTGACTTTACTTGACTATATCGGGATACGATATATGCTTTCTGTGCTTATAAAGCACTTGACAATAACGAATATTTGACTATAACCGAAAAATTTAACATTAAATATATAGGACTTTTGCCGGTGCTTAAGATATCGCTTGGCTATAGCGAAATTTGACTATAACCGACTTGACTATAACGGGAATTCACTGTATTCTATAATAGATACACATAACGTCTGATGAACTGTTCACTGCTATGTTTTTAGGGCACGCTTTCTATGACATACACAGTTAGATATTAATACATATAGATAATGTGCTTTCTCTTATTAGATGTACTTTTATAAATAAATAAATAACTTCTTGGATACATCCAAACAAATTGCGATAGTCAATTAATAAATTGTTAACTGTTATAGCACATAAACCGAAACTAATAAAGAGGCAAACTTATTTAAAGTACCAAAATAATCATTATAAGAATAGCATTGAAAATAGTGTCAATTTGGCAATGTTATAATTCTATCAGTATGGAGAAATGAAAACTTAAAGTATTAAGTCTCAGTGCTATGTGGTCACTTTCAGTCAAGTTTTATTATTATTACTAACTTTATTGGATTACAGTTAAGCTAAAAGAAGAAATAATATTATTTTATATATATCCCAATATCTTCTTATAAACTTTTTTTTACTGTCTCACTAACTAATTTCATCAAAAAAGTTATGATTCCTATAAAAAATTTTAGTCGAATATTGGATTTTTCGAGAGGTTAAACAGTGAAAGTCAGTCGGGAATCTAAAAGAATTTTAACTGAGACTTTCATGAATCGATGAGTTTGAAGACAAATTTTCAAATCCGATTAGTTTTAAGAGAGTCTTTTGAAATATATTTTTCAAACAAATCGAACAAATTTGTCAAGATGATAATTGTTATAAACTTTTGAACATGTTACTAGCTCATTTGATTCAAAATAAAAAACAATATCTACAGTAAGTTATAAGCAAATTTCTCTCAATTTCGAGGAAACCTAACTCGAAAAGCATGATTAAGTCAGATTCGGATCGAATTTTCCAAGAGAAGCAGATTCTCGGGAGCAATATTCAAAATCGGAATATGGACTTAAAATTTGCAAAATAGCTTTTCGGTAATCAAGAGTATTTCAAGTAGTAAGAGGTCTGTGTGGTACCAAACCTGGCAATTCTGGAACTTAAAAAGCAACGAAAAATGAGAAAATAATAATAATAATAAAATAACTATTATACGATCGTAAAGGAGTTGAACTTGAAATTGATAATATGATATGATAAAGTAATAACTTACTATGAAACCGCACAAACTGATACCAATCGATTTGCATGAAATTTGAACCATACATAGAACCAGTCCAGTGAACAAATGTAGTGAAACAACTGGATTCTGTAACTTAATAACTTTCGAGTTATGGACACTTGAAGCTTGCCCCTTGTGGGTGCGTTTCATTGTAAAGACATGCTTTAATTTTGCAATTTAGTAGTGACCATCACATCAACTTTATGTACAATCATTTTCCAAGTATTTTCACACCTTTCAACCACTAAAATATAGTTTGGCTATCGAGAAATTAAACTTATAGTTTGCCATATAAAATATATGGAGAGAAATAAATAACTAATAATTTATCAAAATTTATTAAGAATAAAATATCATTTATGGGATAAATAATATGTAAGAAATATCTACTACTTCGATTATGTATTGTTATTCCAATAATATAATCTAACGTCATAGACTGATTAATCAATATTACCTCATTCAAATGAAACCATTAAATCTAAATTAACAATAAAGATGTGGATTAGATGTCCATATATTTTATATGGCAAACTTTATTTTATTTATCGATAGCCAAACTATATTTTAGTGGTTGAAAGGTGTGAAAACACTTGGAAAATGATTGTACATAAAGTTGATGTGATGGTCGCTACTAATTGTAAAGTTAAAACATGTCTTTATAATGAAATGCACCCACAAGGAGCAAACTTTAAGTGTCCATAACTGTAAAATTATTGAGTTACGGAATCCAGTTGTTTCACAACATTTGTCCACTGGACTGGTTCTATGTATAGTTCAAATTTCATGCAAATCGGTTGGTATCAGTTTGTGCGGTTCATAGTAAGAAATATCTATTAATTTTGAAAGCTCCACTCAATTTATTTCAGTAATAAATTATGAATGACAAATGGCTAATTAAGTTAAAAATCATCTGATATATTTCTTACTATCTATACAGTTATACTTGGATATAGTAAACCTACATATAGTAAACCTCCTTATAATGAGAATCGATCCATACTTGATATTTCTAATAAGATCTAACTCATATAAAAATACTTGAGCACAGTAAACCTACTAATAGTAAGTATAAAACTCAAACTTGATCAGCAAACAATATAGAGAAACAACTGAAAAGTATAGTTTCGGTTTAATAGTCTATCTTCTTTTGTCTGTTTTTCAGAAGGAGATATCTCAAGATCAACGTTGACCTAAATTTAGAAGATAGCGAATTAGTAAGAGGACTATATCAAATATTTAATGCCATAACCGTAGGCTGGGGGGGTTAAGAGGTTATAACCCCCAGAGATTTAAAAAAAGAAAGTAAATCTTACGAGAAAACTTTGATTTATTTATCTGACGCATCAAACGACTACTTATTGTCAAATAATAATAAAAGCTTTAACAAAAAACTAACAGATATATAAAAATAAGCACACATTTATCTTAACAAATCAGAACATTTAATTTGAGATTGTTAGCTACTAGACCAATAAACCTAGCTAGAGACACAACTTAATAAATAACTAACATACAACTACTGAAAATAGTGATTGATTTATAGAAGAACTAATCATTATTATTCTTATCAACAGATAAGTGACTATGTCAATGAGGTGTTAATATAAACTGAAGTGTAATTAAGAAGACCAGTATTTAATTACTAATATATAATCAATATAGTAGAGCTAGTTTTTGCTTGTTAGATTGAGTATGTGTATGTTAGTAGAATATTTAGCTAGATTGTTAGTAGAATATTTAGCTAGATTGTTAGTAGAATATTTAGCTAGATTGTTAGTTGTTTTCATTAATGTTTAATAAATAAGAGTTTATATTAAATTGGTAATTATAGAGACATTACTAATAAATAACTATTATACTATAATTATAACTTTTAATTATTATTAATCTATTATTTAAGTCAATAGTAAATTTGAATTATACTCGATAGAATAACAATCACCGATGGTGACAGAATAATACGGTTGCTGCATCAGCCTTCCAATGACACGCATCAATTTGCTACTAAACTCAATTTAGATTTACTTTCATTACTAGATTGAATATCCTATAAATTTATTAATACCTCAACATATTGTCAGTTATAAAGCATCCCATTTCTAGTTGCAGTCAAAAATCATTATTTTATTGAGAATAGAATCAATATTTAGCTAAGAAATAATAACTACCAGATTGAAAGATAGATCATACACTAAAATCAATTTCAAAAGTGTCAACACAAATGATCAAATAGTTAGCTTTGAAAGGAATCTAGTATTAAATCAAAATAATCCATAGAGAACAAATTGCATAATTAATGTTACCTAAACAGAGAAGATATAGTATTTAGATGAAATATAAAATATTTAAAAATAGCTTTATTTCTATACTAAAATCGATCTACTAATAGGTATATAATAAGTGAATAGGTGAGTATTATCACATAAGCACATAAGCACACTATGACTATAAGGAAAGATGACAAAGAAATCAAGCATAATAAAGCTTAAATTGAAAATAACAAGTCTCACCTAGAGAATCTTAGACAAATTTATAAGTTTGACAGTATATTAGTTTAGTAATATTTATAAGCTTTTGATTCTTAGACATATTTTCCAGTGATAAAGTACTATACAGAACATTTATATTACAACTACAACTTCAACCTGTAGTTAAATATGTTCACAAATCAATAACATTCAAGCATGTTTTTCTCTGGTATTTTTATATTAATTTTTCAAAATTACTTAAGCCTATGAGTGTATTAAACAGGTTCTACTGTAATAGTTTCTTCATAATACTCTAGCTTATCCAATAAAATACTGATAAGATCAGGTTAGATCAGACTAGGTAATAATCAATATAAATATAAATATCAAATGCATCTAATTCAATTTCGTAACATTACCGATGAGCTGCATCAACAAGTAGGTATTTTATATTAAATATTCATATTCATTAATAATCTCATGTATTACATATGCTAGTACTATAAATAAGTTGATATTTAGAGCCACTAATAGAAGCTATAATATAAGAAAGGATCTAAGAATTTTGTAATATAAGAATCTTTTATAATATAAGAAGTTTACATCAAATTTCCAATGTTTAAGGACTTAAAAGCTTTGGTAATTATATTATCAATTATACTATGATGTTCACTTGAAGAATGTTGTGAAAGGAGCTTTGAAGTAAAGATCAGCCTCATTTTACACCCTAGAACTTAATAAAGTATGATAAATACGTATATTGAGCGTATATAGCGTGCTATTGAGAGCTCGTTCCTATGCTTTTAGAGAACATTTCCTGACTTACACTCTTAGCTATTAACACATATACTGAATATGCTTTTCTTATTAAATATATTTTTGTAAATATATAAATAACCCATTGAGTATATCCTTTGGCATAATTTTATTCTAGTTATACAATACATACGATATCGATAAATAAGTTTCTAACTGTATTGGCACAAACAGTAGAGGTCACTCAAAACAGTTAATTTAATGAATGTATTAACCACATTTGTATTCCGAAAAATCAATTATCATGTTTCTCGTTATTTATCCAATAAAGACAAAAACAAAACTGTTTTCTCAATCATCAGATGCATTATAATGATTAGAAGATTCTATTACGATCAGAAGCACAATTTTTCGAGAATTTCCGATTCAGGCATAAGATGTTTCATGAGCCAATATAAAAATTCTGATTACCGAAAATCTGCCTACGATTCTGCATGTTTTTCCGCAAACTTCTTGCTTTTTGATAATTCAATTAAATTACGTTTTTATACATTTTTGATTCAGGTTTCCTCAAAATCGATGAAAATTCTTGTTTTTTAAATATGGAATTGACTCAACTGGTTGATAACCTGTTCAAAAGATCAAAAGAATTTTCATAATGAGATTTGAAGTTTTGTTCGATTTTGATTTTTGAAAAATTTTAAGCATCAATTGAGAATAATTTGAGAAAAAATCGGTTTTAGAAAAAGTTATCTCTAGAAACTAATAAGTTTTTAGTTACCGAAATAGTACAGATTTTGATCAAAATTTCTTCTTATTCCCAACCAATTCTGGTCGAAATCTCTTTCGATTCCCAACAGATTCTGACTGTTTGACTCCCAAAAAATCCTATCCCTTGTTACAGATCAAAGCTTTTACAAACAAAAACTTATTGTGATTTAGAAAGATTTTGTGCAATAAGTTTCAAGTTGCCTTTGAATTAGTACAAAACTAATATTTCAAGTAAATTGATAATAATTGAAAATTAATTGCACAAAATTATTAGAGCAAATGAAGTGTTCACTTCCAAAAGGGCTTAATTACATCAAACCAACTATCGAAAAAAGCGCAAAAACCCGTATGATTTCAATTGGCTGTTAATAAACTCAATTTTAAAGTGCAATTTTCATAAGATTTAAGCAATTTTTATTGGAGACAGCATCAGTAATCGATTCTAAGCCTAATTATTCATATGAAAAGATCTAAATACGAATTTTTACAAATCCATCACTTAAGCCCTTTTGGAAGTGAAGACTTCAAATATTGTTGTAGTTTTCATACATTATAGTTGTAGATCAAGCTAGTTGTAGACCTAACCTAACCTAACTAAGTTATTTTAGGTTTGACAATTACAAGCTTAAAATAAGCGGCTTTGATAAAAAGATAGCTGAACTTTTAAAGTATTATTGATGAACTGAAGCTTTTCACTAGTCAGTATTATGGAGAAATGTTTTTAAAACCAAATGTAAGAGGTTGGCATTACAAAGGACCTGTTAGTTTCTCCATGGAATTTTCAAATCAATTCAAAATATAAACGTGTCAAAAACGCCCCATAGTCAACAGTACACGATTACAACTAACTTGCTTTCATACTGATGTAATTCAGTGTGATTCAGTGTAGTTCAGTGTAATCCACTATACTGAAAAATAGAATTTTGTCACCATTCTTACTCAACGACAACGAGCTGAAAGTTATGGTGAAGCATCAATAGAGATGAACAATAAGAATTGTTTCCAATAGCATTAAGATGTATTGAACCTTTAGAGAGTGATTGAGAAGTAAGAAGCAATTCCCAATAGAGAAGAAATAAAATGGAGATGAGATTTGTCGATAGAACTAAGTGTCGGTAGAAAACAGATAGGTTATAGCAAAGGGATAGTGAAGACAATGAAAAGTGCCGGTTTGTCGGTTGATATGAGTTATCTGCTATCTATTAATAGTTATAGTTTACTCAACAAAGTGTATTTTCTACGTCATTCTTATAATATTCTTGTGTTATTTCGATGTTATTCTTATGTTATTCTGATACTATTTTTTATGTTATTCTAATTCTAATATTGCTTGTATGGGATTATTGTCTCTTACATGCACTTAAGTGGTTTATAAAAAATAATATAAAAACCTAAACGAAAAACATGACTTATATAAAAAGTTATTACAAAAAACAATATATAATGAAATGAGAAGGAGTTGAGTAAAGTAATAATCAAATTCATTAATCATAAACCAACTAGAGCTTAAGTTAATCGTAAAATTCAATGACTATGGGTTAATGAGGGAGAAAATAATTGTTACCATTTCTACGTTTAATATATTATTTTGTTTTTCGTTTAGTCAGTGTAAGCGAGAGCGAGAGCGAGAGAGAGAGAGAGAGAGAGAGAGAGAGAGAGAGAGAGAGAGGAGATTAACATTTAGTGCACGATAACTTGTTTATGTCTAAAGTTGTTTGAGTCAAATGATATAATTTTGAGCAAGATTCAGTGGAAGAATGGTTCGTCTGATTCTATTGAAAACCTAAGTAATTTTTAGATTCTAGTGATTGCCTAATCCTGAGATCAGTCGTAATGAGTAGTAAATTAACGACAAAAGTAGATGAGTGAAAACTAAAGAATAGATAATAATAGAGATAGAATATAAGTACAGTTAGGATAATTCTAAAAGAGTAGTCAATATAAGAATAATTGTGAAAAAGTAGTCAATATAAGAATAATTCTGTAAACGAGTACTCAATATAAGAATAATTGTGAAAAAGAGAAGTCAATATAAGAATCCAAACAACTATAAATAACAGAGAATGTAATAGAAGTAAAGTTATTGTTGATGTAATAAACGACTATCGATAGTGAATAGATAGTAGAGAATGTTTGTAAAACGTTCATCCAATACGTATATACATAAACAACAACTATGTTCTAGTCTATCTAATGAAAGAACTAGTTCACTTCATGTCTAAATAAGGCTTCATTCATTTTAGTAGACCTTCAAAATTCAAATTCTACTTGTTATTTTTCTTTTATTCTGTAGGTTGGAGTTTGATTGAGATCAAGTTACAATTAGGTTACAATTAACTAGTAGCTATCATAGTTAACGCAATCTCCAACATGATCAAAGCAATTACAACACCCGAATGATGAAGACAAAAAAAGCAATACAAAAGCATAAAGATAATGATTAGAAGTATATAAGTTGAACATTTAATAGTTTAGAACGTAATAGATGTTGCGTAATAAACGATCTGATGGTAGTTTCGACAGTTTATAGAACATATATGTTAGCTTGCTTAATTTCACTTCTTACTTATCTTCAACATCTTTCTTTACTTTACTTCTAACTTTATTCTATTTTACTAATTTTTATTGATTTATAAGTTATTGAAAATGAAGATAATTAATAATTAATATATTTACAAAATTCTATTCACAACTAGAGTCAACAAGTATCTCATTTAAGGTGTCTATCAGGGAGGGGGTCTTGTCACGCTCTAGTAACCACTATTTAATACACAAACTAATTCATAACGAACATTGGATCAGACAATAAAGCTTGAAGCTTTACATATCGATATTTTTATATAATAATGTTCAGATCTATATGACTGTATTTTGGTTGTTGGTCTTAACTTGCAAGTTAAATCTGTGGTAGTCTGCACCAATTCTGTACTCGAGTTAGAATATAGTCCCTAACAACTTTATTAATTCTAAATCATTCCATGACATCCATTTCTATATTATATATAATTAGGCTTGCCACATGTCAAGATAAATCTTGATTTTTCAAGATATTTAAACTTGATCAAGACAACAAGACAGAGGCAATATCTTGACATTAGTGGTCAAGATATGACTATATTCTTATATAATTTTCCAATAAAGAGGGAATATTTAATACTAAACATAAGTGGTTTTCAAGTGATTGAGCATAATAATTAGCATATTATGTGAATATGCGATGAGAAAATAAGTAATATGCTATATGAATGACTCTTATCAGTTTTGATCTAAATGTCTATATTAAGTGAACTACGCATTAAAATTGAAATAGTAAAAAGTGCGCAATAAGACTCCTTGTATTGTTATAGCTTTTGTTAGAAAGTAATTTGCTAATTTCATAAAAGATCAGAAGTGTTTGTTTGAAGCAGCTAAATCAGATAAAAAGTATAATCGTAAATAAAATAAGTCATTTTCATCTGTATTATTGTATTGAATACTTCATTTATCTTAAATAGTCAAGATATTTTATCAACATTTTCAAGATATTCAGATGCTATAATCAAGATATTAGTAAATTTGACGTGGCAAGCCTATGTATAATCAAAAAATAGATTTGTCTACCGTTAAATTAAAACAATTTTCTATTACTACTATTAATTAGAAGTGAAACAAACTCCAAGTAAATAGTGAGTCAACTAAATGGAAGTTTAGAAAAAACGTTTACAACTAGTAAAGTTTATGATTTAATTATAATAAATTTGCAATTATAGAATGGACATTCGGAGAGCACAACAAACAACTAATGAAAGAGATCATTCTAGATATACAAGTATAACAGTATATTAAACTTTAATTAATTATAGAGGAATATCAGATTTGTAGTTGATACCTGACAGCCACGCTTAAGTTTGTTAATTAGAGCAAAGTGTTTCATATAAAGAGGATTACTGTTTATTACTATAAAAAGATAAATATAAACAATAATAACAACAAGCACATACATAACTAATGAATAAAATTGATTTTTTATAGTAATAAACAATAATTGCCTTTACTATGCTACTATATGAAACAGTTTGCCCTAATTAACTACTTTTAGTATGCCTCTTTTTCTATGTCAACTTTTAGCTACAGTTCTCATATATATTTTAGTTTAAATTTGTTTTAATCAAAATTCATTCAACTGTTTATATCAGATAATATTCAATACATAAAATAAACCTAAATATATAACAAGTAAAATAAATAGAAAAAGGTATAAACAAAAGCAGTAAACCTGCATCTCAAAACAAGGAAAATAATATAGAAAAAAAATAAAAAATAAAAAAATAAGTGTTGAACGACTAACAAAAAAAGGAGTGCTAAAAGCAAACAGCTACAATCAATCAAGATAGTAATGATAGAAATGCATTAATATGTCATAGTAATGACCGGAAATTTCCTAAGTTAATTCCGGACACATTAATTCAATACTTAAATTATTATGATTTCCTTATAACAAACTTCATTTAGTTTCAATTAATGTCAAATAATATAAATGAACATCTAATATGAAAACAGAAACATTTATTAAACATCAGTATAGGTTAGAATAGGTTAGGTTAGTATAGGTTAGGTTAGAATAGGTTATCTCAGCATAGGTTAGGTTAGCCAAAGTGTTTTATGATATAAACTTCGTATAAGTTTATTTTGCTATACAAAAGTATTATATATGCATAAATTAAATATATATCAACTCTACTTCATATTATTCATTATTCTAGAGAGTCTTTCAACTTTCCAAAAGTAAAGATCACGTTGAGTACTCTTGAAAACTTGGTAGTCCTCAATAGCAACAAGTAAAGGATGTTATTATATCAAGCTTCCTGCTATGCGCGTTAATTTTTGCATATTTCATTTTAGATTCGTTTTGGTCATTATAATGAATATTCTGTAAGTTTGTTAATTTCTAAAGATATAATGGTCCGATTGAAAGCATGCCATCACAACATCACTTCTGGTTGCTATAGAGGATAACAAAGTCTTTGAGTATATAGCACAACATAAATTATAAATCAAGTTGAAACATAGTAAACGTTGAAACTTTAATCAGTAATCGTTGAATATTCATGATTTGATTTATTAGAATAACTATAATGTGTAAAAGTTGATTCTTTAGAATTAAACAAAATTAATTTAACTTTTGCTTATATATTCTTACATGGAATTGGAGAGTATTCTCACACAGAATTATACAGAATATTCTTATATAAAATTGGAATAGAATATCCATACTTGGAATTTGAATAGAATACTTTTACACAGAATTCGAATGGAATATCCATACATGGAAATGGAACAGAATATTGCTACATAATATTCACAAAGTCTCCC
The DNA here is from genome assembly GCA_018873245.2 of Archegozetes longisetosus. Taxonomy (NCBI): domain Eukaryota; kingdom Metazoa; phylum Arthropoda; class Arachnida; order Sarcoptiformes; family Trhypochthoniidae; genus Archegozetes; species Archegozetes longisetosus. The sequence goes on along the minus strand of JAEMBT020000009.1, from coordinate 14,072,464 downwards.
AAAAGTAGTAATCTAATGAAAATGGAAAGCATAAAATTGAAGTTATAGATTTAGACTTTCATAAAAGCAACAAACTCTTTTGAGTTAGATGACCATCGATTGATTAACAGTAGAAAATTGACTTTAGTTCATAACTTGACTGTATATGCTCTAAATCTAACTTGCAATAAAATTGCTCACTAATTTTACATTTTTTAAAGTTAGAATATATTTATACATAGTTGTCGATTAAACATCTATAGAAACGTTTTCATATCAAATCGATAATAAGTATTAGATTTTATCAATACTCTCGAAACAAACATATTTGATCAGTCTCTCAAAAAGTGTCCTCTACACTCTTAACGTGTAGAGAAGAAAACTTAATAATGTCACAAAAAATGATTGCTTAGATTTGAAAATCTAATCGATATTATACATATAACCGATATTTACATGAGGAAAGTGACTACGCGATAATAGCTGATGGCAACTAAAATCTGATTTAGTATTTCCTCTCTTTTCGCAAATTAGACTTACAATGGTTCGAAAAAGTTTCACTATATTGTAAGATATGTACTTGTATTATATTAAATAGCATTGAATAACGTAGCAAAATATTATACATGTAAGTATATATCGATGCTATACAGAAAGCATACATCGATGCTTTAAAGATAAATACATATTTTCATGAAGAGCTGTAAACTCTTTTCAGTCCACTGTGCTTAATGGTAGAGAAAAGTGAAGTCAAATATTTGAAATAGGACTTAGAAAATTGAACAATCATTTGTTTGATATATCATTACATAAAGATGTATTTATAGTAAGTTTATAGTAGTGAAAATGAGAATATGTATCTAATATATCTAAACTAAACTAGCTAGCCTAGCCTAGCCTAACCTAACCTAACCTAACCTAATCTAACTTAACCTTTATATAAACAAGTTACAATAACTGAAAGACTTAATTTCACAATACTATAATATATAAAATAAATGAATAATGTATAAATAAAAAAGTCACTAATATAGATAATACATCTCACTAAAGTGTTTTATATTTAATCAATCTGTTAAATGCTTCTAGGAGGAACTAATAATAGGTTATAAGTAGACTCTTATTCAATGCATGCAACCATACTATCAATGAGACCTCTTTAAATAATCAGTCCTTATAACTATACTGTTTCATAGTCAATAATAGCGAGAATATTCTTTATATGATAGTGAGAATATTCTTCACACTATAGTAAGAATATTCTTCCTATGGACTTCAAGTGCATCTGTTAAAGTGATTTGGTATACAATAAAAAGAATGATATATATTCCTTTTGTTATTATGGAATATATATATTCTTAGAGAACAATTCACATATTGTTTGAGAACAATCCATATATTCTTTGAGGACAATCCATATAGTCACTTGACTTTTAAATATATAGATTTTCACTTAAATAGAAGAAATGTCACACTTTTTCATTCTATTATATAACAGTCGAGAGAGAGAGAGAGAGAGAGAGAGAGAGAGAGAGAGAGAGAGAGAGAGAGAACTATTCAGAACCACTTGATTCTAAAGAGCAATCATTAACATAGAATCAGTGAACACTTCAGCTGTATATGACTAGATTTATATCAGAGATAGATACGGAACTGTTTAACTCTTCCGGAACTCATCACCTGTTACTCAAGAATTTAATTTTATTTAGAATAGGAATAAGTGTTCATAAGAACACTTGAGATTTCAAAAATAAGATTATTATTTTGACAGTACCTAAAAGATAAGGTTTAGGTCAAGTAGTACTCAAAGTGAATTGAGTTCAAAATTGTTACAGCAATATACAAGCATAGCCTAACCTAACACAATCTAGCCTAACCTAACCCAATCTAGACTAACCTAACCCAATCTAGCTAACCTAACCTAACCTAATCCAATCTAGCCTAACCTAACCCAATCTAACCTAATCTAACATCACATGATATAACATAACATAAACTTAGACTACAACCAAAAATATAAACTTCACAATAACTCTGATGCTTAGCAGCTGTAAAATATATTCCTACAAAAAATGCCAAGTTCGAATAAAGCCTTTTTATACCAAACTATTGTTTTGTTTATATCGGTGTCCTTCAGCTCAAGAGACTTGAGCTCAACTGATTTTATTGTGTATAAGACATTGAGAAATATTATTGTCTTTTACGGCATGTCAAGCATTCAACATATATTAAATCTGTTCCTTTGATCTCATTCCTCAATCTCATCCACTATTAGATCAAGTCTAATAAATAAGTTATTTAATTACATGCATCCTAACGCTGAATAGCATATAAGTTAACATATCGTCGTTTAATCAGTCACTCAGCAAATGATATTTCATTCAACTAGATAATATGCAATATAAGATTACCAGCTCTTTATAAGACTATCAGCTCTTTATAAGATTCTCTACTCTTTAGTGATTAATACTGTAAATCAAAGTCATAATAGTTGTATTTCTATATCATTAGCTTAGTGCTATAAAATACTATTTCCAATTGAATTAACATTACCAATACTACTCTATAGCACTCACTTAATATATCCTATCTTTATTATAAATATAATTCTCTCGTTATAACTCAAAGCTGTTGATGGCTGTAACATTATTTTCATTTCAAGTGTTCTAAAGATTGCCCTCAAATCTACTTTCAGGCTATAGAGTTGGAATGTATATTCAGTTGCAATGTGTATTCAGTTGCAATGTGATCTCATTACCTTCGACTGTACTCTCACGCTATAGAGTCAGAATGTGTATGGAGTCCTAATGTGATTTCATTGTCACCAACTGTACTCTCAGGCTATAGGGTCGGAATGTGATTCAAATGAGAGAACGAAATTGTCTATAAAGAGCTAAATTGACGGCAGAGATATTCATTTATTACGAAAGCTGTCAACTGATTATTTGTAAATAAGTTTGCCAACCATAATCATTGAAAAGATATACTAGCATCAATTTATTGCCTAAAAACCATTTGATTATATCTCATTTTGATTCAAGTAATTTATTGGATAAGACTTAAATTTAAAAGTTATTATTTTATATATTAGGTTAGGTTAGGTTAGGTTAGGTTAGGTTAGATCTTTTTGAGAGTATTCAATCTCTTAGTTATATACTATATTCAAACTAAGGGGACTTAAGCATAAAAACTAACTCAAATTAATATTAACAATAGTATTTCATAGGTTATAATTTCGTTATTGTACGCTCGAAACTTAACAATACTCGATAGCAACTATAAGCGATGAGTTGTCATGGAATGCTTTACACTAGATCATAATATCTTCAGATATTAATAAACTTATAGGATATTCGATACAGTAATCAAAGCAAACTTCAAGTCAAATTTGGCAGCAATCGATGCGTACTGCAGGGAAGTTGAGACAACAATAGTCTTTTGTCTTGCTGCTATCAAGTATTGTTAAGCTTTTAACTGTAAAAGTTGTATGATTTATTGTTAACAACTATTTCTTGTAAACAGTTGTTAGAAATGAATCAAAATGAAGAAAAGATTGGAAATTTGTTCATATTATATAATGAATCACATTGAATTGCGAAAGAAACTAAAGGAATTATTCTAAACAATATGACATGGAACTTTAGTTAGGAACAATTACAAGTCTGTATTATTGAATAAGTAATAAACTAATGATTGAACGTTTCAATAAGAGATAATATGAGAAACATATTTATCAATCACTCAAATTGATTCTGCCTAACCTAACAGAATGTAATTCTACGCAGAATATAATTCTAGCCCTTTAGAAGGCTAACAATTCCGGTTGAATATAGTTACTTAATTCGATACACTTTAACAATTCAGATACTCATCACTAATTCTATTAACGCTATACATTCTATTGTTGAATTATTCATCTATCTAATTAATCTCATCATAAGCACTCACTATCTGCGTAATTATTTATGTAATTATTTATGAAATTATTCTTATCAAAAATCAGTCATGACTTTGATTTTAATCAAATTTGAGTTTTCTTATATCCAAAATTTCAATGTTTGCATTTAAATTGGCAATAAGTAGATTTTAACTAGATTAAAATTACTCAAACAGAGCTTCTGCCTTGTGTACAATAGAACTCATAATTGATTTTATGCAAGAGATTAGAGAATTTAAAACTTTACATCAAACTTATGTTTTCACAAATGTATGTTTTATGTACAGGTTCACCAGATTAGGTACAGGTTCACCAGATTAGGTAAAAGCTGGCCAGTTTAGTATTGTTAGTAAATAACTCATTTGTTGAAATAATATCATGTTTTTCATCATTAATACATGTTAGCTAAATGGAAACTTTTCTATATTTTTTAGTAATAAATTCTGACTTATTTATGTGTTTCAAAGATAAATAAAAATGTTTACAAAATCAAACCTTTTCCAAGGTCATAGACTTTAAGGGGACTTTATTTCAGAAATTTCTAAAATTTCAGGGAAGACGTCTGAAAACTTAATGAAATTAATAGACATTTTTCAATTTACTCAAATTCGATAAGAGGATATATCATTTTCGATCATTATAGGATGGACAGGGGTGACCAGGGGTCAGAACCATACCCGTTGGAAAATCAATTGAGAGAACTAGCTTTCAAATTATAAGAATTGCGTTAAGTTATAAAATTCGGTGTTAAAAATCTATAAAGAATCTGATGTTAAGAATTCCATGAAGAATTTGATGTTAAGAATCTATAAAAAAAATGATATTAAAAATCTATAAAGAATTAGAAGTCTGAAGATTATAACGTAAATATTAGGACTCAAACATGAAACAATAAATTTATATGAAACATTTTCGAACAGAAAATTTTACTTTGGATTATTTTCGATTCAACATCAAACCAGATGTAGGTGTTTATAGAGCCGAGATACTTAGCTTTAATATTTTACTCAAACATGTTTTTGAAACGACGAAGATGAAATGACGAAGATTTATTCAAAGTGCCGACAAATCAGTGCCTTAAAACACATATATTATGCAACGCATAAATTATAGTACTTTAATGACTTATTTAACTACTAATCTTGCGTAAGATTTCAATTATTTCTTTCATGCCGAACGCATTAATTTATAGTTATTTCGGCAATATTTTAGCTTTTATTGATTGCTCGAGTCGATAGAATCGAGTTATCACTTGTTGAGAATGCTTTCAAACGTAGCTATATAGCAATTTGTTACTCGCTTTAAAAGAATCAAAGAATTAGAGAACTAAAGAATCAAAAGTTTCTGAACAAGCTATTTGCTCAAAGAGTTTTGAAGAAATATGATTTCATCTGAGAGTTGCTCTTTGTTTTCAAAATATCCTCAGTATTTGGTCTAAAGAATGATAGTATTTATCTTAAATTCAATTTAAAATATCAAATGATTTATATAAAAAGAGATATGCGGCAACCAAAATTAATTTCCTTTGAAAATTCTTTATAACAGTATATTAGCATAAATTTCGCAATAAGTATACTAAACTTTTCTTTCCCAACAAATATCTAATCTTTAATGTCAAAAACATAAATCAAATACTTCTCTCATTTCTATTCATTCATTTATTTGATCTCATATTTGAGTTCTGACGCTGATTTCTAAGAAATTTTAAGATTATTGTAAATATTTGAACAATGTTTTTGTGTCTTTCTTGAAATTAATTAAATTTCTTTATGTTCATTGTACTCAATAATTAGCCGATGGCTCGTATGTGGGACTGCTACATCAATTTATTAATTGAATATTCTAAAAAATATATTCTATTTTTGAATTCAATTCTTTAATTCTTTAATTCTTTTATGACTCAATTAATCCATGCTTTAAAACTACATAAGCTTGGGAATAAAAACTTCAAGAATTTCAAACATATTACAAAATAGAAGAATTTCATATATATTACAAAATAATTTATTATTTCAGATAAAATCTCAAAACTACATTGGAACTTTTGAAATCTTGTGATAACATAGAATAAACATCAAATATTTTATGCTTAGTTTCTATCTTCTTAAGCTTTGCGTACGCTTAACTTCAAATCAATATAATCAACTTAAATGAGTAAAGAGTTAGAATAGGCTAAGAATAAGCTAAGAATAAGCTAAAGTGTTAAAAAAAACTTAAAAGTCATATCAAAATAGAAGAGATGTGAAAGAAAATATAAATAAGAAATGTATAATATATTTGCTTAATAAGTCTACACAATTTGTCATAAACAGATGTCAGTTGTTGATTCCCAATCCAAATGTATGGCGCCATTGGTCAAGGATTCACTACTTAATATGATCGAATGGCTACTAATCCTGAATATTCTTGAACTCAAAAAGAGGATTCTTCTCGAGTTGTTATGATACTCTTGACATTAATATTATATCAATTATATAGACTTATTGTCCAATAGTGTTACTGATTCTGGTGTGTAAGTTTCAGTATTTGAGTACCTGAGCATCTAAATATCTAAGTATCAATTTCTGCATAAGTCCAACAAATATAATGACATTGAAAATATAACCGTATTTCTGATAACTTAATTTAAGTTATTAGTTTAATAAGGTATAAAAAGGGCAAAAAAGGGCAAAAAAGGCAGAAAACAAACGTACAAATAGAGAGGATTGAAAGTCATGGTGCGTGGAGTCATGCGCTGGTAAGATGATTGAGGATAGGAATAGTTAGGCGAGTGTTTTTTGCGAAGTGATACTCAAGCTTTCAGTGCGTTCAACAGTTACAGTTAGTGCAGTTAGTGACACACAATATTATTTAATAGTATATATAGTATATGTGTGGTATATGCGGTATATATATCGTGTATATATGGTATATATGGTGTATATGGTATACATAGTGCATAGTATTAAACACATTATAGTATTAAACAATGCATCAAAACTAATACTTCTTGATAAGGTAAGCCTAATATTTGCACTTCAATTGTTCATTAGAGGTATATAGTGTTAGTAATAGAGTTGAGAGATGGTTAATTTAGAATTAAATCTTATAGTAATAATAATAATAATAATAATAATAATAATAATAATAATAATAATAATAAGGAGAGTATGAAGAAGATTAAGAATCAAGTGTTTATTATATAGATATTTTTTGGATAGTATTTCAAAACTTTCTCAACTTATAACAAACTTTAATCAAATTATAATATAATATCTATATTCTTATCATTATTAATACATCAACATAGCGAACCTGATTATAGTAATAATAAGAACAATATAGTGATCCTGATACATATTAACTAATTCAAAATATAGTAAAGCCTCGTTATGGTAAGCGAAAAATATCGAAGTTTTGTAGTACTAACATACGAATATTTTTCATTCTACATATTAAACTCAAAACCAAAATTCAGAGTAATTGATTACAAGCTTTAGCTTCATATACAGTTAAAATGAAATTCAATGTTGATTCGAAAAGTGAATAAATGTGTGCAATTGACTTAAGCTGTTTCATAGATCACAATTAGTGCTTGATGTAAAGCCTAACTGATTAAAAGGATGAAAAAATGTTGTTAATAATAGCGATGGATAGAGAATAGGAATTTGGAGAAAAGACAAACTGTGCATCCAATAAATCTTTGCTAAATTGAACACACACACATTATGCAATTCCAGCTTAAATTGTTTTAGTTTTCTTTTCGTTTTCCAATAGAGTCGCTCATTCACCTGAAGAATACTATCTACAGATTGACCAGAAGATACTATCTAAAACTGACAGGAAGAATATTAACTACAAACTGACGAGGAACTGTCTGAAAGTGACCAGGGACACTATATATAACTGACCAGGACACTATATATAACTGACCAGGACACTACCTAAAGCTGGCCAGAAAAGCACTACAAAAGTGTCAAATTGAAATGAAAAACATCTGAACATATAGGATCTATTGGAAAAGATTGAGATGACAATGATTTGTAGAGTTGCCAGTCATGAATCAACAACTAACTATGACTATGACATGAGCGAAATACGCTTCAATATGACCACCAAATAGTTCTGTCAATGAACTGAAAGTTAAGCAGAAAATAGTTGATTATAAAAGTTGAGGTGAAATAAAATCAAATTAATCAAATATGAATTACACGAATTGGACAGTGGAAGATATTGATATAAATAACACTACTGAATTTGATTTATCTCTATCATCAATGAGTAATGCTGAAATTGATTGTTTGTCTAGTGAAACTAATATTACAACTAGAGGTAATGATTGGAATTTATATTTATATATTTTTTGCTTTATATATAGCTATATATTTTGTTATATATATAGTTATATTTTGTTATATTTTCATATATTTTTAGTTCTATTATTTATAGTTCTAGTCGTTATTAATTAGGTTAACTTTTAACTACTAATTGTAAACTTAGCTGTATTATATAGACATATCAATCTTTAAATTAAAGAGTAATTATAGCAGATTGATGTACTATATTTGCTATATGAGATCCTTGACCCATAAATATATGGCGGAGGTCTACTTATAAGTATAGTGTCTTTCGTCTATATTTCATATGATCCTAACTTTTTTGCCTATTAAGGGCTACTATTTATTAATGTATAGTCAATCAAGAATATGAATTTGATCGTTTTCATCGTTTGGCCTTTTAAATGGTGAAATGATCTGAGGGTCAAATATACTTGCGGCCACGTTGTTCTTACATGAAACACACTGTAACTACAGATTCTATAACTTGTCGACTACTTTTAGTAACTTGATTTTGAATCGAATACTTAAAATGTTTGAAATTTGAAATTCAATAATATAGAACTTAGAAGTGATTTCTAGGCTAGGGACATATTTGATCTTGTTGACGGTACGCCTTTCGAACAGATTCATCAAATTTATGATAAGTTTTATGAATAAATGTATGATTTTCAGTCGTATAGGTATTAGCAATTTTTATAGACTTAATATTTTAAAATAAAATAATTATTAGGATTAAGGGATGGTTCAAAAATAACTATTAGGATTAAGGGATGGTTCAAAAATAATTACAATTTAAAAAATTAACAAAATTACTTATAACTCAACAGCTACAATCAAAAAAGGGCAATCCTAAAAGTCTACCAACAGATTTGAAAATGAATAATATAAATATAACATAACGAATTAATTAAAGCAATGATTATACTCTTTTAGCAAATTAAATTAATATAAAACATATATGATTAAACTTTCCATTATCATCAATCACTCAAATAGTGAAGTGAAATAAATTGCATATACTATTTATAATTCAGTTAACATTAAAGATATTACTAACCCAACAATAGATATATTCCATGTAATATTTATAATTCAGTTAACATTACTGATATTGCCAACTCAACAATACATAGACATGTTTGCAGTAGTTTAACGCTGATTTTCCGGTTGATTCATCTAGATTGATTTAGCTAGAATTGAAATTATATAAAACAAATATTTAGCTAAATATAGACCAGATTAAAATTAATAATTATATTCATCGTCATGTATAACTAATAGAGATGATGATAAAATCAGATAGATTTTGTTACAGTTTCATTTTATATTTCGCATATCTCTCTCTCTCTCCCCACTCAATATCATATTTGATTTATAGTTAGTAAACAATAAAGAATATTATTCTACTCAATTGCCCCACTACTTTATTGCTTCATTGCATGAATATATATATAGATACAGATATATAGATAAAACTTAATATCATTATTCAGATGCACTTCTCTTGATAAAAACCAATATAGAGATCAGCCTTTTTTTCAACAACTAATCAATTAACTTATTGTCATAAGAAGTTGTCAATAATATTGTGAACAACAACAAATTCATAAGCTTTTCTGGTTAGAGTTCGGTTTGTAGTTGAAGTAGGATTTTGGCATAAATGAATAATGTGGTTACCGGAATATCGTTTTACTATACCTAGCATATTCTTATCTAGCCTAACTTGATCTTCGACCTAACCTAAATTAGTTGTACTGGTAGTAAATTCAGTTAGATCAGATTAGGTGAGAATAGCGCATATAGTGTACTAGACATAGGGAGGACATTGTTATAGTAACAACTTAACTTCCTTATACCCAAACCTACATGAATCATAAACCAAGCTTAAGCGGTTTTATCTTTCAACTCAATACTCTAGTCTAAATTGCATGTATTTAAGTTTGAATTATAAACCTGAGACTGTTACAGCTATGCGTCAGTAGAGCATGTAGAATGCATGCTTCATATAGATGTTGAATACTTCATATTTTGACTCTATCAAGGATTTATTAGGTTATTTTTTGCTTTAAGTAATATTTAATCCTAAACACCATTTGAAAACATGTTATTTTATATTATCTTAAGTGTATACCTTATTTTTACTATGTTTTAAACTATTTAAGTTATATTTAGTTGACTCGTTTGGAGTTCTATCACTAATTCAATTATAACTCAAATGGTAATATAGATAACAATATAGATAACAATACAAACAAAAACATAGATAACAATACAAATAGCACTTTATAGCACTCGACCACTTGTTTGTTATAAAAGTTGAATTTAAAGAAAAACATTACATAGATTGTTTGGTGAATTTTGGTGAATCTTGGTGAATTTTGGTTGAATTTTGGTGAATCTTGGTGAATCTTGGTGAATTTTGGTTGAATTTTGGTGAATCTTGGTGAATTTCCAATAAGAAATTGACTTAGCAAACCAATCCATCAGAAACAAATCGAATTGAGATCTATTGAATTTTCATGAGATCTCAATTGAAGTCAAGTCAACTTCTATTAGTACAATAAGAAAATTTGTATTTAGATTGTTTAGGGATCACTGAGAATATCTATTCTAAAACTTCTAAATTTGGACTTCATTTAAAAGACCTTCTATTCTATGTGACAAGTTTTAGGTTAGATTAGATTAGATTAGGCGTAAAGCTAAACTAAATCAACAGTCATGATCGTAAGCAATCTTAAACAGACTTATAATAAGTTCTGATAACAAAATATTTAGTTAGGTTAGGTTAGGTTAGGTTAGGTTAGGTTAGATCAGATTAGGTTAGGTTAGCTAAATTTACATTTGCAAATCAGATTGATTGAAATAAACCGAAATTAGCTCAAATAAGAATAAATATAGAAGTTAGGCAGCTGATCGAAAGTACCATTGAAGTAGATGTCAATTCAGATTTTAGTCAAGTCTTCCAGATTGTAATGATAGGAGAAATTGTTCATACGAGCATACATTGACCAACAACCTCAAAACAGATGTCATAATACTCAACCTCTTCTATCAGATTCTTTTCATAGATACTATTGTCAACAAGTCCATAAAATGATTTCTCCTAACCAGACATAAAATCCTTTTCTTTCTTTTCATCGATCGACAATACTTTTGTCTTTCTATCTAATGTTCGGCTAAATCATAAAAACCCTAACCGAATTCATATAATATCAACTTTTGAGAATTTCTTTCCGATTCAGCAACTCATCTCATCAGAAAATTATTATATCAGTCAAACAGTCGTATTATTGATTTCTTCCAATTAGGTCTTAACCAAAGTTAACAAGGAGGGTATATGACCAAAGTGACCAATTTTGAAAATATTACTACTCATGACATCAAATGATCATAAATGCTATTCAGATCGGTTGACCTGCACAAGAGTACAATCTATTAACTTTTCAAAATTGTTAGTCAATCAAAACTGAATAGTATTTTCAATATGTTTGGCAAATTGTGAGCAACCTAAAGCAAAATAAATGAGAGTTATAATTACAAATCATGCACATATGCATGAAATGATAGGATAGTTACATGAAATTCTCAATCTCTGTTATATCTCAATTATCGGAGTAGATCTCAATTAGGATTATCGCTTCAAGCTTTTAATTGTATTTTTCCTAAGCATGTACTTGTACTCGAATATAAGTTTATTTATATAAGTACATGGCTAAAAAAAGTACAATTAAAAGCTTGAAACGATAATCCTAATTGAGATTTATTTTGACAATTCAAGCATAACAGACTTGAGAATTTCATGTAACTATCCTATCGTTTCATACATATGTACATGATTTGTAACTTTAACTCGCATTTATTTTGCTTTATTTAGATCGCTCACAATTCTGCCAACCACATTGAAAGTGCTATTCAGTTTTGCATTGGTTAACAATTTTCTAAAGTTAATAGATTGTGCTCTTGTGCAGGCCAGTCGAGTTGAATAGCATTTATGGTCATTACTAGTTCATAGTAAACATTTTTTCAAAATTCGTAACCTTGTGGTCAGATACTTCCCTCAAAAGATTTAGAATATCAATTAAGATACTCATGAATGAATTTTGAATAGACTAGACTTTCTGGTTTGGATGACTTGCGTTATGATAGATGTAAAAAAGCTATCCATAGACAGTAGACAAAAAATAACAATCTTTCCAGCTATTAACGTGAGAAATTGTGGTGAAGTTAGGTACGAGTTTATAAGGGACATAATGGTCTATAAGGGACATATTGATCTAAAAGGGACTTATTGGTCTAAGGGACTTATTAGTCTATAGGGGACATATAAGGCCAGATATTGTCCAGCAAATACTCCGTAGAATAAAAATTTTATGTGAGACAAAGCTGTTCGCAGCAATTTGTTGTAATTGATTTCTGCGTCCTGCCCATTAAATAGAGTTTTATATATCACACTACTATTGTCTGTCTTCTCCTATTTTTGTATGTCTCACTTTAGTTATCGTATCCGCTTTTTCAGTTGCTGACTATACTTTAAATGTTCTTTTATAGACTTCCTTGTCTGTTACTGATATTAGTTGTGATTCAAAAATGTATAGATTAATGTCCGATATATTGTTCTTTAATAGTATGATGTTTAGACTACAATTTGTAAGCTTGTATGCTAGACTATCTAATCAATAGTCATTAGATGGGGTTAGATTAGGTTAGGCTAGACTAACTCTATATTACCTAAAATATGAATTCTGAATTATTCATTCACATCAAATATCAACTATGATTATCTTACTTCGACTCGATTCTTGAACTGAATTGATATTCAGTGAAGATCGAAGTGTAGATAACAACAATAATAGTTAGGAATATAAAACTAGATTTTGAATTAATTGAAGACCTTGTGGTGCAACTGGTGTTTGAATTGCTATATTGGCTTAGTTGTTTTCTATTGCGTGACTATTAGTTTGCATTTATGTGTTTTGAACACATTGGGACTCTGTTGGGATCTATACTGTTTGTCACCGTTGTGAGCACTTTACTAAAAATACTTATTATTGGCTTTGAACAAATATTTTCAACTACTAAAATCTTCATATTCTGTTTGTTTACTTGTCGATTAACTAAATTTTGATCCAAATATTTCTAATTTAATTAACTTCTAATCACCTACTTCATTGAGATCTTCCTTTAGGTACTGGTTGTGTTGTAATTTTGATTAACATTGTCTGAAATTATTAAAGATTAATGAATGGCTCAATATTGTGACTGTTGATTTTTTAAATTATTTGTCATATTTGATTTGATTTCGAATATTCTGTCTTGATTGATTCTGTCCTTTGAATATTCTGTTTCGATATAGTCATTGAATTGTTGTTCGCAATAAATGGCAATCTTTAAGGGAATCATTCAGAAAAATAATGACTTATTCCTTGGACGAAACCCTAGAAAAAGTTGATTAAAAAATAATTCTTTGCCTTCCTTTTACTTCATTCTACCGCTTTCCGACTGCTGTCCTTCAAATGTCGGAACGATATATTGGTTAGCATTTATGTTCTAAGCAAAAGAATGTCCTCTGATCTCAGAATTGACCTGTTGATCATCGCACAACTATTATTATGCCATTTAGTATGACTAAAATTACTACTTTATATTTCATCTACAAAAGTCATACCATTCATTGGTCTGTCAGAATTCATTGCAAAATTCTGTATGGAATTCTGTGGGGAATTTCTTTCATTATTCGACAAATTTGATTTCGAGTTAGCACTTAACTCAATATTCAAAATATCTGCCGGGTCAGAAAGATTCTCGACCTGATACTTGTACAAAAGTTCTTCAAGTATGGAAGGATTTTCTGAAGCATGATTTCCGTTATTATCTAAAATATGAATTCCTAGGTTTATTAGTCCGGTGAGAATAGTAGGACTTCCCACAGGATTGTTTTTCCTATTCAAACCATTGATCTCCAGATTTATCAGACCTAAGGGATTAACAGAATTTCTGACAAAACTGTTATTATTGTTTAATATGTTGATTCTAGGATTCAGCAGTGCTACAGGACTGATAGGATTTGTTGCAGGATAGTTATTGTTATTAAAAAGACTTAACCTGACATCTAAAAGTTGCGCGTGCTTTGAGGAACTGCTCGTCGGCTTATTATTACTACTATTACAACTTTTATTATTATTATTATTTTCATTGAGTGTGTCCAATCCAACATTGAAAAGTCCGACAAATTTCGTGTAGGATTCAAGTCACTTATCCTAAGATTCAACAATGTTTCTATATTAGTAAGATTTCCGGCAAGATTATTATAGCTACTCAAGATGATTAGTCCGACATCTAAAAGTGTCCGGGTTTGATTTGATAGGGAAATTTCCTCATCATTTCTAATCCTATTTGATTTTGCGAATATTTCCCAGGTTTTCTAGATATGATTCATATACAGAAATACTGTTTTCATTGAAATGTATCTGAATTTTGATTTCCGACTGGGTCTCGAATTAGTCCTATTTTGAAACCAATTACTTTTATCAAAATCGAGTGGAAAATGAAATATTATTCTGTTAGATACAAAATTAATAAGAAAGTATATGATATTCATTTTTACCATTAATCTGATCTTCAAATATAAGATTTAACAACTTGACAGCCACCAAACTCACTCATATTTAATCTGTCAAGAAATGCAATACTCGTATATATGATTTGTTTGGAAAAAATTTTAGTTTATTCATATATTCATATATTCATGAAATGTGACAATATGAGTCAAATGATTATGAATAAATTCTACTGTTAAGATCTTATGAATAATAAGTTATATCATACCTACTACTCCCCTATTAGCTGAGCTTTTTATAGCTTAAATTATATTTTTATTTCTCATATATCTGTCAATATTTTAAATGATTTTATTTTCGATGATTCTCTGATGATTTGTTGTCAAATTTCACATCATATATAACTAGACAATCTATAGCCAGTTCATAGTTACAGTCCATAAGACATATTTTCTACACTTATATATATATATGTGAGCTGAACATAAAATGTCACAACAAAATCTGAAACTATATTTATCTGATGCATCAATCGATTGGTTATAGTTAAATATTAATTAAAAGATTGATAATAGTTTAGTAGATATTTTAATGATTAAGTGATTTCAAACTAGTCTGGCTGAGATACTCATACCTAGACCTAACAAATAAGCGCATTTTAGTCACCGATACAACTAAATAAAAGCATATAAAAATTTAAAATTATTACATAAATCACCTCAAACTCTAACATTCTTATTTAGTTAAGATAAATGTTTGATTTAGTATATGATTTATAGAGTAAATAATTTATAGTTTTATTGATCAACTTATATATACTCTTAAGTATTTGATGGTAATTTATTTGATCGTAATTTATTTACTCAACTTATGGCTGGTTTTATATATTTAAAGTCAATAATTCAATATTTAAAGCCAGTGATCCTTACAAAAGTCATACTCTACATCAAATATATTCTTTATATACAACCATCATTGTTGAGAATATTAACTATTACTAAAATTACTTAATTTTGTCTGCTATTTTCTTCTTCATTCAGTTAATCGAATTATTTTTTACTTGAATGCTTGTCTACAATTGATTTATTTTCGATTGTCTGTATAAGTTTCGAAATTTCTACTGATATTTCGTTGAATCAGTTCTATAGGGTCCTATCTCTAATTCGAAAATGTTTACAGAACTGATCCGACAATTAGATTTAAATTCAATCTATTATAAGATGATCAAAATATTGTATATTGTATAAACAAGTAAAGATAAATCAGATATAAGAAAAATCATTTATAATATATAACATAGCCATAGATTCAAGCTATTCTGTATATTCTGTAGAATAAGCGCCACTCTATGGACTAGTTCGAAACTCTTAAGTTTTAGTTTTTGTAATTTTTTAAAGTTCTGTCTGAAGATTTGCTTGGAGAGTAATACATTAAGAAAACAAATTGTTTAGAATATACATTAGTAGAATACAATCGTTTAGAATATACATTAATATAATGCAAATTCTCTAGAAAAGTTACTCAAATGGGAATAAGTTTATGTATTTATGCAACAATCTATTTGTTCATTCAATTATTAAACTGCAATCATACATTTAATAATAAATATAAAAATTAATTTACGTATTAATTTCATTTAATTAATAAGTTAATTGTAAGATAGTTTACTATTATCATCATATAAATAATAAAATATAAATTTTAATATAAAATTAGAGCTGGTAACGAATAGAACAGTATTAGAAATAATAAATTAATACATGCTTTTATTTTAGCTCTAACTCTAAACCTAACCTAATCTAACCTAACCTAATCCAACCTAACCTAACCTAACTCTAAACTAGCCAATCAGAGCAGTACTTAACTTATAGAATTATTTCAATATATGATTATGCTATATGCTTTATATTGAGATAAATACTCCATAATATCAATCATACCTAACCTAACTAACCTCTAATACAATAGCACAGAACATTTATATAAAATGTCAGAATTAATCATTATAAGTCAAATTAATTTAATTCTGAGCAATAGTTAAGTAGTACTTAAGTTGAAGATTATCTCATTAATGGTTGTAATACATCTCGCTAATGGATAGACTAAATTATGATTCAGTTAAATCTGTCTAATTTGAACATGCAGCTAAATGACTTTTAAATCATAATCAATAACCAAGCTCAAACTCTCTCTAGGCTCTACTAAAAGCGATCAGACTGAATGTAACAGTCATTTCCGGAATCATTGCTAAAACAATAAATTGAACTAATTTTAGAACGTTTGATCTATGTCTAAGTATTTTCTACTAAGTTCGCAATCTTCCCAAAATCTCATTATAACCTAACTTCATCTGTTCACCAAAGCCTTTCAGCCTCAATTTGAATTATGATTGTTATAAAAGTTTGTCACATTGCAGCTGTTTTTGTCTAGAATATTAATGACAGAGAAACCCGTTATTTCGTCGTATACTGCAAAGATTTCACCAATCAGTTGCTTATGCTTGCTTTTAACACTTTAAATTCTAAACCTGATAATAGGACATATTTCTTACCACTTTGAATATTTTATGTTCTTGTAATTCAGATGTAGAATTGGTAAGTCTACTGACCTAACCTAACCTAACCTAACCTAACCTAACCTAAAGCCAGTAATTTAATGAGCATGCTGATTTAAAACATATTTATTTTATAATTAATAGATCCAAAAATGTTATATTGCAACACGACATGGGACGGAGTTTCATGTTGGTATTTCACTTTTGCCGAACATTTATCTATTATTCCTTGTTTTTCTGAATTAAATGGTGTCCCGTATGATACATCGCGTAAGCATTAATCTCAATCTTGTTATCAGCTTTCACCTTAATATATCATTCTTAAGTTTAAGTTTGATTGCAGAGAACGTATCGCGTTTATGTCTCGCGAATGGGACCTGGGCTGATAAAGCTGACTATGGCAAATGTAAACCACTCACTTCTGATTATGAAATACTTAAGGTATTAATTGTCGATGCTTTCATTTTAAACTTTTCTATTGGCTATCAGTTCTCGAGTTTTATCTTTAGATTTTTAGGCTTTATTTTTCATTAGTCAAACTATCAATTAGAATAATTGCTCTGGTGTTAATTTATTCACTTTGAACTTACACAGTCAAATCTGTCAAGTATTACACATCTTAAAAAGTTAATATAAAAACACTGTAGAAAACATGGTTTTAGTTCTAGTTAAGTTATAAAAACACTTGGCTACATGCTCAAACTATAGAGGTGTTAATTGTATCATGTTTAGGGCCAGTGGGACGCTAAAGAGGCGGCTACAATTTATTATATCGGATACGGACTTTCTCTGATCGCACTCACAATAGCTCTCTGGATATTTTTGTACTTCAAGTATAAATCCTTTTATATGCGCTCTATGAAACTCGATTTACACTCAACTAATTTACTAATAGTCTATTTGTATTTAATCTGGTTTACAGAGATTTGAGATGCGTTCGCAACACAATTCACACCAATTTAATGGTTACTTATATGTAAGAATTTCGGAATTGATTGGACTGGATACAGAAAATTTCTAATTGAAATAAATGTTTGAATCGCCCTTAGGCTCATTGCCATTTGTTGGATCATTACAGATAGACTTCATTCGAACCCCTCCGCCACGTCTAACAAAGTAAGTTAAAATCTAACCTAATCTAACCTAACCTAACCTTACCTAACCCAACCCAACCCAACCTAAAGCTTTATTGAGAAAAGTAGTAACAACTCCCCTATTGATAGGCTTCGTGTATGATTGTTATTCTACTCACATATTTGATGGGAACAAATTTCTTTTGGATGTTCGTTGAAGGACTTTATTTATATATATTGGTTGTCAAAACTTTCTCAATTGAACTGGTGAAAGTTCACATTTACGCCTTTATTGGATGGGGTATAATTTGAAACTTAGAACTGATTCTTTCATCTTTGGATGAGTCGCTTTATATGCAAACTACACCCCTATGCAATTACGGACTGTTTTGTTGAATTAATGGCAACTTTATTAGAGGGGCTGTATTTCAGTTAAGGACCGTTAATTTGAACTCTCCCATCAATTCGAATATCATCAAAAGGACTACTTTCAAAGATGAAAGAATCAGTTCTGAACTGAAGGTATTTTAAAAGTATAAATATTCTGACATAATTGATGTGTTCGAATCAGGTTTGCCAGCTCTAGTGGTAATGGTTTGGGCACCTGTCAAAGTCTATTTTACTAAAAACGATCCATACGTGCTATCAGGGTATATAATGAACATAGAAAACTAGTAATTGTTTGATATTTGGTTAAAAGTTGGCTTAAAATGTTGCTCAGAATCTCAACTCTACATAACTTATTTATATTTTAATATTTTATAGTTAAATTCAACTGGTTTTGAGCATAGATTATAGAAATATGTAGAACAAAAAATAAGTTTTAGAATAAATGACTAAAATATTTGAACTATAAACCACCGTTGTAAGTGTTATCTATAAAATAAATAAAACTGTAGATTGAGAATATAAAATTGATACTACCAAACACAACTAAGCATTACTAGTTGATCTAAATTGAATATTTATAAAGTCACTATATAATTCTATTTAATAGGTGTCCATGGCAAAATCAAGACTTGTATGATTATATCTTTGTATGTCCCATAATTCTGGTGCTTCTGGTATTTCATTTTTTATATATTACTTTATAGCTTTTACCATAACATTTAATATTCATTCAAATGAGCCTTAGCTTTCTCTATATTTGTCATGAAAACTTTTCAATTTATGATTCTTCATCTCGTATCGTTTTGAATTTTCTTTCAAAATTTTCTCTTTCATACCATCTCGTCTCATGAGAACTCTTAACTTAGTCTCAAAACTACTGACCCTTTATTATGAGATTAAAATATATGATTTGCATTAAAAGTATTTCAGTTAGAAAGCATGTCATTTCATTTCATTTCATTCTTGCTCATGATTCTTATATCATTTAGATTGTCATTTTGATATATAATCAGTTTATTATTTTTAGTTAGCAAATTTCGTCTAAGTTTTGTGAAATTGTCTCGTTTGACGAGATACAGAGAGACTTAGCGAGATACCAAGAGACTTCGCGAGATACCAAGAGACCTCGCGAGATTCTCCACAAGACCAGATCTAGTTTTCATGACTACTTTACAATATATAACATTAATTTAAACAAACAATAACTTAAGCTATAAAATATTAACTAAAACAAAACTAAATTAACAGATAAACATATTCTTTCTGGGAAAAATCATGTGGGTATTGATTACTAAATTAAGAGCTGCTACAAGTGTCGAATCAAAGCAATACCGGTAAGTATAACAACAATAATGTATGACATCTATTATCTATTATATTAATTTTTATTTATCATTTTAACAGAAAAGCAGCTAAAGCGTTGCTAGTTTTGATTCCTCTATTAGGAGTGGCTTATATGTTGGTTCTGGTCACACCAACTCATAAAACAGCTAAAGTGGTCTTTCAATATCTTGTTGCCGTTCTTGTCTCTACTCAAGTTAGTTATCAGTTCTTGTTTTCCGACTTTCAGGCTTTCGTACTTTTCAGACTTTCAGGCTTTCGTACTTTTCAGTCTTTCAGAATTTCGGGTTTTTCAGATTCTTCAGACTTACAAATTTTTCAGATTTTTCAAACTTATCATACTTAAAAACTATTTTCATTTTCAATAAGACTAATCACACACTATTAAATAGGGGTTCACAGTAGCAGTTCTCTACTGCTTCTGTAACGGAGAGGTGAGAAATTCAGTCCGACACCACTTCGAGCGTTTCAAGCTGCGAAGAACACTACGTGGAGGTGAATACCCAGTGGGACCCAGAAACACATTCGCATTTCGGTCATTGAGGTATGGAGAAAATGTCAAACTCTATCGTACCAGAGGAGACAGAGATCGTGGCTCTTGTATCAGTTTCACCACTACCACCACTTATGTCAGCAACAATTCTCATTCCGCCAAATCTCACAAACACATCACTAATGGCTCCACTAATGCTTCGGCTGTTGTCTACGGACCTGTTGTTCAGCATTGTGTTGAAGACGTTCTATAGATCGCATAAATTGTCTGTCTTTTGTATGTTATCTCAAAACGTCGGTCAGTCAATAAGTTTTAAGTATTGGATGTTTGCCTTGTTTTTGGGTTAGTATATGGTATACAGTGATATGTAATAAATAATCAGAACAATCTTTAAGAGATAGTTTAGGTTAGGGATACCAACTTTCCAAGTCTCAGACAATGTCTCCAGCCTTCAGAGCAAGTCTAAAGCTGCGGATTCAAATTTTATTCTTTGGTCCCCTTTTGATTTTAAACCTATTGAAGATAATTGTCAAAAATTATCCTACGGTTGCCATTTGAAATATTTTCTACAGCTTTTACTCGACCAAGTATTGGGTTCCTAGTTGACAAAAACGAAAAAAAAGAAATTTGACATACTCTAAATTTCTTTAATTAGTTAGTCTACTTGTTGACATATCATTATTGTCTAAAATCTCATTAATACCCGATACACTACCTATGATAGAGAGATCGACTCAGTCAACAATATCTCAATTATCTCTTAAAGATTCTTCAGGCTATTTTCTGTGCCCACTATTTAGATCCTAATATATTATTGTACATCCTGAGTTGCTTATTAAACCATTTCATTATTAGACCGCTTTTTTATCAATCCGTGATTACTACGCATGAGTCAAAAATCAATTCCCATATTGAACTGTTGCTTTATAAAACGGCTTAATATAGGAACGCAATTTGATGCATGCGCAGAAGTCAGGACCTAATACGGAAACAACCTAATGAAGAAATAGTTTAATACGAAAAGGGCCTAATAAGAAAACGGTATAACATGGAGCTAGCCGTAGACTGATATAAAACAAAGCATCTAATACTTAAATATAATGACACGGCTGTCAACATAGATCGATATATTCATAACTATAATCTAATGTTTTCTCATCTTTGGTAGTATTTTTCGATACGTTTACTATTTGTTAGTTAATCATATTTTGATGTGTTAATTTACTCCTAAGTTCACCATGCTAAATTCATCATGTGTTCTAATTAATGCTTCTAATAAATATCAATTTATTCTTCTATTAACTTATTTTAAGTATCTCGATTATTTAGCTATTTAGTTGATATCTAAATTGAAATCTTAATTTTTCACATTAAGGTTAAACTAATTGCGTTAGAATCGATCAGAAGGTTTTTGATATTATTCAATAGTAAATCTTTTTCAAATTGTTGCATATTTCAAGTTCAAAACATCTCATTTCTGAAATCGTAAAAAGAACAAGAAAAATTTAAGCACTTAATAGCCCTCAAAATAAAATTTTTTTTGCTTTCGTCATATCTTATCAATTCTCAGTTCATCTTAAATCGAATCAAACACGTTCTTATATCGATGTATAAATCACGAAAATTGGTTTTGTAAATGACTGAAAAATTGGTGTCAAATGTTTGTAGGCGTAAATCGACTCAACAGTCACTCAACGATTTAAAGTCTTTGGTAGAGTCGGAGTTAAAATCAAGAATAACTAACAAATAGGGAAGAATAGAAGGAATTCATGAAATTATTGCCGAAATAGAGTTATGAATACAACCATATACTGCAATTTATTCGCTTAAAATCGATGGAAAACTCTTTTATTGAGGATAATGTTGCGATCTTTACCTAAAAGATTAAGACAAGTTTGGTGTCATTAATGAGTTAAAAGAATCAGAATTAGTTCAGAAATCGATTGATAAGACTTTAAAGTAATATTTGGAAATCACGAATAGAAGAGTTTTAGTAAACTTTAATGGTTGACTAAAAACTGAAAGATTTATAATAAAACTAGAGTTTTATCAAGTTGTTGATCAAATATAGCTTATGTCAGTTATAAGGTATTTGAAAGTTCTTACATTCGTGAGTGTAGCGCATGCATACAATCGAAATTTGTTTTCATTATAAGCTTAACTATTCATATTAACAACTTTCAAGTAAATATTAAATTAACCGTCGAAACATTCAAATATCAGCTAATAGTACATATTCATATCATAACAAGACAAAAGATGGCTATAGTTGAAGACATGAAAGATTTATCAAAAGACGAACAAAAGTTGAAAAAGTATACATTATATATTCTACTGGCTTGTCTTCTAGTTTCACTTGGCTTCACAATGCTTTACACAACAAGAATGATATCTGCAGATTCAGAGAATCCTAAAGCACCTAAAATTTTTATATCAATGATTCACTTTTTTGCTTATCTTATACTAGCCATTTTCTCAGCTATTGGACTATATGGCACTTACTTCCATAAAGAAAACTTCTTATTCTGGTTTTCCATCGCTGCTCTAGTTCTTGTAATCGCTGAAATCTTTTGTCTTCTTTTTGGATTATTCATAATGTGTAAGATATTTATTTTAGATTTAATTCCTATTAATAAAAGACATTTTTCTCAACCAAAGCTGACGAAAACAAGAAGCCATCTATTTGGATGGTTACACTAACAATTATTGCCATTGTTTTGTTAGCGATTTCGGCTATCTTTGCATTTCTACTCAACAAGCTCATTCTGAAATCTGTTACAAAGACTGAACCGATCGCTGAAACCAAGATATGAAAAAAAGCTAATTCAAACTCTAGTAGTTTGAATCTCTACTAAGTTTTGGACTTTTTTTTCTAGATTTTTGTGAGAATTTTCAAAATTAAAATATTCCAATTTGAAAGAAATTCTAGTTTAAATCCAATTCTTTGCGAAATATTAAGAAAATAAGTTTCAATTGAGAAAAATGCGTTATATTGTCCAACACTTCTAGTTATAGCATTGGGCACTTAATTGACAGTAATTCTCAGCCTATTGGTCAACTGCTTGTAGCTTTGGATAGTTTTCAATGGAAACTAAGAAACTGGTAAATGAGAAAACAGATACTAACCGGCTGGTAAAGCTCTGATGGCGGACTCGAATATGATATCAATAAGGCTAGAAATATTCGATTCGTTCGCGCATTAATTGTTTTCTAGACCTGAACCTTTGATTCGTTGATGTAATTACAGTGAAAGCTGTGTTCATGACTAGCTGAATAGGGCGACTATCTGAGTTATGCGACCGCGATCAAGTTTCTTTCAGATCCTATAATCTAGTTAGCATTTGAATAGACCGACCGCTACAGTTAAACTGTAAACTTAACGAATTTTACTGTATATTTAAAATATTTAGATTTTCGGTCTTGTGAACAATCAGTCAGACATTTGTCGAGTTAAAGCGAGAAATTAAAAAATATAGGATAATTTATCCCGCGACTGGTTGAAGTCACTTATCGAGCCGACGCTGAGTCGGGTTCGTATGATAATTGAGGCCAACGGGGATGCCATAAAATATTAATATGACTTCATGTTTGTTTCTTAGTCAGTTAGACATATTTTAGTACAAGAGACATTTTGTAGTGACGCTATGCCCGGCAATTGGCTCCAAATTATGAACACGTTCAAAAATAGGAAATTCATTGACTCATATCAACGCAGGCTATGCAATTGCCATTTTGCGGAGCATAGTAGTAGTAATGGTCTCTACTATGGCACTCTACTATGGTCTCGGGTCTGCATTCAACCCGAAGATCCCCTTTTAATTCACAGTTAAATCTACTCCCGTTTTTCAAATCATGCAAAGTAATATGTATATTTTTCAACTGATAGAACAAAAACGTGAGTGTATTCTAGTGTCGAGTATTGCTGTCGGTGTAAAACGGAGTCAGGACATCGGATGTTGTGTCTATGCGATGATGGTCCTGTGGCATTTAGGACTTGAGTAGTAGTTAGGATACTTGAGGACACTTTTCCAGGACAACTAAAAATACTCCTTCTCAGTCACATTTTCATGTATTCTAAAAAATCTCTCAAGTATCCCAATGACTACTTAGACCTTCGGCCTTTTTTTTCCAAAAAAATTCTTAAGTGGTTATTAAAAACAAGAACTACTCTGAAAAATATATCTGTATAAATAATTGGACTTACAAAACATGCAACATACTAGATCTTTTTAAGTTAACTATAAAATTTGAATTAACATGAATCTCTTTTTAGTTAAAGTTACAGTTAACTGAAATTAAAGATGAAAAACTTAGACTATTTCAGTTTTTAAATCTGCTTTTGCAAGTGAGGATTACAAGGTCTCCCAAAAATATTGCCAGGAACAGATTCCAGGCAATTTATTCCATTAACTGGATTAAAATTCATCACTTAGCCTTGTGATTCAGTTCATATTTTTACCATCAAATGACAGAAAAGTAACGTTTATTCATAATAAACATCTTTTAGCCATTTATAGTGTGTAATAATTTGATTAAAACTTAAAAACTTAAATAATAACTAAACTTTAACTAAAGCTATTTGAGTTTTCAAACTTTAACTAAAATTAATTATATTTTGATAAATAACTAACCAAAACTAAAATTAGTTCAAAAATTGAGAACTAAAAAGGTCTACAATATACTGAAGCCAATTAAAGATTATAAGTATTACAATATACCATGTAGTAAGTTATAATACAATTTTAATTAAAACTTGTAAAGCAGGCATAATCCGATACACTAAAATATCATTCAATTACATATTTGTCTATTAGAATTTAAAAATAATGTGAAATCAATTATTATATAGAATCTTATTGAATATTCATTTAAAACCATAAACGTTGCCATCTTTGCGCAATTTTATAATCTGTTTTCCATCTTTTTTAGAATTCATGCATTTGAAACATCGCACGTTAGCTGCATGACTTTTGCATATTACACTATCTTCAGAATCATCTATAATAAAATCTTAATTAATATTCTGTCTATGGTCTCCAATTACACTAAATGTTATGAAATGCGAATTGAAAACAAACTCAATTCTGCTTTAAAAATAATTATTACCACTTTCAATTGCGTTTTACAACATTAAATTTCTTAAATATTTAAAACTCGTAAACTTTTGAAGGAAAATGAAAGCTTACCCAACATAAACATTAAAATGTGGAACTCAAATAATTTTGATTTTAATTCATTTTAAATAAAACCTATGCAATAAAGAGACGAAGGATAACTCTTAGAATTAAGGGTGTTTGAAATCCTAAATTTAACCAATTTTATCACCTAATACAAAAATTTAATAAAGGAAAATGACAAATTACATGCCATCATCTTCTTTATCCAACCATTCTTCCACGCCTTTTATTATTTTGCGAATTTCGAACATTTCCCTTTCATATTTCAAAACTTCATTCATTGCTTTACGCAATTGATCCAAGGTTTCAGATGTAATTACATAAAATGTTAAATTGACCATGCTTAGCCCAAAATATCCTGTCGTTGTTAGACCATGGAAAATCTTAATACCTTTACTAACACTCCCTTCAACGGAAGCTATTTGCACAAAGCTTGCGACAAAATTAACAAAATTGCTTATCCCATCAAAAATTTGGTCATTTTGCCTCAATGCTATGCGCTCAATTGCATTTCCAATTTTCACTTTTATGTCACCTTAATATAAATCAAGTTAATTAAATTTCATTTTTAAAGGTTATCGAGACAGTCAGGAAATTTTAATTTGTTAGAAATATTATTTGAAAATTGAAAGGCTTCATAAACCGATCAAGATGATTTGTTACTCTTATTCAAGTTTCGAGCCTATTTGTATAAAAACTAGAAAGGCTACTTCAATTTAGGTGTGAGTCAATTTAAAACTGATTTAAATCGGATTGCTTCTCTCTGCATTTGAAATTCCGGCCAAAATTTTGGTAAAAGAGGCAACAACCGATAAAAAAATAGGTGTCGGTATAGTCTTTTATATTATTTTCAAATAGGGATTATATTTTAAAATAGATTAATATAAAAATTTTATAATTACTTATTAATAGTATGGTTTCTGCATAGGTGCTATTCAAGCTACTTATGCGTCGATTAATTCTGTTGGATAATTTTATTCTTTGCGCTTCATTATTCGATTCATTGTATTTTTCCATGATTTGTCGTACTTCACCAATGCCTTTAGACAATTCCTCAACTTTTTCTTTAATGATAGGCAGTAGGCTTTCTGATTCCTTAGCTATATTTTTAGCTACTTTAATATCACTCCATACCATAAATAGTTTTCCAACTTGAAGAACAATTAAAATCGTTGACGTTATGGCGGCATTTTTAATAAGGCTATTAGCCATGTCTTGTTTTGTCTTGCCTAAACTTTCTATTACTTTAGATTTTGTCGCTGCGTCTGTTTTTCCATTACATATTGGATCGCATATATCACTGATCTTTTTAAAATCAATTTTCTTCAACAATTCACGGACAGCAGGAATATCTGTTGAGTGGCTTACAAGTTTAATAAGCTCGTCAATTGATGCAAAATGAAAATTTGTTCTGCATAATTGGTATAATTTTGCAGCGAAGTCAACGGCAACACCTGATTTTAATAATAAATCCCATAATTTGCTAATACTTCCATCCTTTTTTTCTGAAGGTTGCTAAAAATTTATACTATTAATTCATATTATCTTGTGGTAATGGGTTCTACTCTATACATCTAAAACCACAACATATAAACCTAAAACAATTAATCTAAAAACATAAAACTGAAATCGACAAAGTCGAAAATATTATATCTCGGATACAAAATCTAAACCTTATAATCGAATAACAAAATGTCGATTGTAATATTAGTCTAATCAGAAATAACTAAAATTTTCGACAGTTTAATGTCTACAAGTGCTTATTGATATGTTTGAAATACAAATAATCAAATTTAATTAGACCATTATACATCCTTTAACTATTAACTTATCGCAATTTTTAATTAATTTTAACTGTTTCACATATTCCATACGTGTCTTTAATCACTTCTTAATATGAATAATAAAATGTTAATTAATTATTTTAGTGGGCGTTAGAAGTATTGAATATTTTGAAACTATTAATGACTAGCAATGTATATAAAGCAAAAGGTGACTAATTATTTCATTTATCGGAGTACTTTTATGTAAAAGTACACTTTATAAACTATTATGAGATTCCTTTAAAATGATTTTAGACTAAAATAACTTAGTTTAATAAGTCGTCAATATATTATTTCTCGACAATATATGTTTCGGTTTTATGTACATTTCGATGAAAATAATGTTTCGGATAAAAAATTTTAGATTAAAAAAACTTTCGATTTTAAAAAATTAGATCTTATGATTTAGACATTTTGTCTTTAGTAGCTTAGTAGTAGACTCGTAGTAATTCACATACAATACATACATTTTCATATTCTCTTCCAATTTCTTCGGCATTTAAAGACATTATATAAAAATTAATTTATTTTCTTTTATTATAAAAGTAAATTACAGTTTGTAATATTAGAATTTTTAAAGCAGAGCTTTTTAGTAGATATATAAAACAATTCTTTACAGGACAACTTGAAACACAAAGTGAAATGAACGTTAAAACATTGCATTAAATAGTAAAACCTTATCTAAAAGAATAAATATATTGCTCTTACATGGTAAGGATGTACAATAGGCAAACCCACTACCCCTTTAGCATTAGTTATAGCCCCTCGGCGTCAACTGTATCATATATACTAGTAAGTAGTGTTTCAAGTCATTGGCTCTTTTACTGACGTTGTGGGGGGGGGGGTATAACTTACTCTAAGGGATAGTTGGTTTGCCTATTGTACTGTATTGCAAATAATAAATCGACCATACCCCTGCAATAACAATTATTTACATATATAATCAATACTCCTTTAAGTACTAATAAAAGAAGTAAAGATTAATATGTATATAAAAAAATACGCATTTGATTTAATTATATATCAATTGAATGCATATTTTGTGTCCATATTAATCTTTACTCATTTTATTAGTACTTAAAGGAGTATTGATTATATATGTAAATAATTGTTATTGCAGGGGTATGGTCGATTTATTATTTGCAATACAGTAAATCCTTACCGTGTAAGGGCAATGAGCGAATTCAGTCATATTTCTAATGTATACATTGCTATTACAAGTCAGCAGTGCTTAAGTAATGCTATCAGAAAATCTATTTCCAGTTACTGCATTGCAATTTCAAAAGTTAACTCTAAGAATACAAGGTGCGTTTCTGAAAACAGTCATAAGACTAACCTTAAGACTAAACATATGGTTGGTTTTATTACTTTTCAGATAATTCCCGAAAGAGTTTCGGAAAAGAGTTGTAACTATTGGTGAGTTGGAGCCGGTTCTCACCGATTCTTGAGAACCGGTAGTTCAATTTTATAACAGTTTTAGAGCCGGTTGCTAAAAGCCGTGTTGCAAACAGATTTTTTGAAAATCTTCTTTGGAGGATGCCAGGATGCGCCTAACTTGATTTACAGCAAATGAGAGTACATTGTGACCGGACTGATGAGTAGAGTTAAAATATATCACTCTTTTTGGCCAAAGTGACTAAAATCAAAAGTTATGACCTTTTTTGCGTTGCGATAAAAAAGTGACTTTTAAGGGGGAAAATGAGTGTCAAACAACTTGTCATGGGCATTAGATTGTGAATATACATTAGATAAAGGAATAAAACAATGTAGAACGTGAAATGTAGAATAATATAAAACGAATTCTAAATGTAAAAGATGGGTGAATCCGGACCTCCCATCTCCAATGTGATATATCTTTGGACTCAGGACACTGAGTTGAGCATTTTGATACCACACCTTGGGTCTCGAACTTAGGGTCTGGCCAGGTCCCGAACCCGTGGACCAAATGGCCTGAGTCATACATTGATGGATTTCAGACATCGAGCTGAGCATTTTAATACTCAACGCTTGGGTCTCGGCAATGAAAACAAAATATGAATGTAAAAGAATGCCAAATGTAAAAAATAATTAAACTCATGTCGAGTCTTCGTCAGTGGATTCAAAAACCACGGAGGGATCGTCCAGGGACTCTGCAGGTTTTTGAATCTCGGGTAGGTTCCTTCCATACCCGAGAAACCAGAGAACTATCATTACATGTGCATAGCATCCGATAGCTCTCCGGTCGTTTTTGCACTGACAAAAGTGCCCGACAATAGCCTCGGCACCGGAAAGTACATTATCTACTAAGATATAGATCAAATACTTTAAAGCATTCCGGTGGAAAGACTGGATCCGCCCTTGGATCAAGATAGGATCTCTAGATGAAACACCATGGGATCTAAAGTTGAAGGGGTGCGATGTGCCTGCACACCCGACCACATAGATCCCATTCGGTGTCACATGTTCAGCATAATTAGTCTCTACCTAAGGCTGCAGTGCGGGCTTTATTTGAGAGGGTACCGCCCGAGACCCTCCGATGCTTAGCATCTGCCATGACAGCATATCTTCAACCCGGAGCCTTGGCCAGGCTTGCCAGGTGTCTTAGCAAGCCTGTTGCCCGCCGTCACCACGAGGAGGTGGCTCCGGTTGCAGATGAAAGCGTTTTTCGCTAGATACTTTTTGCGGTTTACCTCCGTTAGGCGGCGTTTTCAGAAGTTGCACCCCTTAGTAAAGTTTCTCTACTAGTTGAGATCTTTCAATAAATGCATAGACTTTCTGTCAATCAAGTAGGCGGGGCTCCCATAGAAATCTGGCATCCTCCTTTGAGAACTGTTGCTGAAACGTAAAAATAATTTTTTTTCTTACAAAACCAGAAATTTTTCCTGTTTTTCACTTGTTTTTCAAGCCAAAATGTTTAAGGGTGCAATTTCCTTAATTTTTCACATTATGACTGAAAGGATTGATCATATTGAGACATAATTTTAAAAACCCAATTAAACAAGAAAAAAATAATAATAAACAAGAACAAATCAAAACAAAAATCAGAAACATTTCCTAAGAAATCTATTGCATGCAAATATTTCTATATGTAAACAACTTTTTCTAATGTAAAGTGCAATCAAAACCCTAATCCTAAGACTTACTTGTAATTCCCTATTCCCAAACTGGTGTCCTGAGCACAAATCCAGCGAGTCCACGTACCGTCCGTCTGAACTCACAAACTTTGTGAGTCCACATCTAGTCAGTCTGAGCCCTCAATGGACTCGTGCTTATGACACCAGTTTCCTATTGGACTAAGGCTAGCCCTCGTCAAAAATTTGTGTAAAAAGCCTCGAATTTTAATAAAGATCAGCCAGTTTTTCCTTCGCACGTAACGGTGCTGTTTCTTTTTAAATATTTTTTTTCAAGTTTTGGTCCCTTTCTAGACTAGTTGAGGTAGTGCTTATCGTCGAGCGCTTCCAACTAGCCTCCCTCCCTCTAAATCTAAGGCTCGCACAAACACTCTTTTTCCACGGGCAGACGCCTAGACAGGTTCACGAAGGCGCTCAATCGCTGACCAACTCTTGTTCACTGCTCTCGCTCCGGACCAAAGCATTGCTACCGCAAGAGCTCCGGACCTGTGAGCTGAAGAACGGAGAGTCGACCTTTAGCGTCGCCCCGCGACAGTTCATTTGTTCTTCGGCGACGACATAATATACATAAATTATTTTTGACTTTTCAAGGTTGAGTGATAAATTAGTTTATTACTTTTTGATAATTTGTTTTCAAAAAAGTGTTCAAACAGTGAAATTGAATTCTATTTGGTTATGTTTATTTTTTAGAGAACCATCTGCAAAAATGTTGTCACTGGTTATAACTTTATAACCGATGTTAAAGTTATGGCTAAGAAATGACTGGTCTTATGATCAGCTAGTCACGACTTCAGTAATGTGTTTATTTATGATTGATCTTAAAACTAATGCGTTTCATAATCACTTGGTATTAATAATAATCAATGTATTAATTATTATTACTTTATACCTTCATAAAGTGATAATACTGTATGATCAATGTTCACATAATATTTGATTAAATTCGATTTAACGTTTATTACTGGTGTTGTGATAGTAAATAATTGATAGTTTTAGATAATAAATAAAATTTATTCATTTACAAGTAGTAAAATTGAGTTTTAAATGTTCACTTCTTTTAAAAATTCTTTAATTCTTTATGATCTTTAATTTAGAGCTATTTTTTTAATTTTTTTCTTCATTCTTTGTGTATTCATCAACAAGCATTTTAAGTTGATTTTAACTAAAACTTAGACTCCTTTTTCGATTTAACAATAATTTCGAATAAAGCTTAAAAATTTGTGACAAATCTTAAATTATGATGTACTATCGGCCGAAAATGTATATGTCAAAATGTCAGCTTAAAAATCAGTAAAAGCCAATGAGGATTGCACCAAATAAGGGAAAGATTGAGTAAATAATTTTGTCGTATTATTTTGATAATACTTCTAATATGAGTCATGAAATGTGAAACTTATCTTTAAATCTCTATAAGTGTTACAATTTGTATCGAACTTTAACATAAGTTAGATAACTTAAATTCAAATAAATAATTGAGAAAAGTTGGATGCAAAGTTAACAATTTATGAACTCTATCAGGTAAACGGTTAATGCAAAAGTTCATTATTTTGTTTTACCACAAGTCAGATCTAAACTAAAGTTTATAAAAGCTTTCAAAATGTTGATTGCGTAAATATTAAAGTGATCCCTAAGTATGCAAGGCATGAAAAAGTTTTATTTAACATATACTTTTTTGGCCGATAGTACATATTATTTTAGGCATAAATTTTTGTGGAACTCTTTAAGACCTATCATACGACTAGAGTGACCAAGTGTCCTGCATCCCGCATGTACCTTTTGCGGGACGAAAATATCATAATTTTAATATTTATCTTTAAAAACTTTCACTGTATGTTTTTTGTTTAATGCAAAGAATGCAATTTTGTTGTCAACACGTTTCTTATATTAAAATATGTGGAAGTTACATAAAAAAATGTAATCCGTTTATCAGATACCTTTCTTTCATTTACATCGCGTGTGACTCTTACAATGTGCAGTTCTCAATCAAATCATTTGTTTACATTTCAAATAATTGCTATCTCAAACTTCAAACAAATTAAAACTTTTAAAAAATAATTTATAAGAAGCCAAAATTTTTATTTCTGCATTTAACAGTTTTCGACTTGGTCGTATGTAGATACGACTGATCAATTCTCAGCCATAAAATCGACCTTATTACTGATCATAAAACTAATAATTAAGATCGTTCTCAGAAACGTACTCCACAGTTTAAAAACAATAATTATTCGTTCAATCTAAATCAGATTATGCTAATTATCTATTTTTCTATAAGACATGGTCATAAGTATTTTTTATATTTTTGAAATAATTAGATCACCATTCACTGATATAAGATTATTTTTATAATTTTGGTTGCTTACGACTTGTTTCTTTCTTATAGTGTTTGCATTATCAGATATCAATTCAGTCTTCTATTTTAATTATAGAATTAAATACAACACAATGCGATCGAGTATTTAATACAAACAAAATATTTAAAATGGGCGTCAAAGTAGGAAATCAAATTAAACTTAAAATGGAGATAGCAATGCAATAACTGTTCTTATCTGATAGAACTACTTAAGTACCGTCCACTGGTATTAGCAATGCGTACATTGAAAAAGTCATTGAATTCAGCTGTAAGATACCTAGACGAAATTTTGCTCTATGCAGACATAAAACTTATATCAAAATATGCAAGGATTTTGTTATTGCATAGAAGTATTGTAATTGTCTAATATTTGTATTACCACACGTTGTTAAATAGAGGTAAACATTATATAAAAGGTTTCAAAGTTTAAAAGATAACAGAAAATTGTTTCAACGCATTTTGTTGCTAAAGGTACAGTGAATAATAACGCGTTCATAATGAATATTTATTTGAACTCTAGTTTAAGAGGAGACATTTGCCTTTTAATTAAAAGCTTCAAAGAAGTTAATGAGAAAGATATAGGCATCCGGCCTAAACGCTCGCCAAGTCAGTATGTGTATCAAATAAAACTAAAATAAAATACGAAGCAAAAAGAACCTTTCAAAATACGATGACTGAGAGGAGATATAAATTTTTAAAAATCCATGTTTAAAAATTAAGTCACTCAAACAATATTAAATACATTTAAAAATTCATATTTCCTTTCAGCTATCATATTTTTTAGAAAATTCTTTTTGTTTTCGATTCTACTCTTCATAATCTTTAATTTGATTCACATATTGGTTTGGTGGGAAATTAGACCAGATCTGATCAACTTTCTTACTTCTTACTATACTAAGAAGTAAGTTCAAAATATATAGGCATCTCGTCTAATTGCGCACCACGCTAGTATTTAATATGGGTATCAAATTAAAGCTTATAAAGCGTAGCATCAGAAGAAAAGAGAATTTTTCAAAAATACGATGGCTGAGATAAGACATGAATTTTTAAATGTATTTAATATCAAGAATTATTAATTTTATTCAAAAAGCTCGTTAGCATTATCCAGGGAATAACAAGTGAAAATGAGCTTATTTAAAGTGACTAGAGGTGTTCCACTTACTTCAGATTTTTATAGTGGCTGGAGGTGCCCCACTTAGTCAGTGTCTGTATCAGTGCTTTCAAGGACCAAACAGACATCATCCAGGGATGCTGCTGGTCCTGGAATCTCATGTACGTGCCTGCCGTACCCAAGATGCCAATGAACCGTCATATGTGTACAGCATCCGACGGTTTTAAGGCCATTTTTGCACTGACAACACTATTCGACTATTGCCTCAACACCGGTTTTAGCTACATCTACTAAAACGTAATGAAGGCATAGCCATTATCTAAAGAAAAGATTTTTCGGTGGCTTTTATATATTTTTTCAGAAGAGATCAAAACACTTTAGTGTCTTTCAATAAGATTTTTCTTAATTATTCTTAAAATAAAGATGATAAATATTGATATTTTAGTTTTTAAACATCAATCTTAAGAAACTCATCGTCTCTCAGCCATCGTATTTTTGAATATTTTTTCTTTCTTAGATTCTACTCTTCTCAAGCTTTAATTTGATACCCATGTTAACTTGGTGCACAATTAGGCAAAATCTGACTAACTCCTTTGCATCATCGTTGCTCTACAAAAATATACTGTAGTGATTATAAACAATTAGTAATTCGAGTTTATGAGAAATTTTCCATTGGACTATTGATTAAGCATTTAAATACTTACATAGAAAGGAATAAATGGTGCCAGTAAATATTGCATCTAAAGATAATTTATCACATTCAATTGCACTTTTTTGCTTTGATTTCTAGTGAAAAACATAAGCTAGCTGCGAGCTGAGCTGCGCTTAAAGCTCGATTTTAGCTAACTTCGAGCTTATAAGCTCAAGCTTCAAGCAAAGGCTATGATGAAGCGCAGCTATTGTTTATTTGAAGAGAGAATTAATGGTTGAGGGGTACTAAATAGGCACAACTATAAAGAAACATCCTTAGGGACCTGAACGATCCTTGATCTTACTCGAAAAACCAACAGAGAACTACGGCTACTGAATGACTGGAGGAAGGCCATTCATATAGAGTTCAATCCGACAAAGACAACAGCGCTTTTTATTTCGAATCAACGCTATCGTTTCAGTCATCTATCAGTATGAACGGCACTGAAATTCGGATTATCATGTCACCTAAGTATCTTGGTGTTATTGTGGATGATAGATTGAATTTTAAAGATCACATTTATTAAGTGGACGATAGAGCTCAACAACTTACGATGAGATTGGCAAGTGTTTCCAAAGCCAATTGGGGCCTTGGTGCCAGTGCTATGCGAACGATTTATAAAGAAGCCATAGAGCCAATAACCTCTAATGTATGCCCCATTTGGCATTATAGAACTCAAACTGTACATAATTGTTGTATGATTAAAAGCAATCGTCTTGCTCTTACTCGCATAACGATAGGATATAGAACCGTGCCAACAGATGCTCTTTGCATATTAGAGAGCGTAACATCTATTCACACACGATTTGAACGACTTGCCCTCGAGTACTTTGTAAAAAGGTGTCTCCTAATTGAATCTATTCTAGATGCGAATTTTGTAGCGAATAACATCGAGGCAAGGGCACCATATTTTGACCAGCTCCACTCGGCTCTTAGGTCATTAGTTGCGGCTCAATATTTAATTCTGATTCTCCGCATGCAAGCATAGGTGCTTTTGATTATCAAATATATACAGAAGGCTCTAAGCGGGAGACTGGAGTCGGCTCAGCATATGGTATATAAGAGAGGCAATCACTCGTATGAAGAATGGATTAAATTAGCTTTCATGTGCTCTGTGTATCAAACAGAGCTAATAGCAATTGATATTGTATTGAATCATATTAGTCTCTTGATACTTGAGGACCGTAAATATATCCTTTATTCCGACAGTAAATCAGCGCTGTTTGCTATTAAATCCTTCAACTCTGTCATTCCGATTGTCCTTAGAGTAATAGAGACTCTTCAAAAGCATGACCCTTCAATAGACATTCATTTTGCTTGGACTCCCTTTCATAAAAGAACTGATGATAACGAAGCCTCCGACGGACTGGTCAAACAGTCCTCGTAATGTGGTGACGAAACACCGTTTTTTTAAGACATTTTATCTGAGCGAGGCTTAAAATATTGCAATGAACGTGCAGTATTAGTTAAGTGGAATAACAACTGGCAACCTTCGGACACCGGAAGTACCATACATGAGTATTTCCCAACTGTTGACACAAGGAAGAGAGCCTTTCATTTTATGGCTAATCATTTTCGTACGCAATATACGACTGATCACAGTGATTTTAATGCCTACTTTAATCGGTTCCGCATCAGAGACAACCCTAATTGCACTGTCTGTGGTCAGCCGGATGACTTCCACTATCAACTATTCATTTGCCCGTTATATCACTTGCTGACTGGCTATCATAAAGAATATAGCTCGCCGCTTGATACTGATATGTCTATTATGCTTGGTATCTACGCCGGAAGCATTACATTTTGACTGTCTAATTGGGGGTATTGCTGCCATCTATTCGATTAGGGAAGATCATAATCATCAGTAGCTATATAACACATTGAAGTTAAAAACTAAATTCAACATTTTCACTGCTTTTATATATACATTTAAGTATGAAGCACTCTGTGTTCTAATAGCCAACAATTTTATTCATACATTGCCGCATAACAAAACATCGTTGTATCGCAAACCGCTGTTATACCTTTGAGTGAATGCATCTAAATAAAGGATGTAGCCTTAATCTGGAAAAATCGAAACATTTAATTATTGCTAAATCAGAGACCACAATTTTTTTACTAAAATGAAGATAAAATAGAACTCTGCCGTTTCATGAAAAATATAACGTAAGAAGTACCATCGTAAGTGAAAAACCAGTTTTTAAGATTGTCATTCGTACTGTATTTGGCGCACTATTCAGTTTATTGTTTACTTGCCACTATTTATTTAATTTTATCTTATAAAAATATATCAAACTATTAAATTGAGCATTTTAAATGAAATAAACAAAAGTTATAAAAGCAAAATGTGCAATTTCAACTGTGAAAACAATTTCACTTCAAACGATTTAATTAGAATTAAACAACAATTTGATGTACTTTCATCAAGAGATAAACAATTATTTTTAGTGAAAAATGTAAAGGAGGAGAAAATTAAAAGTGTGACATTTAAGCAACATAAATTACATTTTAAATTAGACAAAAAAGAAGTTTGTAAACAGTTTTTCTTAAAACTACTTGGATATAAAACAGATTCTTCAATAAGAAAACTACTTAAAAACGATGTATTTAACAGATTACCTAAAACTGAAGAAAAAAGAGATAAGTGGAAAAGAAAATCTAATGATTTCGATACTGAAATTGAGAAATATATAATGTCCTTTAACCCACAAGTCACATTATAATTTAAGCTATTCCCCAAATAGATTGTATATCAGTGAGAAATTTAATATAAGTCCATGTAAATCATACAAAAAATTCATTGAAGCTAAAAGTTCAACTGAAAGTCGCACATTCAATTATTTTAATTCGTTTTTTAAAAAATTGAATATTGGCTTTAGGAGACCCTTCCAGGATATGTGTTTAAAATGTGTTATTTATGAAATACATAATAAGTCTAATATTTGTGAGTGTGAAAAATGTAAATGTTATGAGATACATAAAGAAAATTCTAAAGATTCGAAAAATTTGATGCATATAGACGCAAATAAATCTAAAACTAACACAGAATTAGCTGTTGCAGCAGTAGATATGCAAAAAATTATTACTATTCCAAGATTACCTCTCAAAGATTCACACTTTAATGATATAATTTCTGTGTACAACCAGACATTTTGCGGCATAGGGAAAAATAAGAATTCCTTATGTATTGTATCAAATGATACAGAAATTGAAAAAACTTTAGAATTTATCAATTTTACTCTAATGTTTTTAAACTCCGAATTTTGTAAAAATTCTAAAGAAGTTATTCTATGGTCAGACAACTGTACGGGCCAAAATAAAAATAAAAAAATATGCTAATTTAATTTTAATTATTAATGGCAAAAGTATTAATTTCGAAACTATTACTTTAAAATATCTTGAAGTTGGTCACACAGAAATGTCTTGTGATGCATTGCATAAAAATATAAGCCAAAATTTTAAAAGAAATGTTTATATTTATAGTCCTAGGTACGGCTGCCAACTGAAAAATTAAAAAAAAACTGGATTAGGTATTAAATTTTGACTAAAAAAACTGGACAAAACTGGACAGTCGTTTAAATTGCTTCACTCTGTCAATATTTTTTGGTCTCAGATTGTGGTCATTCAATGTTTTGATGCCCTCATACTTAGTTGTCATTGTTTTGAACACCATTTATAAAATGCTGTGTAATCATCATTTTCCTTCTGTATCCAACACTTAAGCTCTTCCAATTGAAGCCAATTGTCATTAAATTGTGTCCACCTCTTGACCCGTTTCCTATCGGATGACTGATTCCGGGTTTTATCACTCATTTCTCGCACAAATCATATCATATTTCAATTAAATAATTTTCCATTACACAACATTTCAATGCCATAAACTATTAGACCATTAAAAAAGTTATCGATTAATGTTTTGTAAAAAATTAGCATTGTTTGTGCTCATTATTGTCCACAATATTTCGTATAATAATGTATAATAAACTTATTACATACTTATCGTATGTGATAAACAAACCTATATTACAGTATGTAATCAGTTATCATGTTTTTAACATTATATATGTGATGAATAATTTACAACGTTGACCACTTTGTAATTTAGTCAACCAGTTTGCAAAATAATTGTATAAATTAGTTGGCTACTTTACGGAGGAGTCAATTTTAATCCTAATTAATTTATAAACCAAGTGACTAATTTGTAAAATATTAAATTTTTTATATTAGTCACGACATTTATTTGAGACATATTGTCAATGATAAAAAAACTGGACAAGACCCCCGAAAACTGGACTATCCAAGTGAGGCCTGGACAGTTGGCAGCCTAAGTCCTAGGCATTGTTATGACTTAATTAAGAATTCACGTAAAAATATTACTGTTCTTCGTATAACTCACAAAGATATATTACTCTTTAATGACTTAACAAAACCTAACTTGTCCAATCTATTTCATATAAGTAAAGAATGTCAATTCAGGAAACGCTCATATAAAATTCATGTTAAGTATAATCATAATGAAGAGACATATCATGATGTTGATATTTTATGTGAAGATGTTAAAAACAATTTAATTAAAAGCGATGGTAAAGTTCTTGTCAATATTCCTAAACAGTCAAAAGCTAGAGGGTTGCATATAAATAAATATAATTCTATGTTAAAATTAATTAATACTCTAGATCAAAAGTATAAGGACGAATACGACGAAATACCAAAAGTTTAAATTTTTAAATTCATTATATTTTGTAAAACAATTATATTATTAAAGAAAACTTATTGTTGCAATTAATAAATATAAAAAATTTAACTTGATAAGTTATTATATTTATAGCAAAACGGACTATAGTAAAACTTCTAAGCACTAAGTACGAAAGCCTGCATGATTTTACTCGCGATTGTACCTCTTGCGTTATGTTTTTCATGAAACGGCAGAACTACCGGTAATTTATAGAAACAACTCTAAGGCATGGATGAATACATCAATATTTCAGGAATGACTTACAAAAATTAACAAAGATGTGAAAAACAAAGCCAACGAATTATATATTTTTGGATGTTTCAATACATCGTTACAGGGTGAACTAAGTAATGTTTACCTTAAATATTTATCGGCGAATACCACTTCTGTCCTTTCAACCTCTGGATCAAGGGGTTAAGAATTCTAAAAGGAGATATAGAAAAAAGTTAAGCTAGGTTAGGTTAGATTAACCTAACCTAAAGTTTCATCATTAATGAAACAAAATCAAAACCTCCCAATAATTTGAAATGTCAATATCTTCAATTCTTATTGGATAAGAGATGCATGAAGTGATGGCGAATCTCAAAAAATCAAAAATTGTTTCTTAAAGTCTGGATTTAAACTCAGTTCAACGGATGTTAATAATTGTGAAGGGAGTGATACTCAAGAAACGGATTCATTTGTTGAACAGATAGATGGAGCAATTTGTTCAGAAGAGTATCATTTGATAGTGGATTGGTGACATCTAGAGTGACGACGGAGTTATGGGAAGAAAACTTATTCAATTGATCATTGACAGAAATATTGGAGTCAAGCATTGCATGTCAGACGAAAAAATAAATGAAAGCTATTTATTAATTCTCAAGCATTGAAATGTATTAATAATTTAAAAAGTTTGTTTTAAAGGAAAACACATTTCTCTTTATGAAAACCTGACTAAGACTAAGGAACTAAGGTGCTCAAAGAAAAAAAATCTGCACAAAATCAGTCTACATGTAATGCATATAAAGATTCTTTTCCAAAAGTTCTGAGTACTTAAATTAATTGCGTAGTTATTGTAGTTTTTAAAATCGATATCATTTGCATAAATGAATATATTCAGTAAATACGCAGACACTAAATGAAAATAGCAGAAGAATATTCATTGGAAATTTCTATAAACAAAATATAAGTAAAGGAAAAACCTTTAATGTAAATAAATTAGAAAGAGACATAATAAAATATATCGAAAAAATGTGAACACAGTAAGTAAGTTATATGAAATTGGGGAAAGAGTTAAATGTTTCCGATAAAACTGCCAAAAGTTATTTGATTAAGTATGGAATTAAAAAATTCGAAAGAAAAACTGCTCCAAAAAGCAACGAAAACCAAAAACTAAAGCAAAGAAAGTGTTTAAATAAGTTGAGAATACGTGCACTTGAGCCATCACCAAAAGCATATAATAGTAGATGACGAAAGTTATTTTACATTTGAAGGTTCAAGTGGTTACAGTAGTGATTCATATTTTGCACATCCATCTCTTAGAGCTGAATTTGTTGAATATTTGTTCGAAAAATTAAAAGAGATATGAAGAAACTGCCCGAAAACTATTTCCAAAGCCTATTATCGTGTATTAGAACTTGAATACGAATAGTTATGTACAAAAGGCCACTATCAGCAATCAACTAAACTAAAATCATTTATTTATTATTATATCAATTCTATGTAAAATTTCTTTCATTTTTATTCACTAATAAAAAAGTTATAAATAATTGAATTTTGTGTGGATTTTTTCTCCGAGCATCTTATTGATGTGAATTATTGTTAATTGGAGTAAACGTCAAACTAAAATAACTGATAACTAAATGATTTATTGTATCTAATTAGAAGTGGTATCGAAAACTACTTGTAATAAATAAATCAACATTAAATACTTATTGAATCATACTTCTTCAGTCAATCATGGCTTAGATTGTAGAGCGACCAGTTGTCGCAAGCGACCGAAGATTTGCGCACTGAGCTGGTCGCTTAGCACAAATTCGACTGTAATAGGAAATTAAATAAAAATATTTCAGATATAATATCTTAGGTTAGGTTAGATCACCATATCATGACTCATGCTTCACTTTAAGATGTTATTAAAATCAGTTTCTAAATATTATTGAATGAACAATAAATTACAAGCCTATGTAATTGGTTGTATAAATAATGAAATTCAGTGTTTTTAAAAATGAACGTTCTCTAAACTTTCAAAATTTTCTAAATTTTCTAAATTCCCAAGTCTTAATCTATATATGGTGCGCGATACTTGAACGAAATTTCTCAATAATCCACGTCTTAGACTTTTCTCAGAACTTCATTCTGTAATAGCTAAGTGCAGAAAACTTCAATATGTTCAAGTTTTCATCAACATTAATCTTTAAAATTTTCTTCTAATGATCTGAGATATCTAAATCATGCGAGCTAATCAAGTTTGAATTGTTTATGAGCCTCATCTCTCTGATCCCAATTTATATGAACTAAAAGAAATTTTTGGCAGAAAGCATTCGTGAGAGCATCCGCAGTGAAAACAGTCTCAATAAAAATTCAAGAATAAGAAAAACTGTTTCAACTTATACTAATTCAATTTAACATTAAGGTCGAGTACAAATTAGTGTAGATTGATCTTTAATGAAGCGTTTTAACAATTTTTACATATGTGTAATAAATTGCAACTTTCACTTGCATTAAGCAAATTTTCCAAATAAATTTATGGAGAATTTTGAACTAAAAATAAATGCAAAATCGTTTTTATAGAGCTTTCATATGGAGATTCGATCATTAACAATTAGTTACGTTATCAAACTAAGTGAATTAGATGAGTGCATAGTAAAATGCAACACTCCTACGATCGCAGAATTCATATAAATAGGATGATCAAATCTGATCTATAGTAAG
This sequence comes from Archegozetes longisetosus, assembly GCA_018873245.2. NCBI lineage: Eukaryota > Metazoa > Arthropoda > Arachnida > Sarcoptiformes > Trhypochthoniidae > Archegozetes > Archegozetes longisetosus. Next base: position 14,029,908 of record JAEMBT020000009.1, on the reverse strand, counting down.
TTTAGTAGATACCTTAAGAGTCTAACATCTCTCTCTCAATTATTCATAATGTATTTTGTGATTCTAGCTTCTTTTGTGCTTCAGTTTGTCAAAGCGATGCCGAGTCAGTTTGATTGTCTTGAACTTATACAAGCTGTTCAGAATGTTAAAGGTAAGCATCTATTTTCAACGTTTTGAATTTTTCTTATCTTGTCTCGAAATTTCTTCTTTTCTTGTTTCGAAATTTGGTTTCTTTTATTTTTAATTTTTATGATTCAATCATATATAAAATTAACTATTCTTTTAGTAAGTTATAAGTTTCTCAAGAAAATGATCGCAAATTGAAGTTTAGATAAGAATGTAATTTGATTGATATTTTGAAGGGATAGAGAAATTTGCCAAAATAAATGGAGTTGCCCTCGATACGGTTGTTGGTTTCTATACTAACTGTATTTTGGACAAAGAAGGAATTAGATTCAAACGCATATCGGATAGCAATCTCCAGAAACATCAAATCATTTAGGATTTATTTATTTAAATATCTCAAACTCTCTAGTATTCAATTTCATATTACTCTTATTATTAATTACTGTATTTTAATTACTATGAAATACCTATTAAAAGTTCAATATTCATGATAGTTCTTGTAGTAAATAATTATTCGTTTGATTTATTAAGTCTATGATTGGTCTCCCGGTCCTCCTGATCCTCCAGGTTCCCTATTTCTAGAATAAAGCCTATTTGCCAAAGTTTAAGATATATTAATTGACTGATTTTGCTTCTAATCTGAAATTTTATCAAACTTTCTTTTGTAAAATATTAATTCGAATCACCTTATAGAGTAAATAAATAATAAATAAGTACAATTTGCGGCCCCCTTCACCCAAATCATATGAACTTTTCAATAGAGTTGCCACCTCTCAACATTTACCTAGTTTTTGGCTTATTTTTGATTCTTTTGAACTCCAAGCTCTAAGAAACTAAAGGGTACTCTTACAATATGGCTTAAAGTTTTTTTTATCTCTAATTAAAAAAGCGCTCAAAACCGTAAACCAAAACCACATGACTATTTTAATTCATAAGTTAATAAATAAATTTGGTTAATAAATACAGTTTTATTATTTGGTTATGAGCGCTTATTTAAATTAGGGATAAAAACAACTTTAAGTCAAATTGTAAATGCTATGGTATCTTCACCTCAGTTCTATAATACGCTAGCTCGTAAAAGTCTGTCATGGACAAATTTGAGTTTAAAGTTTAGAACCGAAACCCTAAGAAACTATTTTACAGCTGTATAATTCATGATATAATATTTGATATAGATGTACAGTATTTAGTTCTTCTATTGTTGAGGAATAGAGAGAAACTGACTAGAGAGAAGTTCATAGAGTTAGCGCAATATAGAACTGAAAATTTTGGCGATCAAAAGATAGCGCTTAATTGCACAACCGATTTCTGAAAATCTATTCCAAAACTTTCAGATTCGATTCGAGGCTTGATATCTTACTTCAAAAGTGGCATTAACTGATTTTATGAAATATTTATGAAAATCTTCGATTTAGCGTATTATAGCATTGAAGTGACGATATAAAGGTACTGTGTACTCAAATGCTGCTAAAGTAAATATTAATAAACTGAAGAGAAGCCGATCATCAGTTTATAATTTGCCATAATTATCCAGAAAGGTCGAAGTGAAGAGTTAAGCTAAAAATGACTATAAAGAATAATTGAACCGATCCCATGTCGAGATCCAAAAATGCCGACAAAATAACCCTACATGTGATACATATAGATTGTTTATCAAAACATCTAAGTACATAAACTAATTGCATAGCTTTTAGAATTGAATATCGTTTGCATAAATTAATATATTTAGTAAATATAGAAACGTTAATTCAAAACAACAGTATATCATACAATAACTCGAAAGAATACCTGGCAAGTAGTTGATAGACTAATAAATCTAAAAGAGAAGTGGAAGATATAAGTTGAACAAAATGTAAATCAAATTCATAAAAGTTATGTCAAATTGGCAAAGGAACTAAATATTTCCAATAAAACAGCTAAAAGTTATTGAACTAGATGTAGAATCAAAAAAGTTGAAAAAAAAATTAAAAATTAAAGCAAAGAAAGTGTCTAATTAAGTTGAAAGTAAGTGCAATTAGGCCATCACTAACAACATATTATTAAAGGCGACAATTGATGATTCAAACGATTAGGTAGTTATTTATATACTACCAGATTTGTTGAACAATTGATCGAAAAATTAAAAGAGAAATGAAAAGATTGGCAGAGAGAGAGAGAGAGAGAGAGAGAGAGAGAGCCGTTACAAAGCCTGTTACATGTAGAGTTATGTGAAAAAAGAAATAGCATTTTATATATTAAATTTCAACTTAAAAAGTGAACTTAAGCAAAATAAAACTCGTCCCCTATCTGTGAATTTAGTGAATAATTAACGTCTACTTAATTTTATTATTAACTAATAAAAGCATTTTATTAGTTATTAGTCACAAATGACTTATTCCTATTGAAGGTTATATAGTTTTAGATTGCATAAACTTACAACTGTACTACAACTCGAATATGAAGAGCTATGGACAATGAGCAATTAACTAAACTAAAATTATTAATCTATTATTATAGTAATTCTTTGTAAAATACCTTTTGTTTTTAATAAATTATTGCATTTTGAGTGCATTTTGAGTGCATTTTGTATTCAATTATTCTCAGAACATAATATAAAATACAATATAAAAATTCAAAAATTCAACTAAATATCAATATTTCTATTAAACAACTATTGATTCGACATCTACTAAGAGTTTTGAGTTAGTAATTTCTTTGTTCATATCTCTCATTCCAAAGATGCTCCAATATCTCTTCCATCTCTTAACATATATATACTTGGCTGCTTTTCTCCCGCCTAGCTCCTCTTCATTTTAGTTCTCTTTTTCTTCGGCCTCCTTCCCGCTTCTCTTTTCTTTTTTGATCAGTCACTGAAAAATACTTGTTCTGCAAGCTGCAAATACTTTATTTCCATTCTTGAGCACAACTTAATGAGAGTTGTCTAAAACCGATCTCTATGAAACAACTTTCTAAAGTCTGATACGAAGAGTGTATAGCCACGCGGACGACTGTTTGACGTTATTCTGAGAACCTTGACTCCAACTCGTTTCGAGCTTTTGATTAACTTGTTTTTCTGTCTTTCGTTCTCATCTAAAATGTCAACTTAGAGACTTTGATTTATGTAAACTCCTCAAATAACCATCAGTTAGTACAGTCTGTTCTCGATTTTGACAACTCAATGGCAAATTTTGATTTTAGTAACTGGTTAGGTTAGGTTAGGTTAGTTTAGGTTAGGTCAAGTTAGGTTAGATCTTCTCTATGTGGTCAATAATGTTGAAGAGTTGGGATTATGGCAACAAGATTTTAGCAAAGATCCTAATTCGGTAATAGATTCAGGTGCGCCTATGGCTCTATCTATACTCTGATTTCGGCAAACTCTAAACTTGAAACTTAACTTCAGCAATTATGGCAACTTTCTTGATAATTATGATCTTATATCTAAAGGAAAGTTGAATTATTGCATAAATTAGTAGAAGTTGATTGACAAATAGTTAATGTAAAGGATTGAAGGCCTTGATGATTCAGGAAAGTCTATTCACTATAGTCAGTTTAGCAATTAGATTTCATAACACCAACTAGTTGTTCAAATCACGATCAGACTGTACTTTATTTATCTAATCCCAATAACATAAAATCTTTTACTCATGTGATTGGTACTGATTTTATACAAGCATTGTTTAACATGATCTCAGATCTAAACAGATTTTATTATTAGAGTGTGATAACTGATCTTAACTAACATGTTAATATGAATCACAATAGCAATACTATATTACAAACGAATATAACTCATTACAACATATAATAAATGATATAATTCAACTCTAATATCTTCCAGACAAATACAAACAACTAAATAGTTATATGCTATTATATTTACATTAGATGTTACATTATATCTTAAGAGTGTCTCATCTCCTAAAGTGATTATCGTACATTAAGCTTTACTATTTGGTCACTACTTTTATTTGAATGATTTACATATTCTAATAATAATCAATATGTGAGTGTAAGTTTATATTAAAAGTACTAGAAAGTTCATAGATGATATGTAAAAATCAGAACGTTCCTAATAAAATCACCATCCTAATAAAATCACCATCCTAATAAAATCACATAATACATAAGAAGGACATAATGTTGTTGTTTAAAAAAGGCAGATAACAATTATTTACTCATTACAAACAACAAATCAGATATATGATGAACTTATAAATTAAGATACACTCTATAATAGTTAAATTGAATTGCAATTTAGGTCAGATTGAATTACTTAACAGACCGATGCCCTATTTATATATGATAACCAACTACTTCTAACACTCTTATGAATATAAATATTTTTTCATTCAGACCAGACTGTTCAATAAATAAATCATTATAAACAGGCGTTTTACTCCCATCTAAAGACCGTGAATCTCAATGTCAACCACTTTGATCTAACACCATATCTCCGAAATTTTTCTGGTCTGGATCAAGTTGAGAATTTTCTATAGTTAATTTATTTTATAATACAATACTATTATTGTTTGCATCAATGCTATAAAGTGGTATCTATACTTGAAATAACGTTATAGATAGATCTAAAACAGATTTGAACACATGATTTATTGAAGTCACTCAAAACTTGCTAACTAACCATGAATGAGAATAATTTAGAGCTTCAATAAATATAGCTTAATCATTATTACAACATGTGTAGACCAACAAGTCTGCCACTTTTAGCCAAAATATTTTCTGCTTTATATCTCAATTCCGATTTTAGACTCACTACCATTCATCTAATCTTTCAGTTTTTATGTTCCGTTAGATATTCTTAAACTTTGAAAACTCTACTTTTCTAAACATACATCTCAATATACTTATACTTGATTAAAATTACTTTATCTTAAATACCGGTAGTCTAAAAACAGAATTAAAATATAGAAAAACCCTTTCACACATAGCCGTAGCCAGAAGGGGTACTAGGGGGACTATAGTTCCCCAGACATTTTCTTAAAATTTAAACATAGGCCTGTATTGAAAATAAAATGTTAGAAAAACACAGAAACGGCATTTATTTGACGCATCAATCGATTACTTGTTGTTAAACATTAATCAAATATTTGATAACAAATTAACTGATATTCTGATAGTGGTTAGCCTTCTAAAGCATGAGGCTTTCAGCCCCAGCCAGATCAAAAAGCAGGCATAAAAATTGATGAATGGAATGATATTTCAACAAAAATGATATATAAATTATCGGAAAGTGCTTTTAGGAAATGACAATGAGTGTCTATGAATAAATAATATTCATGTGATTTCCTATCATTGATTGTAATGATTAATTAAATGCATATCTAAGTTTATAAATATAAACATCGATTTAGATCACATGAGTTGTCGTAAGTTATGACTATTACAAAGCGCTTTTTTATGTTTATATGAATGAGAATTAATTTTGATTGACAGAATTTCAGTTAACAGAATTCGGATTTGCGGAATTTGGATTTGCGAAATTTCGGTTTGCAGAATTTTGATTAACAGAATTTTAATTTCGACTAAAAGAATTTCAAACAACAGAATCTCAACTAACAGAATTCCGACTAACAGAATTCCGACTAACAGAATTCGACTAACAGAATTCCGACTAACAGAATTTCAACTAACAGAATCTCAACTAACAAAATGAGTAATATATAATTCGACCAAAATGTAGAAGCCATAAAGTACTTGACTCTAAGAGGAGCTTATCAGAATCGAACACTAACAGTAGTTATCTTCTTGAAAAAGTTGTTTTTCCGACTTATCTAATTCATAGCTACTAAAGTGCTCAATAACTGATATATGAAAAAACAAGTCAGCGCCAAAGGCTAAGTCTCCATCAATTTCTGACTATATTGCAATCAATACATTACAAGGCAATTAATTATGTTTTATGTTATTAATTTTCATATTTACTCCAAACCCTTACGAAACAGAATAGTTATTACCAAATACTATACAATATATTTGAATTGCAATATAACAAAAAATTGCAAATCAGAACAAGAAAAGGGCATTAGATGAATAATAAACTCATAGGCGCCAAACGTAGACGTAGAAGAAGCAATAATAGTGACTGAATTAATATAATGACTGGTAAATATGCGTCACATGCTATTATGGCATCAAACATTCATTCATTCATTCTTAATGCTTAGCTATTTGGCTTACAATCAAATTGCTTTATGTTCATCTTGCTAACTCTTTCGTCTATGTTTATCTACATAACTGTTTGAGCTAGCTTATGCATATTGAGTTTTATATGTTTTAAGCAATAGTTTTCTTAACTGCTACTGTAATGCATGCAATCTATGAATAAGTGAATGTATAAGTAATTGAAAACTTGAAACTTAAATCTAAAATAAAATAAAATAAAATAAAACAAACATTATATTAAATAAATGACAGATCAAAAATGGATAAAATAAAATTTAGTTAAAAATTATATTAAGTATTTGATAATCTAAACTTTGTTATCATATAAATTGAAACATCATATGAACTGAAATGTCATATGAATTGCACTTAGTGTTTCCGTTTGACATATTTAACTAAATATCAATACATTTATTATGAATCATATTATAAGCTTTTGGTTGGTTAGTATAGGGAAAAAGGAGTTAATAATGGAATGAATTGATAAGAAATGAAATATAAAAAAATGAATATGAAAAATGCAGAATGCAACAAAATACATAATCTCATTGATAGACCAGCTAAAACGGAAAACATGTTTACTAGCATTTGATTAGTTTACCAAGAAGTCTGTTTAATTGCATTTCATCAGAACGATCTGTACCTAATGTTAAGGTTCAAGTGGTTATCTTAATTGATAATTAATCGTAAATTTCGAAATCTCAATAAAATTTCATTTTCTAGAGACCGGATTCTTGGTATTTGCCGGAAATCTTATCAACTGGGGAGGGTAAGTGGGGGGTAAGTGGGGGTGGGGGCAAAATTAGAGGCATTAGCGAAGTCTTAATCAAACATTATTATGAAATACAATTAAATAATGAACATATAGCTTATTACTACTAATAGGCCAAAACAAATATATAATAGAAGTATTTAGATCTAAGTGACTTTAACATTATTGTTAGTATAGTGAAATTATTAGTTCATTACATATTCAGACTATAATGCTTTGAGTATATTGTCCTATATTGGTGTTTCAATATAAAAGGCACAATTTATATTTGTTTAAAGTTAACTTATATTAATGTTCTTTATTAATCACAAGCACTTATAGTCGATTACACTTTTTAACTGTTAATCAATATTTGCATGACCTATACTTTTGTATGTAAAAATTATTTATTAAAATTTACTAAAGTTCAATAATATTGAGTAATTCTTATCTCAATCAAAATTGTAATAACCAAACACTTTCAACTTAAAATTGAAGACAATTTGCATTAGCATTAAAGTCTGAATATAGAAACCATAGACATATATAAGCTTAAAATCAAAGCGAACCAATATAAACAAATAGGAACAATAGGAATTAAAGGGAAATAGTAGTATGCTTCAATGTAGAAGTATATATACGTAAATATACATATATATATATACATATATCAATTAATTCTTTGTATAATGCTAACTGTTCTCAATGTGTTATTCATTTCTTTCAGTCGTGCTAGAGCATACATACTTAGTTAGATTCTAAATTAAACTGATTGAGGGGTTATATTTTATTTTTAAACAAGGAAATACGGACTATTATTAATATATAATACACTTTAATATATCTCTATTCTAACACATTCTCTATTCTAATACGTTCCCTACTCTAATACATTCTCTACACTAACATTAATATATATCTATTAAGACATTACTACACCTTATATCTGATTAATGTCATAAAAGAAACATTTGCGATTGGATAAATGGATAACTTAATAACTAAAAGTGATGACATAACAAGTAGATTTTACATAAGTAAATTACATTAAATTAGGCTTATTATCTCAACAATTGTTATGCGATTAATAATAAGTAGATGAATAGATATTAATTCTAATAAATTAAGTATTATATGCAAATATTGCATCATTGTTTATAAACTTATTATCATGTCATGCTTTTAGTCACGAAATACTTCTAGTTGTTTAGTTGGTATAGTGGCGAATTCAGTTAGGACTAAGGTCACAGAACCCCAATTGCAATTCTTTTCTAATTTAGCTAGCTTCATCTATAAATTTGTGTATTTTCTAATTTAGCTAGCTTCACCTATAAATTTGTGCGTTTTCTACTATTAATTATGTTAATCTATTTTAATACATAATTTAGTTCAAATAGGCTATAATTCAAGTTTTCAAATATTACACTAATTACACTAATTTCTGACTTCGCCACTGATTGGAAATATATTTACTAAAACTATCGAACATAGAGTACAACTTGAGAACCACTTGCTCTACGTGCGTCACATCTGATAATAATAATTAAGCAGTAAATATTGAAAAGAAAAGAATGGGAGGGCTTATCATACGACACGGATTGAATCGAATTGAATTGAACAGCAGAAAAATATGTATATGTAGAATAGGTTAGGTTAGTATATACAGAGTGGGTATGAAGAGGGCAATAAATGCTGAGTATAGTATTAGCTCCTGATTGGATGCACGTAAGCGTTAGATCATTGTAAATATTATTGACAAGAACCATATACCATATGACATGTCTTCATTCTGAACAACTTTTACCACGTGGTGTCTAACAGTCATCGTATGAATCGCTATAAATACGAGCCGGCAAAGTCTTCCACTCGTCACTTCAAGTTTTATGTCTGAGCATTCTTAATAAGTATTTTTAAGTTTATGCTTTTAAGTCTGAGCGTTTTTAATAGATATTCTTAAGTTTTTGCTTCTAAGTCCTAAGTTTGAGCATTTTTAAGTTGTTTTTTTTTCAAAGTTCAAACTATTGCTTATATTTCCGAAAATTCATTCAACATCTATATTGATATTATTGGGAATTGCCACCGTAATTGTCGTGTTGTTGGTATAGTGAGAAACTAGTTTATTTTGTAAATTGTCGATTGGAAACGCATATCAGCTCATAACCTATTAAAATGGCATTTATGGTGCCTGTTGTCAAAAATGATTATGACATTTACTCCAAGTCTCCACCGAAAAACAAACCAATCGTTCGATCAAATAATGGCAAAAATCAGTCTCAAATCAGCAGAAGACATCAGAGTAATAGTATAAGTATTGCTGTTCTCCAACATAAGAATCCCAAACAATCGCAGAGGATTCACAGTCAAAGTATGACCGAACATAATCTGAGAAATGAGAGACACCGGTCGACATCCAGCAGCTCAACCTCAACCTCAAGCAGTGAAAGCCTAGAAATAATCCGGAAAATGATGCACTTCATCAGTTTTGACTCATCTAATAACGAGAATGAGAAGCAGTCGAAGTCACCAGGTGATAATCATAAGACACATTGGACAGCAAAAATATTTGGAAAAAGAAGGAACTCATTATCTTCCCATAAAGTTTCATAGTATTTAATCTATATTACTGTATTTCATTGCTCATTATTTTGTATATACAATCTATTTTCTACAATAAAATATTTTCTTCATAACTAAATATTTTCAAATCATTTCGATATTCAACGTATATTAGACGTCAGAATCTTATCAATTCTTAATTATTAGAAGTGAAAATCTTATCATTTCTTAATTATTAGGTTAGTCATAATGAAAGGTGAAGTTATTAGGTATTTCTTACGGAATTGTCTATAAGACAATAGTGTTTATCATGTTTTCTACTGAGAGTTTAGAATAGATAAGAAGTGAATAAAAAAGTGGATAAGAAGTGGATAAAAGTGGTGTGACTTCTGACAGTGAGACACTAAGACTCTATCAAAAAATTGTTTTGATAATAATTATTTTTCGTTTGTATGTAGAGCCTTGGGCATAGTGCCAAATTGTTATTAGTGGATCCAGGTCTCTCTCTCTCTCTCTCTCTCTCTCTCTCTCTCTCTCTCTCTCTCTCTCGCTCACTCACTCACTCACTCTCCTCGTATTATAAATACGATATTTTGTAAAGAATACCGTCTGCTATAACTTCTACTCAACCCATTTATGGTTACGATAAGTTATATTTCACTACTGTCTCTTTAATTTGTTTTTATCGGATTTTACATACCAATTGATTACCACAAATTACTTCTTTTCACTTGACCTAATCTTACATTGATATTCATAATTATTATTAACAAATATTGAAATTTGTCTAAATAATCAAAATTTTGTCAAACATCCTTCTCTATACATCCTATTCCCTAATATCCTTTCCAACCTAGTATTTCTACATAAATATATACTGTACAACTACTACTACTACAACTACTACAACTACTACTACTGCTACTAATTGCTATTACATGAATTATACGAATTATACGAATTATAATGTTATGTTTGTTTTTTGACTACCTGAAAGCCAGATTTTCGTTCTCAAACTTTCCCACTACTAAAATATGTAGCTAAATAACGCAATTAATTCAATCTATTGCCTAATAATAATGAGAAATAGATCATCTGAAGTAGTAGAGCATATTTACATGATAATTCTTGTTTTATAATCATAATTATGTTGTTAGGCTAGAGTTAGGTTAGGTTGGATTAAGTTAGGTTGGATTAAGTTAGGTCAGGTATTTTAGATGCATGGTTAGCATGTGATCAATTTCCATCTAATAAACTTTTCCATTTTGAAGTACATTGCTTTCAAACGATTTATCAGCAATTTTTCTAAATCAGACCATAATAAATGCCATAATGACAAGACTCGATTTCTTTGAATGATCTAAGGTTGAGTTAGAAGTTTCATATTCTTAAGTTCAGTTAAGTATCATATTTATGGTATAAAAGTTTAAGACTTGAGGCTATACATAAACTTTGCTATTTATCTTTCATACATAATCAAACATGAATAAATGCATAAAAGAATAACTAATACATTTAGTTATATTAAAAGTGCTTAAACACAAAATATAGTATATAAATCGCACATAGACAATAGTCGCCGATAGTAGCACTATGTAGTGCATGTCATGGAATGTAGAAGTATAATACTCCCCTATGGTGCACTAACACAACTATTACAACTATTTTTATATTTTATTATTTTTTCAATTTGATTGTTCTCTTTGTCAGTATGTCATGTCTATTTGTTGCTATTTTCTAAAATTAACTTCTTTGTTAGTTAGTATCTATAATAAGTTAGTTTTAAATATAATATAGATACTAACCTAACCTAACCTAACCTATCCTATCCTATCCTATCCTATCCTAACCTAACCTAACTTATAAATAAATTGATGTTAACAATTCTAACAAACAATAACTAATAAATAAGAGATACTAACAACATAAAAAATAAAAATAATCTAGCAGAAACTAAAAAATGAAAAGTAAAATAATTAACAATAAATGATTAAGGATAAATTATGCATTAATAGTATTACACAATAATAATAATAAAAAGAGTAAGACTAAATGATAAGTAGTAATTTGTAGACATATAACGAGATATACATACCAGACAGTTGTCTAGTACTAATATATAGTGACTATAAGTGTTTATAAGTATTTAGTAATATGAGTGTTATAATCAATTATAATATTATTATTATTCTATATAGTATTTTAGATATATTAATACATTCTACTGTCTACTATTTGTTCAATTAATGTTTAATGTATTAGTTTGTATTAGTATTTTTAGTTATTCTCTCTATTATGCTATTTGTATTATCTATACATTTACTGTTTAACTTCTCCAACGGTTGAACGTTCTACTAGTAGTATTAGTTTAGAAGTCTGCTAGATCATCCATGCCAGGTCTAAATATTGATAAGGAGTCTAAGTAAAATATAATAGTATTGTTTTTTGTATAATAATTGTATAATGCTAATTTTGTAATTTGAAGGTGATGAGTGGTCTAGCTAAAGAATAAAACTACATTAATATAAAATAGTTACGATTATACATAACTACATATATTCTATCAACACTAACCAAGCATAAGTAATTCAATACATTCTATATAGTTAGTCTTAACACTTATATAAGATTATAACTTATTCAAATTCAGTTCAATAATCACCATAAAGTATCCAAGCAGATACACACTAAACATCTATTAACTTATAGATTTGATGTTTGTATAATCTGGAACTTTCTATTGTTTGCAGCTAGGTTAAGCTAGGTCAAGCTAGATTAATTTGCAGCTAGGTTAAGCTAGGTCAAGCTAGGTTAAGTTAGGAAAAAAACATGATTTAATATAACAAAAACAATATCTTATTTACAATTACATAAAGTATATTTATGATACATCGTACTGTTTATAAATCAAAATAGAAAATACAACTTTAATTGTTAAATATAAGTATTTATTCGTTTGTATTTAGTTAGTTATCTATGTTTGCTGCTATACTTTCCATGTGTCATACTGATAGTAATGTATTATATTGCGTCGTTAGATGTACTTTCTAGTTATATATATTCAATTATTATTAGTTTTATATCGTTATTGTCATATTAGATATTCAAATCTTATTAATTCTTATTTATTACACTCTATTTGGCTAGGCAACTAAATTGTCACTTAGTCAAATTTGTGTATATTTAGTCTGTTTTAGTTAGTTTGTAGGTTTTTATTTGAATTCATCCATCACATGTAGCTCACATCTGTTATGTATTTGTTTTATAGTATTACACTTCCGTGTATTACTGATTGCTAAAATTAACTATTAATAATTATAGTTAAATATTTCATTTAAATATGTCATTATAAATAATTATATAAATCTTTATAATTAGATTAATTAATATCTTATTCTTAAATGTTCTTAATAGATACGTTCTATTATATCTATCTATATAGTTATCGTCTAGAACAATCTATCTTGCTTGTACTCTTCTTACTTGTATAACGCTTATGTATATATGCAAAATAGACATGTTTTATTTTATCAGTGTCTATTGAACTAATAGCATATAATATATTTAAATGGTATGTTCAATGTAGTCGAATAGTATAGAGAATGTGCTCAAATAGTGTAGAGAATGTGCTCAAATAGCACACAAAGTGCATTCAAATAGCTTACAGAATACACTTAAATAGCACACATAATGCACTTAAATAGCATATAGAATGCACTCAAAAAACTGCTATTGACAGCAAAAAAGTGAAGAGTTAAATTCAATTAAATAGTAATATAATATATCTAATAATTTGGCCTTCAAAGCTGCAACACTTATCTAATAGGATTGAAAGTAAAGCTTATAATAGAATACTCTATTGAATGTCTCCTGAAAGACGCCCATTTTTAGTATCTCTCAATCTTAGATTGTTTTACTCTTTTACTCTTGGATTCTGTCACTCTTGCATTCTTCCATATTTTCTACTCTTGGTTTTGTCTCTCAAAGTCACTTTTACTGATTTTAGGTCATAGTCAGTTCATATATATCTTATCTTTGATGGATTTAGGTTTCTATTGCAATTTGTAAATACTTTTCATATAACTATTAGATAGTTTTTAAGTTATTTTTATATATTTAACTCATTTTTTTCATATATTCAGCTCATTCTTATCCGAACCAAACACTAAAACCAAAAATACATTTTCCAATCTTCCTCTACTAAAAGCTTAGCACTAAAGAAAACGTTAAAATAAATACAACATTTAGCACATATAGCATTTAGTTCAAAGTTGAACGTTCAACGTTCGAAGCAATTGAAGTGTTAAAAAATTTGTATTATATAGCTGACATTTGGTTTTGTGCAGAATGTCAATCGAGAAACATAGAAATGGTCTGAACATGTAACTAAAATACCATACTAATAATTGTTTACAAAAGCCTCTCATAACTGACTAATAAATTAGTCTTTACTATAAAACATTTATCAAATGAAAGATATGTTATATTAAATATGAAAAATGAGAAAAAATAACAAAAATTACACTAACATAATATTTAGTTTGCAAAAGTTCAACCTATCAAATAGTAAGCACTCTAAAAATAGGTTTAGTTAATTAATACCAAATCTATTTTATTGATAATATTAATGCTTTCTCAGCAAACTAGTCACTTGTTTCAGTCTTATGATCATAAGTTATCGTTTATAATCTATTACTATTCTATTGGCACATTTTTGTCATTGAATCCTTCCAATTATTTCTCTATTAATTAATAGCAATGTAATAGTTAAGGTTACTATTCCTCCCTTTAAGTGATAATTGAGATTATAATTGATTTTTCTACTATTTAGGGCACTCTTTTCTCTAATCTCATCTATACTTTTACCCATATTCAACTATCTATTTATCATTTCTTAAGGATGACCTTTTCATTCTGATAATTCATATATCCATTCAGATTATTCATACGGAATTCACATTATTCATAGAGAATTCATATATTTATTCACATAATTCATAAAGAATTCATGTATTTATTCAGATTATTTCTGCAGAATTCATATATTTATTCAGATTATTCATACAGAATTTATATATTTATCCACATTACTCCTACAGAATTCATATATTTATCCATAATATTCTTACAGAATTGCCATAAACCAACACTAAAACCAACTAAATATGACTCAAAAATAAAACCAGAAATTCTAAGAAGTCTATTAATTAAGAAATAGGACCATAAATATTTATAAATCATAGTAAACATGGCAATTGCAAATCAGTTAAACCTTTATTTATTGAATCACTCTCCAATAGCTAATACAGTTCAACTATAAGTTCTATACTTACAGCTGAATTGCACTAACTTTTCATTTGTGTTTCGCTAATTCATCACTAATTCATCACTAAATTCTTGACTAACTTTCCGCTCCCTTTCTAATAAGCTCAAACTTGACTCAAGTTAACAGACCATAACTAAAGACCATAATCCCAACACTCAAAAGCTATGAAATAACAAAAAACGTTAGTTAAGATTCATGTCTCAAAAATGCCATTATTGGAGTTTAGGCACAGCTTGCAAATTGATCGAGGCTCAAATTGACCGAAGAGCTATAAATTCGATAAGATGAAAATATGATCTGAAAAGTTAGTCACATAGTAAAAGTAAATAGTCATGAAAATTGTCAACAATAATATGACTTATAGTCTAATCACTTGAAAGTGAAGTGTTTAGTACTAAATACTAGTAAACATCAATATGAAAACTATGTCATCTCGCTTGTTTTTGTTCTAGTATATGTCCATTTTAAAGTTAGCTCTAATTGGTCTTCATGTTAAGCTCAATAAAATCGACCAAATATTTATAGCAATAATGAGACCGATGAGACAGATAGTAATTATAAATCCAAACGTTTCATTTCTTGGTATTATTTCATGCAATGATAACTGTCTAGTTTTGAAGATAGCGTAAGAATGGCTTTAGCCGTGCAATGAGTTAGGTACTGTTGTTAAGCTAAGGTTAGGTTAGGCCAGGTTAGGTTAGGTTAGAGTTAAGACATAATATAAAAAGTACAAAAAAATCTATTAAAACAAACTTATAAAGTAATTAGATAAGTGAGAATAATTACAAAATTTATTAATTTCACAAATGCTTGCATAATAGAAATTATAAAATAGTTAGAAATATATCCCATATTTAAAGTTGTTAATAGTTATAATTAGATTATAATTATAAAAATAAATAAATAAATAACAAAGCAAATATCAATCAAATAAACGAGAAAGTAATACAAATAGTTAGTCCAACTAAACAGTTTGTAAATTACTGAGTTGATTACTATATTCGAATGGTTGATCACTTATAGTATCACTCATTTCTATAGCGTATATTGATGCGTGTAGTCCTATTACGAAGAATGATGCTCCTATTACCTAGTATTTTTGATTAAAATATATTTTTATTATTAGTACTATATTTTTGTTTTAGGTTAGGTTGGATTGGGTTAGGTTAGGTTGGACTAGGTCAAACTTTTTCTATTGGTTAGCTAGGTAATATATTTTTGCTTACTAACTATGTGTTAGATGCGAGAACTACCACATACTGTAGTAAACATAAATATCGTCAATCATTAATAAACAACGTCTATCACTAATTAACAATATGTTGAAATACTGTCTTTAAAGGAATCAAAAGGGACAAATTGTCAGGTAACTAACTCTAAAAAGTAGAATAAATAAGTAAGAAATCAAAAATACAAACCCAAAAAACAGCAGATCCAGCACCAGCCAAATAAAACAAAGGAAAAGAGATAACAAGAAGAGCAAGATACTGTTGAGGCAGAGAGAACTGATATCCAAAAAGTTTAAGAGGACTTTCAGCATTCTTAAGCATAATAATATAACTAGCACCAAAAACAGCAGCAATAGCCAACAACAACAACGGACTAGTTAATACACAATATATAACTAGTATTAAAAATACACATAGATAGTTGCTTTGAAAGTGGTCTATGTTTCGCACTATTCTACGTGACCATTGCAATGTCGAGTTTGGTGTTTTCATTCGATTTGTGTCTATAAATGATCCCCAACTTTGTAATCGCTCCCATTGATTTTGATACAACATCTTCAGTGAAGTCTTCTTTAGATTAAAATTTAATTTCTCATTAACTAAACGATTAACTGCTCCATCTAATTCCCCAAATGGTTCATTGATTGAGATAGAGATTGGTGTAGAATCTGATTTATTAGAAGACATTGAAGCAGATTGAGATGAAACTTGTGGTTCAGTAGTTGATTGCATGGTAGATGGACTAGAATGCGTTGAGATCTGTAAAGTAAAAGAAAGTTAGTTAGCTGAAAGTTAGTTAGCTGAGAGTTAGTTAGCTGAGAGTTAGTTAGCTGAGAGTTAGTTAGCTGAAAGTTAGTTAGCTGAAAGTTAGTTAGATGAAAGTTAGTTAGGTGAAAGTTAGTTAGCTGAGAGTTAGTTAGCTGAAAATTAGTTAGCTGAAAATTAGCTAGCTGAAAGTTAGCTATCTGAATATTTAATAAATTTATATATTATATTAAATAAAACATCATGCGTATCATAAAGTATCATACGTGTTTTATTTGAGAGTGTAATAAATGATATTAACGATTATATATTAATGATTTATTATATCAGTAATATAACTAATATTAATTAGTAGTTTGATGCGTTGGAACATAACGTTTGTTTTTGTTTGACATCACTGTTGTTAGTGTTATTGTTACTTGCTAGTAGATGGCACTATGCTACTCTTTAGTTCTAATATATTTGATTCAATTATATTACTTTAGTACTTATATTTTATTTATTTATTTATTTATTTATTTATATTTTATTTGTTTGTTTTTTTATTTATGACTAATTAGTATTTACTTCTATATGTCTCTACATAATTAAGTTATTAGTCTAGTTTAATCTAAACTTTGCATCTATTGAATGATTTTCTTCGTTTCTGTATAGATCAAAGTGAGTATTAGGATATAGTCAACTTTAAAAGATTTGTCAAAATTAATCGATTGCGAACATTATAGGAATTAGTGGCAAGACTAGAATGCTTTCAATCATGTTTCATACATTATATACATTTTTATCAATTACATACTTCTTCTATTACAACCTATTGTTTTATCACTTTAAACTTTAATTATGATCCGTTCTTACTTCATCGAGTACCAATTATTGCAATAAATTAAGAAGTTTTGTGCTTAAATATTTACAACTTTTATGTCGAGTTAGCGATAGATTTGAATTGGAAAGCTCAAGAAGGCTTCTTCCGGTCTCCTAGCACTTTGCTACTGTTTTTAAGAATCATAAGCTTATGGTAACGTAGAATGAGCATTGCTAATGCCAAACCTCTAGTAATACAGCTCGGCACAAGTATGTATTTGATCTCTACAGTTAATAACTCAGAATGATGCATAGCTACAAAGAAAAAATACTTAAACTATGCTATCTTCTCTATCATACACATTAATTTCAACTTAATTCTTAATTGTGACTCCCATTTTTGTCTGGAATGACTAAGAATTGAATTTCACATTGTATCAATTATTATGATCTGATAGGAATGTTAGCATAACAAGACATGATTTTATCGATAAAATCATCAAATATACCTGATTGCGAAATGCCATTACTGAATCAGATGTTCAATGAACCAGGTCTACAAACGATGTTTCGGCATAAGATTTAAGATGCACGTTAAATCGCTAGAATCACGAAGAGAAGTATGTAATAAATATGTTTTGAAGAAAACTATAACTTTAGCGAAATTATAAGAGTAACAAAATTTAAATATAATTTGCAAGTTGTATAATCGCAACAATAAAGTATCGATCAAAACTGAAAGTTTGATTTATTAATGTCATAAAATATTACTAAAATAAGCTTCAAATTTTAAATAATCTTAATGGTCTATCTATTTGTTTGATAATTTAGAAATTTAGAAATTTAAAAACATAAAAGTTTAGCTTCTATAACATGTATTAAGTTTCAAATTACAAAGTACTCAAAAATCTCGTAAACTCATCAAGCATTAAATTCGCAATTTTTAGTACTAAAAGTTACGAAAAATATGTATAATAATGGTTAATGAAGTCTTTTATATGCTAAATGCTTATCAATTATTTGAAGAAACATAATTTTAGAACTATTCTCATAAATTCTGGATTGGCGCTGAAAGACCTAGTGGCGCTAGTGACCTTGATCCTAGAGCGGAGAGTTTGATAGAACTCCCATTAAACTAATAATTCATTTTTTATATTAGGTTAGATTAGTTTAGGCCAGGTCAGTTTAGGCTAGATAGGTTAGGTTAGGTAACAATATCAAAATTACAGTATTCCTACTGACGGAAATTGCACACAAACTTCTCTGCGATAACCCATAAAATATTAATGACTATTGCAGCGAAAAGAAGCTATACTTTAAATTTTTAATTTTCAAACAAAAACAGTAATCAATTATAAGACTCTATCTGATGTATAATTCTAGTAGTATTGCAATTTTGTCAGCACTTTATCTCAATCATTATTCCTTTGAGATTGTATAGCTTAATAGATGGTGGTCGTATAGTTTAGTTTGATAGTATGTCGTTATGATGACATTTTCACGAAACAGTGATCTAAAGTTGATTTTAAATTGAAATTTAGTATAGTATTATAAATAATAGATTACTTTAATGCTTTTCAGATCAATAAGTATGATTCTAACCTATATGATTTACTATATATTTATCATGATCAGTAGGTTTGTTATTCAAATCTATCAATTCAACTTTAATCAAATATTTGTCAGTAAAGAGAAATGTAAAGAAAAACATAGAGTAATATGTAGTAAAATACAGAGTGATGTAGAGTAATACACTAGATGTTTTCGAACAAACATGTATAATCCTATTTCAGAATGATCCTATTGCGTAACGCACATTATAAATCTATAGTTAGTCAGAAAAGAAATTATCATAACTTATATAATCACATGTGATTGTCAAGAGAATCATCATATCTAGAAGTTGAATCACTGCGTTTTATGATTATTCCATCAACAGCAAGCTTAACAACTATTAAACCTAAGCAAAGTAATAAACTCTCTTCTAAGCATGTTGAGGTTAGGTTATCAAACTATATACGTCAAATGTTATATGTCTACTAACTATATGTAACTATATTATGTCCGTACATGAAAGTTTAAGGTTTAAGTTTTACTTGTTTTCTACCTGTATTCTTACCTGTATTCTTACCTGTATTCTTACCTGTTGTTACTTATTTTTAGGTAAAGCTTCTCAAACCTCAATATATAAACTAATACTTATAGATAATATAAAGTGTATTTTATTTCTGAAATAATAAGCTTTTTAGATATAAACTCATACTTTGATAATCCTTTTACCTTTGTTAGTTGCTCAAACACAGTCTGATCCCGATCTTGTTACTATGACGCTCAGTTTCACTATACGAATATCAAGTTCTTAATATTAACTATTTTTTGAGTGAATTTCTTCTATCTTATCAAGCTACTGAATGTTCATTTCTGAAATATAAAAACTGTTAGAATCAGAAAATTACTGAAGTTAAACGTCAAGTATTGAATCGAAATTTGTCTTAATTGAGGGCAGACTATACATTTACAATAAGATTAAAAGTGCAAAAATCTAAAAATATAAATAATTGACGCAGAAGAAGCATAACAGATTCACAGTCTCATCAAATATAAAAGTGCTTCCAATGAGTGGGACACACAATAAAGAATATAGTCTTTATGGGAATATAGATGATCAAACGATATTAATGGAATACTTTTGGAATTGATAGCTAATATATAGTATTAGTTACTAAACAATTATTTATTTGCCTTCAACTTTAAACTTTATTAGATTAGCTTTACGCGACACGTTTATTAAATCCGATTTACTAAAACTTGATTATTATCTCTATGCGTCATCAGTACAGTCAATTTCAAAATGTTGTCCTTGATGCATCTAACCCACTGTATATTTATATGAACCAGTCAGTCCTTTGTTAGGAACTTTTCGATCATCGATAATAATGAAAATGACATGAGAGAAAACGATGACTTAAAATATATGAGTCTAAAAGAACTAAGTCTTTCATATGAAAGATATGAACATTGTTATTAGTAATTAATGGGTAGATTATGTTTGTTTTAAAATTGATCTCTCTCTCTCTCTCTCTCTCTCTCTCTCTCTCTCTCTCTTTATCAGGATTTAACCCAAAATCAACCAGAAGTTAACCCAAGCTTAACCTATAACAGATCTGGCATTAATCCCGGATTAATGCGAAACAATTTGTAATCAACTGTACTTTGATTGTGAAGTATAGGAGAAATATACACAAATATAAACTGTATTAAGCAAACATAAAGCAGATTTCTTTCGGCAATGAATAAACATGCTCTTTTATATAAAGGTCTATGTCAAAAAGTCTCTTTTAAATCTAATTTCCTATTCTATCTTCTATTCAAACACCAATTCAAATATTGATTCAAATTCCAATTTCGGCTCAATTAAATATTCAACTTAAATTCAACTCAGATTCAACTCAGATTCAACTCAAATACCATCTCAATTCTTTTATCATTTAAACTAATTCTATTTTCAATAGCTTAGCATAAATTATAGAAAAGGTAAAACAGATATAAATAATAATTAGATAACTCATATATATGTATAATATATTGGCTGAGATCTAGACCATAACAACAATAGCACAATAATACTTTCACGCTCTATTGCTTGGTGAAGCCATACCTAATCAATTTTCTACTCTCTAGAGTGTATGAGGACAACCATAGCTA
This sequence comes from Archegozetes longisetosus, assembly GCA_018873245.2. NCBI lineage: Eukaryota > Metazoa > Arthropoda > Arachnida > Sarcoptiformes > Trhypochthoniidae > Archegozetes > Archegozetes longisetosus. The sequence goes on along the minus strand of JAEMBT020000009.1, from coordinate 14,008,490 downwards.
CAGTTAACTATTTATTAATACTTGATAGCAACTTAAGTCTAGCCATTCTAAGCATGTATTCAATGGCTTATTTATATGTTTATAATAGTTGGTCTGATAAGAAATAGCATATTCAGTATTTGTATTAATAGTTAAGAGTGTGTGAGAAGAGAGGTACCCTAAAGGCATAGGAATAAGCTGTTCGTCAGACGCTACTTGTATCTGTCATGGGTTATTACGTTTTAGGGTGTATAGCATAGCACTATAGTACTCCATCAGCTCGAACCCTATTCAGTATTAGGCTTCGGGGTTCTTTTAGGTTTGCTACACGCTATCTAAATCTACTTTAATCCAGATATTCTCAATCTTCCAAGCTATTTGCTAAATAACTATTCCTGAAAATCACTAATTAATTATAAGAGTTGGGAATTTTTGGGAGTTTTCTACATCAGTGAGGAATAAGATGGGGACTAAAGATTTTCAATATAATACAATAATATAAAGTATAGAACCTAAAATTGATGTCTTTTTCTAGAAATGGATGAGATTTCTATCAGTGACATATAATTTTATGAAAACTTGATGAACGTTATCATATTCTCGCTCTAGTCGTCAGTCGATTAAATTATCCAGACATATCTATTCTTTAGTGACAGTCAGATAGAATGGTTGAATTGGTTGTAAATTCAAAAAGATTCTTATCAATTTCTAGCTAGAAATTTCATTATATTAAGGAATAGTCAGAAAATTAGTTTCAATTCATTCTGAACTAATGATCAAATCTGCAAACAAAGCTAATTAAATCAAACTAATTAAATAATGCTTGTAGGAAAACAAACTGAAATTTGAATTTGTCTTCATTTTGAAGCTTAGATGATATTTTCAGATTCTCTCTAAATACAGTTAAATCGCTTTCAAATCCATAGAGAATTAAGACTTATTTTCGCTGCATATTAGGCTTAATATAAAGCTAGAAATTCTACAAACAAAACTAATATAATCTAATTAATGTATGCTCTATTTTCCATTATTCTTATCAATCAAACTTGTTTATGAGGAGATTCTGTCACGAATGCTAGCAGTGTATAAGTACAACAGTGATCATTGAATCAATGCTGATTTAGTATTGATTTAATGTACAGTTATGCTTGCTTTCAGTCATAGAATATCAACTAAACGGAAGTGACAAACCCTTCCACCATTCTATCACTTTTTTCTTCTCTCTTATAGATCTTGAGGAAGCTGTCCAATGTCCGAATTGTCGTTAAAGTTCATGTCAACATATCATTCATCAAAGCATGCATTCACTCGACCCTTAATTGAACTGGTAAATAATATCAAATTAGTTATTCTTCAATTATATAACAAAAGTAATAATTAAGATCTCAAGTATTTTGTTTAAAATTTCATCTAAAAGTGTTCATTTATTATATTTTTTACTGATATGCTATAAAAACATTTTACGCAACTATTCATCATCAAATAGTCTTCATAGTAATCTTCATGATAAACACCATGTCATTAGAGAAGATAAATTTATTGTACTTATTCATTGAGCCTAATTCGTGGAGAATTATATCAGTTTTTCGTGAGAAAATACAAATGTGCGTAGAACCTAAACAATTATCATAGAAATAATTCCGTGTAAAGAATTACTATAAAATTCTGCCTAAAGAATTATTACGAAATTTCTCACTAAAGAATTATCATCTGTCTCCTAAACAAAATTATCTTTTGTCTCACTAGCAAATTTGATATATTTCTAGAATAAAATTAGAATTCATCAAAAAATAGTTACTATTAAGTAACTATTCTGAAAGAAACCAACTATACGGGCAAATGCATGTATTTGTGTTGTTTGTAAGTAAACCTCTTATATAATATATTGCAAAGAATTGTAGGTCAGATACGGCAAAAATGTATAGAACTAAATATAAAAACATAGTTTGATCACTGGTTAGCGCAAAATCCATTTAATTCTCAGCCATATTTCCATTGAACAAAACCTAACCTAACCTAACAATACAGAAGTAGTGCTAAAATATCGATCACTTTCTGTGTTGCTATGAGAAACTCAATGCAAATCCCTTTTTGCGATCCAACTGAAGAAAGTGGAGCTTCGAAGACGTGATATTTCGATCGAAAATTGGTATGAATGTTCTGCGCTGTGCGCTAACATCATATCTGCGACCGACATATCCTTACGGCCAGAAGCCCATTGCTATAGAGATGAGTGATTTCTATGTGATGTGAATCCCTCTGTTTGAGTCCATGCGTCTAATGGTTCCATCGACTCGACTCTATCGAACCATCAAGAAGGAGATGAGTCACCATTGAGTTCTCATCTTATAACTAAACAAATACTAATGTGATTTGTTTGTTGTGTTTTTAACTTAATATTTATATTTATAGTAATTATTATAATTATTACTACTACTGATTGTGATTATAATTATTTTAGAAGTTATTAGTGATTATATCTTGTTTGGAATCAACTATATCTATAGTGATGTGCAATAAGTATATGGTTTAATAGAAAACTCAACTGAAAAACTGTAAAGAAAACATTCTCTTAGGCGCAGTGGTGATCTGACTTCAGTGGAAGCCATCTTACAGTTAAGCGTCAATTATACTTTTGGTTGTCTAATACTTTCTCGTTTAATACGTTTGGATAACTATTGGGACTACTATTTGGAGAACTTATATAATCGACTTATTAATTGCTTGAAATTGAGCATAAGAGTAATTAGTGGAAGATCAATCTGACGTAGATCTTATATAAATTTGATATATATCTAACTTAAATATCACGTCAATCTTACATAAATCTTATGTAAATCTGACATAAATCAGAAATCAAATCAACACGAATCAGATATAAAATCTATAGAAATCTAAAACAAAAAATAAAGAATAAAAAGAAAGAAAAGAATAATAATTGGAAAATAGAAATGGGTACAGTATTAAGTATATCACCACGAGACCGTAAAATAGTAATGTATAACGATACAACTATAGAAGCAAATAATGCTTTTAATTTAAATGCATTTAATTATAACGAACATTTAAATAACGTAAAGAACAAAGAAAAGAATCATAATTCTCATATTGAGAATAAACATTTATTTAATCACAACCATTCGCATAATATTCATAATAATAATAATAGTAATAATAGTAATAATAATTCTAGTCATGGAGGACTGAAGAAATCACTTGGTTTTATAAATGCATTACATTTGGGCAAACATTTTAGCGTTAATAGAGATAAGAAAAAATTGGATAAAAATAAGAATCAATTACAACAACAAATTCAAATTCAAACCGTTAATAATAATGCTAATAGACCTCCTTTAGAAACGATTAATAACTTATCTGATAATAATAATAAAAATATACAAAAATCTCTTTCTTGTTATAATCTCAAATCTGGTATCACTTCGAATAATATTGAATTAGTTAAGAACGTCAACAAAGATGTCTCGCAACAGCAACAACAACAACAACAACAACAGCATCAACAACAGCATCAACAGCAAATAGGAAAAGCAGTAGCACCACCACTGCCACCAAAGCCAACAATACTATTATCAAAGAACGCAATCAGGCCATCATGTAACGGATTCCTGGCGAGTCAAGCTAACCTTAGAAATGGCATTACTTTAACTAACAATGTTTCGACCGTTTCTACACAAATTAGCCCTACTACCAATCAAAGGAAAACTGTTATTCAAGTTAGTCTAACGTTTTTTATTTTAATTTTATAGTTGTTTGATCCTTTTTTGGTGATCTAACCTAACCTGGTCTAACCTAACCTAGTCTAACCTGACCTAGTCTAACCTAACTTAAATCTCAGTGTTAGATTATTTCGTACTTTATTGATGAAAAAATATATTTATCATTAACTACAAAAGTAAATAAAATCACTAATAAATAAGACATAAGACATCATACTAAATAAAACAATAAAACATATATAGATATAAACAAAAGTAAAAACAATAAGTAATTATTCAAATCGGAAAGGTGAGTAGGTCAATCTTACATAATAATACTTACTTTACTATAAAACATGCACAGGAGTAGTGTTTAAACAAAGAAGATAACTAAATAGTATTCTAAATAGATTGGTTACATATAAAGTCAATTGTTTGCTTTATCTTAAGGGTTATACACTAATCTATTTGTGATTTTATTCGATAAAGCAATTCACTAATAAATAAGTTGATTATATTTAATTAATACTAAGAAATATAGTAGACTATGTAGATTCGATAGATTCTTCAGTAGATTCTATAGTTCCTATACATATACTATACATATTCTACATATTTCATATACATTCTACATATTCCACATAATTCTACATATTCCACATAATTCTACAAATTCTATAGGCAACCAGAGCATAAATTGTAATATTGAAGTAATATAGTGGAACAAAAAATCTCTATTACATAATAATAATAAAGCTAGGTGTAGTTATATAGGTTATAATTTATTTAATCATATAGAGAGATGATCGATCTAAATGTCTAGTGGTATATTGACGCCAAGGTTAACCTATATTAATAATACGATTCTAGGCAATCAATTTTTATTAAATTTGGGTCATACTATATTATAGTATATTCAAATAAATGGACTCAAATTCATTAAATTAAATGTAAGCATATCTGATAAATTCGCTTATCTAATATTCACAGATCACACTAGCCATCTTTTAATGGTCTAACTAGACTATACTATTGTTGTAAATCAAATTTATCATCTATTTCTGTACTGGAATCTGTGTCAAATTCAAGACATTAAGATTGAATCTCAAATATTTTAGATTAAGTCTTATATAAAAGGATGAATTTTAAGACATGCACCAGATGAAAATGTCCCAAATTTCCGAATGTTCTAATCTACTTTTTAAGATATAATCTTAATATATATTTAGTTGTATAGCATTGAGTTGTTATGTAGCAAAGTGCTTTACAAGCAAGTATACATCAATGCATTGCAGGTAAGTATACGTCAATGCTATACAGATGAGTATATCTTCAAATAACTGGTAAAATATGACAACATCTATTTTCCAACAAATTCTTATTTGATTATTGAACTTCCCTCAGGCCTCAACTTCCGAGTTATTGAGATGTTTGGGTGATTTCCTGGCAAAGAAGTGTCATAAATTGGAGAATTTCCAATCTGGAGATGCAGTTTTATGGCTAAGGGCAGTTGACAGATCACTGTTGTTACAAGGATGGCAGGTAATCACCATTCTTATTATTATATTTTAGGATTACATTTAAAATTACATTTCAATTTCCTTGAATTTCTTTGAGTTTCTCTGAATTCTTTTGAGTTTCTTTGAATTTCTCTGAATTCTTTTGAGTTTCTTTGAATTTCTCAGAATTTCTTTTGAATCTCATTGAATTTCTTTGAAATCTCAATTTCATCCCTTATCAAAATAAAAGTTCAAATCTTGAAGTTGTTATTGAATTAAGCAACATCAGAAAGGCTTAAAGTAATTCAAAATTATTATGTTTCCAACAAATGCCTTAATACCATTATTTGGTTCAGCATTTTATTTATTATTTAATTCAAGTTTGTTTGTTCAACATAGTGAACTTAACCCATACTATCACCTCAAAGATTTATTTAATAGTTACCTTACACCCTAAAACTTAATAATCGCTGATAGCAACCAGAAGTGAATTTTTCCATCAGAGCATGTTAAGAAATTAAGAACTGATAGAATATTAAACATAGTAAGGAAAGCAAATCAAAATCTAAATCAAATTTAGCAACAAATAGATGTGCATAGCAATAATAATAATTTCTTGTAGCATAATGTATTATTAAGTTTAGAACTATACATACATAAAGTTGACACCGAATGTGTTTTCTTTCTTATAGGACATAGCATTTATCAATCCGGCAAATGTTGTCTTTTTATATATGCTTTTGCGAGAGCTCGTCCAAGAAGACATAGAGTCAGAGAAAGAATTACAGGCAGTAGTGCTCTCATGCCTTTATCTCAGCTACGCATATATGGGAAATGAAATATCATACCCATTGAAACCGTTTCTTGTTGAAAATGATAGCAAAGAAAAGTTTTGGAATCGCTCACTATTTATTATTAATCTGCTCAGTAGTAAAATGTTGCGCATCAATAGTGAGCCCGCGTTCTTCACCGAAGTATTTACGGAACTCAAAGGTTGCCAATCCGTGATATCTCCTATATCTGGTTAACCATTAATACTTACTTAGGTTGTAGTTAATACCAACTAAAGCCAAATTTCAATTCAATCTATTGCTTGTTTTGCAATTTAGATTTGATTGTTTTAGCAAATAACATGTTTATAAAAATTGTCACAACCCACTTTGATCTTTGGGCCACTTTTGTACTTCGAATACGATCCCTCTAATGATGTTCACATTCATAACAGAGTCCAACTCAACAGTTCTAAACTGATATATGGCTCCTCTGATGATCACAGATTCCAACTCAACAGTTTTAAACTGGAATACAATCCCTCTAATGATATTCACACGAATAGGAGAGTTGAGCCTAAGAGTGTTTAATTGAAGGGGTTAGATATGAATATCCAGCCACTGGCCCAAAGCTGAAAGCAGAGGTTGTTCAGTTAGGTTAGAAAAAGGTTTCTTGAAATAATAGTGGAAAATACTCATAACAAATACAAAGCTAACCTAAGCTAACCTAACCTAAGCTAACCTAACCTAATCTAACCTAACCAAAAAAAGAAGAAGAAGAAATTTTTACAAAACACACCGAAATGGTGAGAGATGCCAAATAAGAGATATAACATTTATTATTACTATAAAATATTAATATATTATAAATAGAACAGCTCAATATGATAATAACGTACAGTAATCTCTTCTAGTAATGTTAATATATTTGCTCCCTCAACTATTGTTTACTTAAATGCTTATTTAATTCTCATATACATTTTTGATCATATATTTAATCGATTGGTAACTTTGTTGTAATTTCGGTTGCGCTCACACTTATATATACGTATATACATACAATCTATGCCTATAGGTTCTTTAAAATCTAAGGCTTCATGTTAATTCTAGAGAATCGGTGAGAACTGCTACAGGCCCTGATAGTGATCACATAAAACTACTGAATATCATAACTATTTTTCCGATCAAATGGCTTTCAAGTACATGAACAAACAAAAAGCTTACTATTAGAAATGTATTAGTTGAATATTTAGTTTAGCTTTGCTTACAGTTAATTATATTGAACGGATTATTGAATAGATTATTATTAACATCATGTTTACTACTAGCATAAGCTAATACAGGAATAATGATTACGTGAATACCAAACGTGAATGACGTGGTTTCGCAATTATATTCAATATAAAAAAACAAGAATAATAAGGATATACTCAACAAAATTCGCACCCATTTCTCAATCTGAAATGTCATGCAATTCTGACATTAGTAATCAATTATAATTAATTCATTTTAGCAGCCCTTTAAACCTTGCATTTGAACTACCTATCGATTTGTGGGCCAATCGTTGTGTGAGTTTAAGTCTAGATATTCAGTCAATAGCGCATCGAAATTATAACGAATATAATAATTTAAAAAACGAGTGCGTCTTTCGTTTGATTTGCGCATTAGAACAGAATTATAATCTGCGATAGTTAGGTATCTCAATAGAACAGAATTAGTTAGTTATCTTAGTAGAACAAAATAATAATCAGAACCATGATTATATCTTCAATAACTAGCTATCTTAATAGAACAAAATCATGATCAGAGTTATGATTATATCTTTAATAGTTAGATACCTTCAATAGTTAGATACCTTCAATAGTTACCTACCTAAATTAAAAGAGATACCATATTAATAGTAGATTATAATTCTTAAAAACATAACATCATATTTGTGTTTAGCTGTGATTACATGTCAATATTTGTTAGTTAGAGTATGTTATCAATATAAGTCAGTTTTGATTATTCTTTGCAACAATGTTTTCTTAAGAAAATAAATTCTTTTGCGGCCAATACATACTTAAATGACTGTAATATAAAATGAGAAATTATTAGATAGTGTATAACAGTTAATGTATAAAATGCCAACATTGCACTTATTTGGTCTGGCACTGAAATAATAATCTTATATAATAATAATCATCATCATTATATAACTCAACTTTATGTTATGATAATCTCCGACAGATTCCGTTATTATTATTGTTCTGAATTGAAAGAAGTTATAGTTTTATTTAATAATAATATATAGGTAAAAGCCAGAAATGTTGCAGCCATATTATGAGCACTACTCACGAATCCCACCTAACTCACCTAACTCACCTAACTCACCAATCTTGCCAATCTTGCCAATCTCACCAACCTCTATATAAGAAAAACTAATTCAAATCTACTCAACCAGAAAGTGAAGGTTAACAGCTAACTGATTATAAGTCAAATTTTTCATTCTGCTGAGAACTGATTATAAGCAAAATTCTTTCTTTATTCCGCAGAGAACTGACTATAAGCAAAATTTTGATATTCCAAAGAGAGTTCTAGTAATCGATTCAATTGCTAACATTAATTAATACAAAAGTTATATAAATCATTAACTTACAAAATCTATTTATAGATAGATTGACAAGCAAATAAGATTAAACACTTCAAGTCTAAAGAAGGTGCTTTACATGTTTTATTCAAGTACTTTCTTTACATCTAGTGTTTCTCTTAAATTAGCCATCAATTCTTAATTCTTATTATATTGCTCTTTAAGCTTCAATTCAGTTAGCTTAGAGCTGATTTAGAATTGATTTAGAGTTACCTCAAAGTTAACTCGCACTTAGCTCGCAGTTAACTCAAATCAAGTTAAGTCAGTCTATATGCCATTAAATCTTAAAACTAGCTCGCTATACTTTGTTACATATAACACAATTAGAGTCTCGAAGAGTAACTTTCTCGGAAAAGCTATTATTAAATTGTGTGGCAATTGATCGTTAGTTGAATAGGTTGATATTTTGTAAAATTCAGTTTCAAGATCTGCTTGGGTGCCAAGTATGAATAGAAGATGAAAACTCCATTCATCACTATGCTGATATACTCTATGGAATATTCCATTGATTGTTATGTGAACTATTCTGTGGAATATTCCATTGATTGTTATGTGGACTATTCTGTGGAATATTTTATAGAGTGCTGTGTGAAGCATTCTGCTGAATATTCTACGAAATATTCTGTGAAGTATTACGTGGACTACTCTGCGGAATATTCTATGGAATTGCGCAAAGCTTATTTTACAATCCTATTTGCTACAACAGAATAATAAGAGACGTAATTAAGATAATTATTTCTTTTCTCTGTACTACTGTCAACAATTAGTTGACATTAAGAGACAATAGCTATCAATAAACTAGTTAACAATAATAGGAAGTCATAATTGAAAGGGACTCTTATCATATGAATAGAGGTTTACGTAATTTAATATTTGAGTTTATACTTAAGTTAGATTTATTGTTAACTTCATTTCTAACTAACATCGATTATATAATATTTTTAACTCATTAGTACTAAAGTCAAATGTTATCTGAAAAATTCCAGATTCAATCATCAGATTCCTAACTGAAAGCTAGAATTGAATCTACAAATCAAAACAAAAAAGAGAGATATAGAAAAGGAAATGTTAATTTACAGATAAAGACAGTACTCAGGTGTACAGTAAAGATTTTAGATGATTCTTAGAAAATTTTCATTTTCGTTTAAGGCATCCTTCAAAATATCTAATACCTAATAACACTATATATCGATCGTTTCTCCGCGAAGTTAAGTAGACCATTTCATACGTCTCTCTCTCTCTCTCTCTCTCTCTCTCTCTCTCTCTCTCTGCTCTCTCTCCACTCTCTCCCACACTCTCCCTTCACACCATTTGCATAGTATCACAAACTCTTAACAAATAAATTATTCAAACTCTACAAAACTAGCTAAAGACATATGAAGTGAGTCATATTCGAGAGAGCTGTTTGCAGTGGTACTTATATTATTATATATTAAATATATATCATATATGATGTATATATAAATCATCTTAATTAATAAGAGAGAATCCATATGGGATAAATCAATAAATGAATCAGAAGCTATGTCAGTTAGAGGAGCAACGTAAGGGTAGTGCAAAGAGAGTATACGAACAGTCTTAAGAGACAGTAATAGTAATAATAACTATAATGGCTATAACATATTGGTATGGTATAGTAAAACGGCTTATTATTACTAATATTAATAATAATATTACAATTAGATTCATTATCTGAACGTTCTAATTGTAATAGATTCTAACAATAACTGATCAACAAATAACTAACCAAAGAGGCAAGATAAAAATGAAAAAAATACTAACGCTATAAAATGAACCTGAAAAATAGTCTATACAATATTATTGATTAATACTATTCTAATTATATGATTATAGATGTGTTTTCTATCTGCTAAGATATGAGTGACAAATACTATATGTTTGCCAGTACCAATATTATATTTTCCAGTTTCAATCTTATTACATTATATCTCCTAATACTTAACGTATCTTATCTAACTTAACCAACTAATATCTGATAATACTTGCCAATTAAAATATGAATTATATTTTTTTTCAAAAAGGATACAACACACAAAAAGAGCATATATTTTAAAGTAAATAAGGATGATGCTTTATAAAGTTTGAATGACTTATTTAATGCTTATAGTTTGAATTATTTATTATTATTAATTATTATTATTATTATTACCATAAATTAACATAATTTTAATTATTATAGCATAAAGTATTATCTGTGTGATAGAAGTATATAAGAGTGAGAATCAACTATTCTTATAAATAACCTTTATAAGTTTAACCTATTATAGGTTTATAATAATCAACATTGATCAATGAAATAATGAATGAATGAATGTATGAACAAAATTCAAACTAATAGTCAAGCTAGTAATGTGCACTAAATATGGCTGCAAATAGGCTAGTAACTGAAATTCTTCAAATCAAATTACAACTGACGATTGTTGAGTAGCGATTAATCGATACTCATACCAGTAGTGTATGATATATTATTTAGCACACAATTCCATTTTCTATTATTTCTTTTCTTTCTACTCTAAACATTCCGTTATGTATTACTTTGATAGTTCATCTATTGGTATCTGTAGAAGAGATACTGATAGTATTGTTCAGATACTGATAGCACTATTGAGATACTAACAGAATCGGTAATATACTAAAGTATGATCAAGCTACAAAGAGTACTCGCGACATACTAATAGTAATCTTACCATACAGATAGTAATCTCTAAAATAGTTACATTCCAAACAAGTGGACATGAAATGAACCTATAACAGTATTAAAAGTATTAAAGTGAAAATTTAAGTAATGTATAAAGCTAAATAGCTAACAGGCTGGGCTTTAGTGCAATCGTATAATGTATATAAAAACTGAAAACAAAAATAATGTAAAACAATAATAATAAAACAATTGTAAATTTAGAACATATATATGATTTGTATTAAATAAACTAAAACTTCAAAATGAATGTGCAATCTGAAACTGTGAAAATTAGATGTAAAGCTTACATATAGTGTAAGCTAAGCTATACTAAAATGTAAAGCTTATATTTAGTGTAAGCTATACTAAATAAACTTATATATACAACTATGTATATTTTCTTATATTAGCTTACTCTATAATATCAGCTTTATATTTTCATTTCAACTTCACTCCAACTTTGTTCAGTCAATCCAATTAGTTTTGTAACGATAATAATAATAATAATAATAAAATCATTTGTGATTCATTTCAACAATTAAGTATTAGAATTGTATTTGTCATTATCTTGTTTATAGGATTTGATAGCTAATTGAAGTAAGTTTAGTATAATATATACAAGCTTTATAGGAGTTATAATATATCAATTCTCTTTAGCCAAATACTAAACATAAACTAGGTCTGCATCTAACATAGCATATTTTCTTTATATAATGATTTATTATGCATCAAATGGACATTCAATCTCTTATATAACTACTTAATCAGTTATATAAGAGTTTGATTATATGCTACTATTTTAGTGCTCAATTTATATAATGCTATTAGATGTGCTCTCTCTCTCACTCACTCACTCTCAAAACATTCCGATTTTATACCATATTATCAAAGCACATGACATTCTGTTTTTCAGTTAAAACACATAGTATTGCATTAGTTGTCAAGCTAGATTAAACTGGTCAAAGTAAGTTAGGTTAGCTCAATTTTCACTATTAAGAGAAGATTTAGATTTAAATGAAAAGATGCTATTTTTAAGCATTTATACTCATGTTACCGTCAAATCTACAATTTGCTATATCTAAATTACAATGGAGATAGCACTTAACAGTACTCACTCAACAATATCTATTGATCTGATTTAATTGATTAAACTAACCAACATATCGTTCTAGACTGAAATACTCGGTAGAAGTTCTTGGTAAGTATATTTTGAGCAAATGGACCTGTCAAGTGAATGCTTAAAGTTGAGCATCAGTGTAACTTATACAACAATCATTTGAGACAGTCTATAAAGAAAATCTTATATTAATATATAATAATTATTAAGGGTTAGTAATACTTTTAACTAATATAATAGTATAGATGTATGTTCTAGATGATTGTGCTCTACTTATTTATTAATCTTATACAATTATTTTTTATTTCACTTCTCATAAGCAATACTCCAATAAATAAGTTTCAAAGCAATAAATCAATAAATGATTATAGGTCTCAAATACTACATTACACTATTGGCAAATAAATCATATAGTCAAACTAGAAGACATTTACAAAATGATTTCAAATTTATCAGTCAATACTAGTCCTTGTAACTTTACAATTCTATTGTGTGCACGCTACTGTTTCATACTTATTCATCGTTCATGGCAACTTCAGTATAGTAGTGTGTGAGAATGTGCTCCAGGGACTGTTTATAAATTTACTTGAGTAGATTTAACAATAGTGTGTGTTCGAGGGACTGCTTATAAATTTACTTGAGTAGATTTAACAATAGTGTGTGTTCGAGGGACTGCTTATAAATTTACTTGAGTAGATTTAATAGTAAATAGCACATTTAGTAAATGTATTAATAGTTAAGAATGTGTCAGAAAACGTGCTCTAAAAGTACAAGAAACCAACTCCGCATTCATACAAATTATCGTGTCGATTCGTCGATTATTGCGTTACAACACGGAGCACATCTACTACTATTACGACTATGTTTCAATTCTTGACGCACATAGCATAAATCAATTGGATTTTGACTTCAAGTACTAGTATCTCCTTTCATATGTTCTCATATGAGAACATAATCCCTATGACAGCTATAGATATTTATAAAAGATTCTCGCTTTCAGTTTAGTATGATTCTCTAAGTCATATTGAACAAATCATCGACCAATCGTATAATCGATTACTTGGTGTCTAACTTAACCTATACTAACTTAACCTATACTAACCTAACCTAACAGACAAAACACTCTTAACTATCATACTAAATTAACTAGATGCTATATTAAACTTAGTTTCATTTACGATATAGTGAATACCTCCGATTCCATACACTAGCAATTTTGAATGATTAAATAGTATATGCGAACATAGTTTGGAAAATCAATTGAACTCAACCCAAATACTAATAAATGAAAAGTTAGATGAAACGTTGATCTGTATCTAAAACTAAATAGACTGTATAGTGGCTCATTTGGAGTAGTAGTAGACATGATTTATAAATATTAAACTATATAAAGAGTAATAAAAATCGATTTTTCTATTCAATAACTATTTTCAATTTTTATTTCCACATAACGTTTGCTTAAACTTTAATATATTACTACTAAATTGAAGCCGTCTTAAGCAGAAAACCAATTCAAATCAAATAGCAATAGACGTGAGTTTTGATTTAGATCAACAGTAACACATGTGAGGCTTGATGCAGCTCCAGATCAGACGGCAAACAAGTCTGAGCCTTCAGACAGACCTTGGTGTTGGTAATTATCTTAATAGTTATCTTTATAGTTATTTTAATAGTTGTCTTAATAGAAATCCGATATAACATCGAAAATGATGGACTCGATAGGTCATAATTGAATAGTTAAGAGTCTGTTGAAGCCATCATAGAATAGAAAATCTCGAGACTACTCCTTGAGTGCTTGATCACTATTTTTATGGATAATACAATTTAGACCTGCTTCCAAAGTAAAGGTCAGTATAACGCAATTGTGACATAAAAGCATATAAAAATAGAAATAAAACACAAACAACCTTAAAATGTTTCTTATCACATCAAATAAGCAAAATTGAATTTATACTAAAGTTATTGACTAAATGTCTTTCAAACCCAACCATTTGAGTGTTTATCAAACAAAGTCTAATAGGAATTGGATCGGAGTTTAATAGAAACTGGGATTCAAGTCTATTAGGAATTGGATTCAAGTCCAAAGCTAATCAACCTAAAAATAATTCTATAGAATCAATAATAAAATTATTAGATTTTATTTAATTCAGTTTAGAAAAAATGTTTAGTTAATAATAAACAAGTTTTAAATAGATAGGGAGAGAGAAAAGAGAGAGAGAGAGAGAGAGAGAGAGAGATTATGAAAGTTTTTTAGCTTTTTGATACAAGGAGTCAACTACTTTTCCCATACTCTGTATTGTCTCTAAAGCCGATTCATAAGTCTTATCAGTTGAACTGTCTTCAAAAATGATTAATACTCCTTCCCCTTGATCTAATATTCCACTAAACTTTTTGTCCAATATCATTTGTGATAGCTTTTTCTCCACTGTGTCTAGTGGTAGCTTTATTAGGCTTGAAATGTGATCCACCTGTGGATGACAATAGATTAATGATTAGGGGTTTGATGAATAATAGGTGAGAATTAGGTAAAAAAGATCAAAACTAAACTAAATAACAGATAAAATATGATAACAGACCTGAACTCTAGAATAAGGTTCAATAATACGGCATAGATTTTGTTCGAGCATATTATCATATAACGATTTAAGATGAGCGTTTATGATGGGATCATCGACTAACTCAATTTTGTATGTCTTCAATGCTTCTTGGAAATCTGCTAGCGATCTTTTATGACTCGCTTTTGCTATTGCCTTCAATGCTTCGATGTCTTTTCCCGCATATTTCAGCGCCAATTTTCCCATTGTTATTGACTGCACGTCTTCGGGCCTGAAGTTGAGGTTAAAATAGAAATTAAAATCAAAGAAAAAAGTGGTGTTAAAGCATATAATAAGAAATTAGTTAGAAAGTTGTTAACCTATAAGAGATAGAAGTAAAAAAAAGGTAAAAATTGGCAGTAATGACATAAAGAGATGATTGGATGTGAACATATATAAATAGCTAGCTAAAGTTGATTGTATCACTCAAGGCTACTAGATAAATGTAATTTGAATTAGTTTTTAATTTGAATTAGTTAGAATTATTATTATTATATTGGCTATTGACTCTAGTTTGGTTTTAGTCAACTAGTTCGATCTAGTTTATAAGGATTGCTATGAGCTAGAGCAATTATTTATAACTAATTTAAAGCTATGCTTCATAGAATCAGTGATAACTATGAAAGGAATCGATAAGAAAGTTATAGAGAGAGTTATAGAGTTATAGAAAGTTATAGAGAGAGTTATAGAAAGTTATAGAGAGTTATAGTTATAGAAAGTTATAGAAAGTTATAGAGTTATAGAGGAAGTTATGAAGAGTTAGAGATATGAAGAGAATAATAAAAATAAGTATAAAGAGAATTATAAATAAAAGAAAAGTAACTAAACCAAAACAAAAAACATACATATTAAGCATAATTTTGGAGAGCAACATATATTTAAGAGCAACAACAGCTTTGGGACTATCAATAGAATCATATCCTTCAAACGCTTCATAATAGTAAGAAAACGCTGTCTTAAAGTCTCGTTCATCAGCCGCATGAAGAATACCAGATTGCAGATCGAGAGCTGCTTGTAGTTTAGGCGGACAGTAGATAGCATTGGCTGTGGTTCGGGCACTGGTCAGAGCGGCTCGAGCTTTCGGTAGATTACTTAAGGCGTGATAAGTCTTGCTCTCCAACAGCTGGACCTCAACCAAAAGGTTCTTATCATCCATCTTCTTGAGCTCGCGCAACAACTGAGAGCCCAATTGAAGTGCTTCTTCGTATCGTTTGGTCTCATAATAGAGAGCAATAAGACGTGATTCGAGAGATTGCCTGAGAAATGATCGTTTCTCTTGTTTGGCCCAATCGATGCACTCTAAACATAACTGAACCTCAAGTCCAGTCTTTGTCTCCATGTCTAAAAACAAATCTACCAATTGACGAACTAGCTTAGCAGCTTTTGCTTTTGATATCTGATTCAAAAATGGACGAACACTTCGGATGAGATCAGCTAATTCTGGAGTTAATAACAAAGAGAGTTAGTAAGATTAAGATTAATCAGTATGTAGATGGTGATCATCATTAAGTATGACATGTTATCCTAACCTTTAGCCTTGCCATTACGACTCATCTCTTGTCCCTTCTCAATTATTTTGCTCTCCTTCTCTTTCACCGATTCTTCGTCTTCTAGCATGTCTTCAGGTTTAGCTGGAGTTAGAAATAAGTGAGAAGAAGAAGAATAAAAGAAAAAAAGAGATCAAAAAAAGTCATAAAAAGACATATAAAACAACTACCAAAGACAAGTACCAAACACAAGTACCAAACACATATAAAACAACTACCAAACACAACAATAGATGACTTACATAAATGAGTTTGTAAATCAACAAAACTAGCAGCTTTCTTATTATTATTCTTATTAGATCTCTTATCAAACGATTCACTATTATCAACGATCATTGCCATGGCCGCCATTTTTCATTTGATATATGTCATCAGTGTACAAGCATGACTTGACAAATTCTATTCTGTTATGTTGAAACATGAATTATGTTTTACTTTTGTCTCGTTTACCGGCTTCTCGTTAGTCACTCTTTCGTAGACTTGTATACTTTTGTAGATTTGTATATTTCGCTGGGGCTTATTTACTAGTTTACGTTCTTTATAGATATGCTTTAAATCTCTTTTTATTACTATTCGCTTTGTTGTTTGTTTGTTTGTTTTTAGTGACATCTGCTGATCTTCTAGTTTGTATTAGTTTTTAATTAACAGTTTTGTCTTTTCTATCATACCTTACGTTGCAAATTGAAAGTTTTATTATGCATTTCTATTATTTAATTTCCAAAAGTACTATTGCTCATATATCAAATACAAAACTAGCATTTCAAGGTTTAAACAGCAAAAAAATTGTTTTCAACTACAAAATAGATAATCAAATATGAAAAAAAGGCAAAAATATTTATATTAACATCATAATAAATATATACAAATTAGCGATCTAAACAAAGCCATATGCTTTATAAAGTGTTATCAACAAGTAACTTAGCATAAGAAGATAGTACATACTAGAGCACAAATGATCATACTACAGCACAAATGATCATACTACAGCACAAATGATCATACTATACCACAAATAATTATTCAATTGGAGACATCAATTCTAGACAGTCCCCACTCTATCTAGCAGATGTTTTCTTTCAACCAATGGACTACTCACTAATCATTATAATCTTACTATTTCAATTCTAATTATTTTTTAGAATTGCTTACTTTTCTCTACTTCTTATTCTTTGTGTCTTAGTTTGCTTTTCAATTTGTTTGACTTTTAGTCAAACTTATAGTTTGTTAGATTTATAGTTAGTTAAACTTATAGTTTGCTAGACTTATAGTTAACTAAACTTATAGTTTGCTAGACTTATAGTTAGTTAAACTTCTAGTTTGTTAAAAACCCATTAATGATAAGAATAGGATCTAAAATAAATCTGTAGTTATAAACAAAAATGATATCAAATGACTAGACTTAATAATATTTAATTAGAAACTAAATATTCATTGGACGCCTTTAAGAAAGTGCTGATTATTCTGGTATTTGAAGTAATTTTAATTGACTAAAGTTTGCTTTTAGTGAACGATAGCTTTTAGTGAACGATAGCTTTTACTCAACGATGGCTTTTACTCAACGATAGCTTTTACTGGACGATAGCTTTACTGAACGATAACTTTACTGAAAGGGAGATATGATAGTAATCACAGCAAAAGCAATATAGCGAAATACCCCGAATCGGGAAAACTGAGGATATCTCGAACTATGTCTCGAACTATGGCAGAGCCAGATTTAACTTAAAATCCAGTTCATACTGTACACTAAGGTTGGGACTAATCGCTTAGGTTAAACAAACATTGATAGTGCTCTGCTTAGAAACTTTCTAACTTATAAGTTGACTATGTTTTAGTTAGTCTTATGTATCTTATTTTACAGTTAAATCTATTCAACCCTTATGCAGCTAAGTGGTCTCTTTTTAAAGAAACTAAGTAAATACGTAGAAAGTCAAGGCTTAACTGCATTGTTGACTTTAAAATATCAATATATAGAACAAACGAATATCAGTTAGTTCTATAAATTATCAGAAAGAAATGTAAACATAATTGAGTAAACACAAAGCGATAATTAAAAAAAATAAACCTGGCACAAGGCAACTAAGAGCAATTTTTATAAGTTATCTGAAAGTAACTACTATAAGGTATCTGAAAATAACTGAGAATAACTACTATAAGAGGTATCTGAGAGTATCTGAGAGAAACAGAGAGTAACTTCAAAAATCTATCTAAAAGCAAGAAAACCGAAAAGCCTGAACTAGTCGCAACATAGCGAAACGCTAATGATGGAGACATGAGATAAAATTCCCAAATTACAGTATGCAAAGAGCAGTGGCGCCGGTCTTATTGCCGTATCTCTGGTAGAGATGCCATTAAGCCAATCGCAAACTTGTATACAGGCCTTGGGGCACAATCTGATTACAAGCTCTGCTATTCTATCTCGCACTGTCTCTCGCACTCGTTTCTCGTGTCTGTTTTAAGAGTGAGTACTGGTTGTGAGTACTGAAAAGTGTATTTCAGTTTGTTTATTGTAGTCATGAAGAGAAGGCGTCCGTTGTTTTAAGTTGAGTTTCACAACTATTTAGATTTTTCATCTACTCAAATGGACTTCAAATTTGGACATTTAAAATGAAGTTTGTTTTAAGGATTGAAACTTTGATCAACTTTTTAGTTGTATTGAGCAGTTCATACGGTATGTAAAACTTTTAAATTTAAATATTATAAGCAATGAGTAAAGAATAAGTAAATTATAGCTATAAGCAAAGCGATAGGATGTATGACATGTAAGCATGTATGACATGTATAGAATGTATGGATGTATAGCATGTATAGAATGTACGGATGGATAGTATGTATAGAATATATGGATGGATAGTATGTATAAAATGTATGGATGGATAACATGTATTGAATATATGGATGGATAGCATGCATAGCATGTATAGCGTGTATCGCATATATACATTGCATAGTATGTATCTCATGTATAGTATGATAGCAAAGCTAACAATAATGATTTGGTGCGGGTTATGATTATAGTAGAGAAACAAAAAAACGTGAGAGTCTCCAACATGAACCGGTCTGTGGAAACAGTTGAATAATTTGGCTTTGAAGCGAAACAAATAAAGAAAGAAACGGCAAAATAGATATTTAGAATAGTCTGGAAAAAATATAATAATAGGTTATGCCTTTTTTGATGGCGCGGCGTACATCCGCCAGTATAGTTATTAAGGACTTTCAAATCTTTTAGTTCTCAACTTAGCTCAATATAGTTTTTATTATTGGCTCCGATATATTATAGTTTTAGTTATTGGCTCTGATATATTATAGTTTTTGTTATTGGCTCCTATATATTATAGTTTTTATTATTGGCTCCCAAATCTTCTACTTCTCTACATAGTCTTTATTAAGGAGTTGAAAATTGTCTACTTCTTCAGATAGTCATTATTAAGAACTAAAAAATGTTTAGAATATAAACATGTTAGGTTTAATAGAGAAGAGAGAGAGAGAGAGAGAGAAGTAAAGAATTTACTGATAAAGTAGTAGAGATGTAAAAACGGATAAAGGTATAATAAAACATAGGATCCATTAGTGTTAAAAACAGATAGAAATTTAGAAGATATTTACTAAAACAAAACTGGTTGCAAGAGTCATCTCATTGAATAAATCATTTATTACTTAATACTATTTCACTCTAATAACATATCAATTCATATTAATTAAGTAGTCAAATATTGCTACGATTAAGTAAGATTAGCACGATTAAATCAGATCAACACGACTAAGTAAGATTATCATATTAAAGTAAGATTACCGAAAGCAATTGGGCGTAATGTTTATTAAAGACAAAGATAACTAAAATATTTATATGAATCATTTGAAGGAAAGATAAGCTGAATTGAGCTAGCTGAATTGAGCTAGCCTAAGCATAAGATAAGCTAAACTACCAGCTAACCTAAGCTAAATCAACTTAACCTATATAGAAAAATATTTATATAACTAATATGACTGGTAAAGCAAATATTATCGGAAACAAAGTGAAACTAAGTTATTTTAAACTAAACGTTTGCTTAAGTCAGTTTTCAGTGTGAGTGTGTGTGAGTGCGTGTGTGTGTATATGTGTGTGTACCCACAACTGACAACTGGTTAGGGGAGCAAGCAGACTCATATTTCAAAACTACTAAACTAATCATCTATCAGTTGAATAATGATTGTTTTGAAGTTATTTGAAGTTTGGCTAAAAGAAATATAATTCAAACTGAATTCATTAATTTATATATACTTATCTTATACCTACTGTTTTATTATTTACAATAAATGTCAGTAGTGAACAACTTATAATCTAATATAGCAATTTGCATCTGATGCAGATTATTACTAAGTGTGATTTTAGATGGGCATTTATCACTATAATGTAAATTTTGAATTTACTAAAACCCCTATACACTATAGTCTATATACACAATAGACAATAGACTAATTGCTACTAACAACAAATAAGTACAAACGTACATAATACGAATAGTCTGAATAGTAGTAATTTATAACTGATATAGACAATAAGAGAGAATAAATAGAAGATATCAATTGAATGGATGTAATTGAATTCCATAGGAGTGATTAGTAATATATATATATATATAAACATTCTTATGATAGGTAGTCTATTATGATATAAAAACACTTGTTATTATCTTTCTCTTCTAGTGATTATATTGTATGATTTCACTTTTCTCTGATAAGCTATATACATTTTTATAATTTTCATTTGTAATTCAGATTGGTTTATTAGAAATAGTTATTAAGATTAATATATGTCTACTATATAGAAATAGTTACTAAGATTAATATATGTCTATTATATAGAAATAGTTATTAAGACTATTATATAGTAAACTAATTATATATTAATTTATAACTCTTATTTATTAAGAGTCA
This sequence comes from Archegozetes longisetosus, assembly GCA_018873245.2. Classification (NCBI taxonomy): domain Eukaryota; kingdom Metazoa; phylum Arthropoda; class Arachnida; order Sarcoptiformes; family Trhypochthoniidae; genus Archegozetes; species Archegozetes longisetosus. The sequence goes on along the minus strand of JAEMBT020000009.1, from coordinate 13,987,027 downwards.
AATTACTTAAAATCATTTTATGGTTATGATAAGATTAATAATTATTCGAACTTGGCAAGTTATTAACTATAGATTATAATATATACACTAATAAATCACTAATACTAACGGTTAGTTATTTATAGCATTCCCGATAAGACTAATAATAAATGATTAGAACTAAAGCATAACAAATTGAAAATAAATAAAAACCAAAAATATATGTTTCAGGTGATATCCGGTGCCATTGCAATCAACCAATATGTGTTCGGACTGGATATATGTGCAAATCGACGGGTGCATCAGCCGCATGTTTTTTAGAGCATTCAGGATATGCCAATGTCGATGGCATTAGTGATATATCTCGACACGGCTGTATTGAATTACTTCCTCCACACATCAGGCACATCTGTGTTAATAATCATCTTACTCATTCTCATTCTAACCATCATTCTAACCATCATCTTATTCATCGACATGGCTCTAATCAATCTATTGTTTGTTGTTCGGAAGATATGTGCAATTATGTGAAAAATATTGATATTATTAATGCTAGAACTCTAACTAAAACCAATGACACCCAATCAGGTATTTGTTAATAGATATATTAAGTTTACTTAAGTTATTACTTGAGTAGTTACTTAAGTATAAGTACATAGCAATAACTATATGTACACTTGAGAACTTTGTAATTTGTGATAGCAACTAATTGTTATGTGTACACTTCAGGACTTTGTAATCTATGATAGCAATAGATAACTATGTGTACGCTTGAGGACTTTATAATCTGCGATAGCAACAAATAGCTGTGTGTATACTTAGGGACTTTATAATCTATGAGGGCAACAAATAACGATACGTACACTTGAGGACTTTATAATCCAGGATAAGAAGAAGAGCTGTTGTATAGTTAAAATGAGTTAGCTGATAAATTAGATTAATATATTTACTTAGATAACTATAGTTGTGATATAAACATGCTATCACTAATTACAATTAATAAGTGTATAACAATTAATAAGTTATAACAATTAATAAGTTATAACAATTAATAACTTATAACAATTAATAACTTATAACAATTAATAACTTATAACTTATAACAAAACTAATAACTAACAAATCTATCATATAGGAACATATCAATCAGCACCAACACATCATCAACAACAACCAGCACAAGCATCATCACAACCAGGATCATCATCATCAGCAGCAGCACCAACAACAACAAATGTATCAATAGGAACAAAATGGTTTGAAATAACAGTAATAACAGTAGCAGTACTAGGTAGTGTGTTATTAGTAATACTAATATTAATGGCGACAAAAGTATTACGTCAGGACAATAAAAGACAGCGACAAATGAATGAATTACGTAAACAAAGACAATTTAAAACAGATTTGTTACTAAATAGTAATGGTAGTAATGCAAATGAGATACTGGTCAAACCAGATAATAGATGTATGGAGAAGAGAAGTATGAAGATGGTAAAAGAAGAGAAGAACTACAAGAACGAAAAAGTAGCAAGCACAAAAGTAGCAAGCACAAAAGTAGCAAACACAAAAATGAATGATATAGAGAAAGCATGTGATATAAATACTACTAGTGGTAATAGTAATTTATATAATATAATTAATTTGTCTTATAAACATGATACCAGTACTCATCAATCACAATCACAGTCTGATAATCGACGTAATAATAATATTAAATCATTAAATAATCAATTATATAATTCGTTACTTTCAAGTCCAAAATGACTTATATGGAAGTACTTATATATAAACTTATATAAAACTTATAAAAACTTATGCATAAACTTTATAAAAACTTATAACAACTACAGTCTAAAGACGAAGAACGAGAGAGACATAAAAGAAGCGAAAAACGCATTAAAACGATTATGATTTAACAATTAATTTTGTAAATTGATTACCAACCCTATTTGTTTATTACTGTACATTTTCTTTTGCACAATTACTCTATATCTTATTTATTCATTAAATGATAATAAATGCAATAAAATATATTTGAATAAATTTATTCAGATCATTTTTATTTAGATTAGACTATGTATTAAATATGCATTATTTCATATTAGTATTATTGAGATGAGCATTCTTGAAATGAGCGTTCTACAAATCTAATTTAAATTAGACTAATAAAGGTAAGACTAATCGTTTTAGAATTAATCAAAAGTTCATTTTGCTTGTTTATGTAGTAGAAATTAGTAAGGATAGAAAATGAACGAAAGATATACCAAATAAAACTTCATTATATAAACTAATCATTTATTATTGACTTTATGTAATAATTAAAAAGTTATTCAAATCATACATTAAGAGTCAGATTTTACAATTGAATTGGAAGTCATAGTGACTTATAAATAGAATGAAAAATCATATTAGAACATATTATATAAGTAATAAAAAATAACAAAAAATAAAACCTGACAAAATAAAAATCATATCTATCCCAAAGGAATAAAGCTGTGAATAGCTCGAAGACCATCACGATTCAACAAAGGAGTTTGTAGTCGAATAGATCTAAAGAGAGTAGAGAGTAGGGAGAAAAGAGTGAGTAAGATGGAAAGATGAGAAAGATGAGCAAGGTGAAAAGAATGAGTAAGCTGAAAAAAGAGTGAGCAAGATGAAAAGAATGAGGAAGATAAAGAGAATGAGCGTGATTCAAAAATGAGCAAGGTGAAAAGAATGAGGAAGATGAAAAGAGTGAGCAAGATGAAAAGATGAAACTTACGGATATATAAGTCTTCCATGATCCGTGATTTTTACTCTGACAGGAGACAAACTGGTGAATAAATCCACTAGTGCATATGGAACGAAGTCAAATGGAGAACGTTCTTCTATACCTCCACCGTAACAATCAATCACCAGTAATATTTCAAGTATTATTATCGTTTTCATTCTATTCATTATGCTCATTTTCATTTATGTTTCTTTATTATATTGTTGATTCTTCATTCAAATGTATGAAATTTTTGATTTGTACTTTAGCTCAAATATATGAAAACTTATCTATACTTCAACTCAAATGTACGAGAACCTATCTATACTTCAACTCAAATACACAAAAATTGATCAAAACTCTAGCTGAGACACAAACGCAGACAAAATAATAATTGAGAGATAGTTGGAGCAATGAAAGGTTTTAAATAAGTCGTAAAAATTGGTCAATAATAGTAGAGAGAAAAGTAAAGGTATAAATTAGCTATAAAGTTAGAAAGTAGTTAGAAAATAGTTAGTATTGATTATAAGTTTAGAAATCAATACTTAGTGTAAGATTTATATTGGTTATAGTACTATTTTAAAACCAATTTTTCGTCAATAATATATTTAGGTTAAGCAAACCAATTATCACCGTCAACACATGTGGTTATTATTTGGTCCAAATCTGGTCCAATCGAGCCAAATAAGAGAAAGTTATAAATGAAAAGACATCTATATCACATGCTATAACAAGCATTAAATTACTTTCAACTAACATAATAAATCTATCTATTGAGTTACTATTTACTATTATTTACTTTTCTATGCCTTTTTCAGTTTGTCTTATTATAGTACTTTAAGACAATCATTTCAGCTATTTATTTATAGGTTAGTCAATGAGTTATCGGTTTATACATTCATTCTAACCGACAACTTATTGACTGACCGATAGCTGATTATTTATTGGCCTTATTTAGTGAAAACATATATATTTTACAGTTTGAGAATGTGGTCATTTTATGGTTCATTGACCCAAAAATCTTATACATTTCAATCTCCTGTCAACAACTCTATATATTGAATTGTTTGTTAATATTATACTACATTCTCATTCACTTTCAATTTAAACTCAAATCTGCCTATAATTAACAGTGATTTTCGTAAGAATTTACATACATATTTAGAAATATAGTATAATTACAACCGATTTCAATGAAATACAATTACATGTGTATTAAGCGGTTGGAGTGAGTTTGAAAAGAAGAAAGACACTGTAGAATTTGTTGAAAGAAAGGAAGTTTATTATTCATATGAATAGGTCGTAGAGTGAGTAAAAGGAGATAAGTTGAAGCGAGTTAAGTCTATGCGAATTAAGTCTAAGAGAGATAACGCTATGGAAGATAGCTCTGTGTAAGATAGCTCTGTGTAAAATAGCTCTATGCAAGATAGTTCTATGCACGATAGCTTTATGCACGATAGCTCTATGCACGATAACTCTACGAGACACTACTCTACAAGACATAACTCTACGCCAGATAACTTCGGTCTTCACTGTAAACATACTGTAGAAAGCGTTGAGTAACTTATTTAAACTGCGGACAATAGTCTCCCTTTTCAAAGAAAACAAATATAATTATATAGACACACCATTTCTCCTTTCTTTACCCGTATTTAGAAGCTTTTGTTCGGTTGCAATACAAGGGTTGGAATAGTTTTTGCTTTTCTATTGAACCCAACAGTGAGCAATTGTCGGGTTAGCTCTATTTCTACCTGTAGTAATATTAGAGATAGAACTCACCCCACCAAATGGATCTTCAGGGGGTATTGCCTATACTAGTATTATAACTATTATCTCTCATCATATCAATGAATACTTGAAAAATTATCTACAAATTTACTAAATCTTTATTCTGTTGATTTAAATAAAATGTGTATAAAATCATTGTTCGTTAAACAAATAATTTCTAAGTTAATATTTGCAATCTAGTTTAAATCTAAATAGTACAGCTTAAGTCTACTTTCAAACTTATAGTGAGCATTTAATACTAATTAAGTGGATTAAAGAAATGTAGATCATTTAGTAGAAGATATATACCTACCTGCAAAGCACTTTGCTGTTTAATACTATAGTCGGAACACTATAGTATATGTCTTACTATACAGTCGACTCCCACTATAATCAAGTCGGATATAGTGAACCATGAGCCGTACTATACACTTTCGATAAAATTATTTAGTTCGTAGACTTTACATACTATACTCGATATAGTGAACTCTTGTTATAATCAATGTATCTCTAGTGTATTAGGCCGTTCATTATAACAAGAGGCGACTGTAGTATATATCTTACATTTGTGCTACACTTTTTGAGTCTATTGTACAGATAAATTAGGGTGACCAAGCGTCAAGGTTTCAGGTTAGCTAGTCTAGAGTATAGAGAGAGAGCTCCAATCTGGGCGCATTTGGTCCAGATTGGAGCTAAATTAATAGACACTTCTATCACAAATGCTTTATCTGATTAGTAACTCGGTGTATATTGATTATAAACTAACGTATTTTAACCTATTGAAATTGCTCATATATAATTTCTTGTTCAGAACTTTACATGTTAAAGATAACTTAAGCTACTCAGTACTGCAAAGTCATAGAAGAAATATGATTAATTTCACAGTTGAAATTTTGTAGCTTTTATATTCATTAGGTACTGTAAATAAATTTTAAAACTTTAAGAAAGTCTCAAAGATGGACTCTTTGATATGTTTTTGTACAGATTTGAGCTCTGCAAGATTTGGTCACCCTAAGATAAATTCAAAAAGGCTTTAAATTGATCCCTTAGTAGAATAGCTAAATAGAAGATAACCCTCATATCTGTGAAAATATTGTTTCATACCAAACATTGATTTCAAAAATATGCTTGAATCACGTTTTGACTGAAGTCACACTAAAACGTTATCTAACATCAAGTATTTATTAATCCAGTACTCTAAATGATAAAGGATTCTTGCAAATTATTTCTGTAATGAAAGTGAATTTGCGTCTGATATGATATTAGTGAGCGATCAATTTAACGGATTTTTGAATTTGACTGCATAGTAGCTGATACTGTATCTGACAGGTGTTCGGTGTGTTATCGTAAGCTGCATATTAAACCATCCGCTTATTAGACCATTTCTGTACTAAGTCATTTTCTCATTAATCTGTTTTGTTATTTATAAAAGAAGTTTAGTAGCGGAACAAACTTTTAATGCATGCGTATTATTTACAACATAATACGGAAATGACTTAATGCTGAAACGGCTTAATATTGAAACGGCTTAATATTGAAACGGCTTAATATTGAAACGGATTAATACTGAAACGGATTAATACTGAAACGGCATAACACACAAAAATTTCAAATTTTGCTGCTAGGACTCAACAAAGCAGTGACATATCCAGGAGGAAGAGCAAATTCACTATCAGTTTGATTTTCACACAATCCTTGTGGCAAGCGAACTCTGGAGACATTAACAGGTTCACAAATTTGATAAGCAGGAGATAGTGGTTTAATAGGTGTTGTCAAACGAACACTCATGTCATCAATAGTTTCAATATCATTACATTCTAATGATTCTGAATTGTTAGATGCTCTTCTCTCAGCATTGCTTAATTGAGCAAATGATAATGCAGTGGATGGTCTTCTAAAGAAGACAACGTCTGGCTGAATCATTCCTTTTTCATCTTGAGCTAAAAATTTCAATAATCAATAAGTTTTTGAATCAACCAAAAAGAGCTTTATTTACAGATTCCAAGAATCGATGTTTGGATTGGTGCGGAAATACGTATTGAAGTGATTTTCTCGGGTTTGCGACAACATATCATTACAATAAAAGTCAGTGCAAACGCGAGAATGATTGCAATTAGAATAACAGTCCTAATAATAAAGAATAAAATTGTTCTTTTAGTAGAATTACAATTATTGTAATAGGATTATAGTTCTTGTAATACAATTGTAATTATTGCAAAGGAATTAATTCTTGCAATAGAATTATAACTCTCGCAATAGAATCACAATTCTTGTAATAGAATCACAATTCTAGTAAAAGAATTACAACTATTGTAATTATTTATAAGTTGAATGCTTATAATAACATACCAGAAATACCAGGCAGAGTAAAGTGATGCCAGTTTTATTTTAGTATACATAAACTTCTCTTACTGATCTGATTTTTGACAACTTAATTCACCTGTAGTGAATTACCTATAATTGCTCTATGCTATTTCTCTATATTGTTTAACATTAAATTTATTATCACTTTTGTTATCTATAGATATAGATCTTGTTTCTCACACACTGTTTTGCATAAAAATCAATAATCACTTTATCTACACAAGCTTTTCAGCACAACTTCACAAAAATTATTAATGAATTGATATTTGCACAAGTTATCAACACAATCTTGCATAATAATTACAAACACTTATATGTTTGGCTATTTTACGAAGAAAACCAGAATCCGATAGTCAAGAATAATGCACTTTGTATATAAACAAAACAGTTCATTCAACTTTATTGATATTTAGAATTTCAATAACAATTTATTCACTTATAACATGTCAAAAAACTTTCAGTTGTCATCTATAATAATTACTTGTACTTTGTCACTATGTTAATACAGTAGTGTGAAAGTTCTTTGCATTCTGTGTAAATGCTACGTATTCTGTGAAGATTCTACGCATTCTGTGAAGATCCCATCCATTCTGTATTATAAGATTTGAAGGTTTGACGCAACATTGAAATTGACACAAACGAAGATCAAATGATAATCAAATGATAATAAAATGATAGATAAGATGAATAAAATGATGGATAAGATGAATAGATAGAGAAAAGCATAAATAAGATGAGTATAAAATAAGAATAATAAAAGTAACATAGACTTACGTAGTAATACTAATAGAAATATAAACATGTTTACAGCAGTGATAGTATAGATATTATTAGTAAAAAACTTTCCATATGATTGATTTTTGCTTTTTGTTTATTATGAATGTTAAGGTGAAATAAATGAGGACAACGAATGAAATAGATTCAACATCTTCACAAAGTAGATATAACTTATAATAAATATTATATAATGATTAATAGCTGAAAAATTAAGTTGAATCAAGCTTATTAGGAAGTAATATAATCAATATAGAATAGTAATATGATCAGTTAATATTCCTACAATCAAGTACGTTTAATAGGCTATCACCTTCTAATCAATAATTTGTGATAGATACTAAAAAAATCATACTAGTATCTAATAATAAATTAGTTGATCTTCTAAGAACACGTTAGGTTATACTAGAAAACTAAAATTATATTCGGTTATATAACACTAAAATAATACTATTATAAGTGTTGCCATAGCAGCAAGTATTACCAAAGAATACTCTATTGTATTTCTTGACCTAATACATTAGAAATATATCTCTAACAGTTATTCTAAAACATTGTCATTTAACTGAAATCATAATAGAAGCTTTATAAAGCAATTAATCTTTATATTCATACATTGCATGAGACATATTTGAGTCTAAAATCTAGATCATATAGAAACAATGATAGCTTCTATTTAAATACGAATAATAACTCACAACTATTTAAATATAATATTTCTTTCAATCAATTGCACTACTTTTTAACTTATAAACATTGTCTAGATTCTTGTATTTGCTCCAAATTCGATTCATCATACTTTACCTTAGGTTAGGTTAGGTTAAGTTAGGTTAGGTTAAGTTAGGTTAAATTAGGTTAAATTAGGTTAGGTTAGGTTAGGTTAAGTTAGGTTAAATTAGGTTAGGTTAGGTTAAATTAGGTTAAATTAGGTTAAATTAGGTTAGTTAGGTTAAGTTAGGTTAGATGGTATTCATTACTTTAAGTCTATATTGATTTAGAAAATTGTTCATGTCGAAATTAGCGTTTTCAAGTCTACAATAACTGGTTCACTGCTATATATAAAGATTGAATGCTTCAATCAATTATAGAGTGGTCTTTAGAGATGAGTAATAGAGATTTGGCAAAGATTAATAAAGTTTTGATGATTAAGTTGATTGTAAGATAAAGAAGCGGCATATTTAAATAAAATCATATATTTTAACTTATTCTAATATGAAATGTAAAAGTTTGAGCTGAACAAGTGTTACTAATAGATCAATTTATAGTTTAAATGTTTTATCATTTTAATACAATAGAATAGTTTTCAAGTGTACTCTAGTCAAATTATAAGTATTTCAAGTACTACAAATCAATCATGTCAAATTTAGATTTACTAATAGCTAATAATCAAATGTATTTTAAACCAATTGTTTACTATAAGTTTATAATAGTCTATATTTTAGAGTGTTTTCCGTTAAAAACAAGTTTACAGAATAGAGTATTAGATAAAAAATAGAGGGAGAGAGAGAGAGAGAGAGAGAGAGAGAGAACATATAACAGTATTTAAAAATCTATTTGGCAGATGGAATCAGCAAGAGGTAAGAAAAATATTCATTAGCTGTACTGCCAAAATTAGTAGCACGTAGGCGTTCCTAAGTTAGGGTGATTTCTTTCCATACATCTTTCAGTTGTGCCAACTTTTCTGCTTACACACTAATCTTAATGATCGACGATAGATACCATTTGCACCTGATGGAGTTTCTGTATTTTTAGGGCATATTTCCTCACATACGTATTTAACTCTTAATAATATAGTAATTATGCCTTTTTCTTAAATAAATATATAAATAACCCCTTAAACACGCTCATCATATACATCACTTTACTCCAGTTGCTAACCACGATTACTAAATCCCTAACTATACAAACTATTAGCAATACTAAAGATATATTCAGAATGAAAGTTGAGAATATATTCAGAATCCCCTGACTTAAAAATGTTGGTAAGAAGATGTTGACTAAAATATCTATTTTTGAAGACAAGCATCAGATTGAATGTTACCACACAGTCTTACTTTGAATGAATAAAATCTTACTATTCTTCAAGCTATTTCATTATATTCATTTGATTCATTAGTTTGTTATATAATTCTCTTTTATTTAGTTTTGTTTTCTATTCAAAGTAAAGGTAAGTTTTCTAAACATTAATTCAAATAATTGTTATATTCTATAATATAAATGTTGTTGAGCTAATGGGACATATAAATGAAATTAGAATTAAAAAGACAGTGAATTATAAATGAATAGAGTTTAAGAAGAAACATCGTATTAAAGCTTTGCTAATTTGAATAATTATATAATATATAGTATATACTTACTTAAAATCTTATTATTTGAGCAAATATTATAGAGTTTAACTTAAAAGTAATTAATAAAACGAAGCAGGTATAAAATGATTTAAAAACTGTACTAGAAACTATAAAACTAAACCAGAATTAAATATTAGAATCATATATGGAATAGAATTGATATAAAAGCAAATTAATAAAAAGAACGTCAATTGTTCTATATTAACTTAAAATAGATTGAATTCAGTGCAAATCAGTGTAAATCACATGGTTAGTCAAACAAACCAAAGAATAAAGAGAATAACATGTTTATCTAAATAGTTTGTTAGTTGAGTGACTAGCTTATATTGTGAGTTGTTGCTATATGAAATAAAAATATTTAATCAATAATTATAAACTTTTAATTTTTAACTTTTAAACTTTAAACTTTAAGCTGTATGCTATAGTAATTGTAAAGCAGTAAACAGATAAGACAAAGAATCCTTAATAAAAGAAAAGAGATATAATATAATAATATAGCATGAATCTTCTAAAACAAACATACTAATATATTGAATTGATAATATGAAGTAATATATATACAAACATATATAAATTAAAATTAAAATTAGCAATTAAGTATGAAAGTATATGAATAGGTATAAATGAGATAGATATAAATGAGATTGGTATAAATGAGATATAAGCTAAACTACTCCAAGTTAACATATAGTTAGATGATATAATGGAGAGAGAAATCAATTAATAGTAATGTATAATTATTTTTAGGTTAATTTAATATAATTATTTATAGATTAATTTAGTCTATTATCAGTTATATATATGAGTTGGGTATAACTGTAGTAGACAAACTATTTATAATATTAATTACTAATTTATAAGAAAATAATTATTATAGTTAATATTAGTTAGTTTTGGTTAAATTTAATAGAATCACGTTTCAAATGTGTATAAGTTAGATCATACGTTGTGGAATATATGATATTTAGAATATTCAGTGTAGAATGTTGTAGAATATCTAGTTTTGTTTAGTATCTTCTCTAATGGAATTTAATTCGTTATTTTTATATTATTTTAATGTCAAATTGATTCTTATTAATCAATTATTACTAGTATTGAATAAAAAGAAGTAAAACTTAACTAGATAGTATATGACTAAAACAATTAGATTGTATTCACTATATAAAACGTGTATATTACTAGTACGATCCAATAGTTCGAAGTCATATATTAGATATAAACTATTATATAGCATATTAACTATAGTACAGTTTTTTATAGATAAATGTTCTGTTATATATCAAAGTATGTATTTGATAGTTTGAGCCTTACTTTTTAATTGAATAATAATAATAATAGAATATAATAGAAAAATGAATGAATTACAAATAAAGCGATGACATACTAGTAGACAAAATAATCAAAAAATAGAATGTCATTGTTCTCATTTGAATAGTTAAATATATAACTTATACGAAATAAGTTGTCCTTGGCCTAGTACAGCATATCAGTAATGCATACATTCTTATTAGATCTTACATCTAACTTGTTAATTCTAAATTGATTATAATGATCCATTTTATATTACCTATTCATTTATATATATAGACAGACATCATTTATGTAACTACCACTATACTATAACTATTTAAACGATTATATCATCGACTAACTTTTATGGAATTTCATAATAGAATCTATAATGGTAAAATGTATTTTGCATATTACTTCTTAATAGACTATACTACTACTAACTATTAAAACTGATTCAACTATATGCTAAATCTAAACATATTTCACTCTATTCTTAAACTTATCACAATCCTTCAATAACATATGGTTTTAATTGAACTACTTTCACATAAACATAACTAAAGAAATAAGACTTAACAAAATGTAGGACAATATTCTAAAATATTTAGTGCATATTTAGATTGACTAAAGTGTTTTAATAGCATTAATCATAGTACGAAATTGGACTCTTTCATACTCAAACAACTAAGAGATTAACCCAAATCAACGTCTGAAACGTTGGAGCTAACTTATTTCGTAACTCCTTTTAGATTAATAGATTCCTCAACAGAATTGCCAACTTGATCGTTTGGAGTATTATAAAGCAGTTTTGTTTTAGGTTTAAAAAAATTGAATTTTTCTGGAATAATAGAGTTCACACATAGATCTCAATGTCACCCATAGAACTCTAATGTTCAGCCATAGATCTCTAATATTCAGCCATCGATCTCAATGTTCAGTCATAGATCAAAAAACTCACCTATCGATCTTTATACAAACTAAAAGAAAACAGAATATTAGTAGAGTAAGGGAAGGAAAGAAAGAAAGTGTTTATACAAAAAATAGTTAAACTTAAATCAAAGAAAGCTAGAAGAGTAAGAAATGGTTGAATCTAAGAAAGAGCCTATATAACACGTGTGTCGGATGATGACGAAACAAAACTCGAGTTGCTTAGTTTGGCAACAAGTAATTAGATAGAGAGTGAAATAGTTAAAATGGGATTCAACTAAATAGTTTCAGTTAGCTCGTTTAATAGTTTAAGTTAGCTTGTTTAATAGTTTCAGCTAGCTTGTTCAATAGTTTCAGCTAGCTTGCTTAACGATCAACTTATATTATCCCTCCTTTTTATTACACTTTTTACTTAAGAGATACTTCAAATTTTACATTTTCTTATTTATATTTTTGATCTTAATCTTCCTTATATGCTTTACATTACTATTGATGGAATATTCGTATTTCTTTTGATTAAATTCAAGTTTGATTTGTTTCGGTTAAGTTCGGGTTTGATTTATTTCAGTTGAATGCAAGTTTGATTTAAATCAACGAAAATTGAAAGTATCATAACTATAATCAAAATTGAAGTTACACAATCTAAATTATAATTTATATAACAAATCCCAAATTGAAATGCTATGCTAATAAAAACGAAAATAATCTAAACTAAAAAGAAATCAATATAAACTTATTGATTTCTAAAATAGTATAATTTATTTATACAGATAATAGTGAGTGATAGAATTGGTGATGTTGTATAATTGTTGTGCTGCTCTAAAAAATCATCATCATATAGAACGGTTTAGAAGGCAGGCGAGTCTTTCTTCTCTATCTGTTATCCCTATTTGTAAGTTTATTACTTTCTTATTTATTTCTCATTTATTTAGTTCATTACTCACTTGCTTCGTTAATATTTGTTTGTATTTTATTAACTATTTTACTGTTAGATTAACTCATTAGCAGAATTAATGATGAAGTTTGAAACTAACAAATTAGAATTGAAGTGATGTTAATAAAAAGAATATATAAGATGGTACTAATTATAATACTCCATATATAGTATTAAAGAAATAATAAGATAGAAATCTTAATAAGATAGAAATCTTAATAAGATAGGAATCTTAATAAGATAGGAATCTTAATAAGATAGAAATCTTAACAAGATCAAAACCAATACAAAAACAATATATAATTAATCTTAAAAGTAATAGGTAAATAATAGATGCGATTCTAGTCTGAAATAGTCTACAACAATAGTATGATATACTAACTTATTGGTAGTTAGGTGTTCAAGTGTAATAAGTGTTATATTAGTATTGAAGTAACATAAATATTTTATTTGCATATAGTATAACATATTTGTATGTATTCCATTGGATTGAACTGAAAAGTCAAAGTTGATAGTAAAGAAATTACACCTTAGAACAAATAGACAAATTACCTTAATAAAAACAAAATATAAATATCTACTAAATCCATTTATAATTATTATTACTGTTATTTATTAGATAATCAAAACGCTCTAATTTAGTCATATGACTTTGTAACCTAACCGAACTTAACCGAACTTAGCCGAACTTAGCCGAACTTAACCGAACTTAACCTAACCTAACCAAACTTAAAAGAGAAATAGTACTTTAGGTGGAAGATAATGGAATTGATAATATATACTAATTTACAATTAGCTTACTTAATAAACAAAATATTCACTCTAATATTATATTAATAATTTAAGTGGCTCTATTTACAATACAGTACATTGTTTGTGCTTGAAAGAGTAGAAAATAAATTACAGCAATTAAACAACTTTATACTATTACTTATTTTCAGTTTAATATAATCAATAAATACTAAAGTATAGTTTAGCTCACTAATATCTGTTTACTACTTAATTAACTAGCGTATTTTCACTGGTAATCATTCATATAGTGAAACTAATCAAGTGATGATCAATCTAAATATCAAAAATCTAATCTACCATAAATCGAAATAATCTTACAAGCTAAACTTAATATTTGAACATTTGAAACTGTTGTCTTACTATTTGAAAGCTAACTCTAGTAGAAAGATTGAGATTGATAGAAGGACACTATGAATTAAGCTATTATAACAGATTGTTTAGTTTCGTTCCAACATAGTTGACAAGCTAGCTAAATATTCAATTCTTTAAATACTTTTATATTTCACTATCTCTGTAATCAATGATAATATAGAATAGGTTTTAGTTTGAAAAAAGAAAATTTTAATAAAAAAATAATGAGAAAAATATGAGTGATATTCGAAATGTCGCATTGCAGATAAATAATCCAAATATAGAAATGAAAAGTGAAGTAAAAAGTGAAAAGTGAATTGCATAATACTAGCATTTTGGCAAGTGTCACAATGAAAACAACACCAACGCAGTTTAACGTCACTAATTTGACAACATGACCAACAAACACTACTCATACGTTCATATATCACCATTTTATTTATAGCTCTTTTTTTTTATAATTATCACTTTTTCTACTTTATTTGTTTTTTATTTATTATATTTTCATTTTATAGACGAGACGTGTTTCTATTTTTAGGTTAAGTTAGGTTAGATTAGGTTAGGTTAGTTAGTTTAGGTTAGGTTAGTTAGGTTAGGTTAGTTAGTTAGGTCACCTTAACCACTTAACTCTATATCTCTTTATTCTTTGTCTACTCATTTGTCAGATTCTTATCGTTATTTGATTTCAGATTTATGACATTTTTAAAGATTACTCAATCCATGAGTTTCTAAATATATCATACTTCGCGCTGTATTTCATAACATAATACGGTTAAAAATAAAATCTTATGCAGAATAGCGCGAACCAGTCAATTGATTCAACCTGAAACGATCCAATTCTCAAGCATTCAATTCTTAAGAATTTAACTCTTATAAATATAATTCTTAAAGATTCAATTCTGAAGAATCCAATTCTTAATAATCCAGTTCTTAACGATCTAGTTATAAAGAATGTCAAATCTTAAAGATCAAGTTTCGTTTGAACTAATAGTTGAAAATTGGTTTGCATAGCATGAGCTAAAGTGGCACTAAATTGACTCAATCTGTTTAAGATCTATTGCTTTTACGCATATATAAAACTGAAAAAAGTATAAAACTAAGAGAATATATATTATTTAAATTATTTTAATCCTCATATTACAAGCACTGTTGAAACTTAGTCATCCAAGATAGCAATAAGAATTGTGAGTTACTATGCGCATTTATTCGTTGCCAAGTTTGAATTTAGATCTACTTTCATTACTACGTTAAATATTCTTTAACTCTCTTTACACTACATTCATTATTCTTTAACTCTCTTAACATCTCAATATCTTATTCAAACTATGCCATCACTTCTGCTTGCTATCAACGATTATTAAGTTTATGAGTGCACTGTAGAGTGAATTTAGAGATAGTAAAACGAAAACTTTTCTCTTACAGAAGTGAACACTTTCAGACTTATAAACTAGTGCTTAGTGTCAGTTAATAATGACTCTGTGATAGTCTGTGAATGTCGTCCTAAATAACATTTAGTCCCAAAGTAAACATTTTCTATTACTGGGCCGTCAGTTAAGTCATTAAAACAATACGAATATGACCTCTGCGTGGAGTCAATTGGAACAGTTGCTGACGTGTTGCGTCTGTTTGGATCGGTTTAGAAATCCAAAATTGCTTCCATGTCAGCATACATTTTGCGGCGAACCGTGTCTGGAGGGTCTGGTCGACTACGCCCGACGTCAAATCAAATGTCCCGAATGTAGGGCTGAGCACAGAATCCCCTACAACGGCGTACAATCATTTCCAAACAATGTGACTTTAGCACGATTTTTGGATCTCCACCGGGGGATCACGGGTGAAGAGCCGGAACCGCTTCCCTCCCAAATGGACAGATGCGGAATTTGTTCAGAGAAGGCGTTTTGTGAACGTTGTGCTCACTGTGATAAAAAAGTATGCGAGGACTGCAAAGAAGCACATTTGGATATATTGAGACGAGAGATCAGTAGAATTAATAATCAAATTAGACGTGGTTTGAGTAAACTTAGTGAGCATGCTCAACAAACTGAACGTAATATTGAGAAGTTACAGTACAATCATAAACAAATTAAAGATGAAATCACTGAGTCTGTTAGACGATTGATTAAAGATTTAAAAGATAAAGAATCCAAACTACTGGAAGAATTAGATGAATACACACAAAGTGAATCAAAGAATGTGACAAAAATGAAAGAAGATTTAGATATAGAAGTAATAAACATAGCAAGCAATTGTGAATTGGTAGAGAATCATATAAAAGAAAATGATGAATGGACAGATGCAGAATTAGTAGAATATAAAGAAATATTTATGAAAACATTAGACTTTCTACGTAATTTAGATCCAGATACTAGTGACTTTTCCAGAAAGATCAAATTTCATTATAAAACAGATGTTGATGTATTAAGACGATCCTTAATTGATTTTGGAGAACTCAAAATCACCACTCCCAATCTCTCCTTATCTCCATCTGAAAGTAGTGCTAATTTAAACACTTTGTCTCTTCCCAACAATTTGATGAGAAGTCAAAGTGATCATAGATTAGCGGCACAATATCAACAGGCAAAGAGACTTCTTGATGTATCTGGCAGTCAGAGTCGATTGACTAGTATTGCGCACAGCGACTCTGAAAGAGATTCACGACTAGATAGAGTCACTGAAAGATATGGTCGATATGGTGTTGACCGAAGAGATCCTGCAGATGATAGAGATATAAGAAGCAGATTTCTTCGTGACACTGATACCTATTCCCGAAACTGGCCGCGACCGAGTGACAATGATGACTCAATAACTCCTACCACACAATTCAGATCTCGATTCATGAGAGAACGCAATAATCAACCAGATTATAGTCTCGATGACTCACACGACTCTGACTTCGGAAGTAGTCATCGAAGTGTTCGATTCGAAGAACCAGCTCCTGCGCCGCGACCTAAAGTCTTCGACACAGAAGAAGCCGTGAGGGGGCCATTGAGTGGTGTGATTAAGTTAACGGATTCGCCACATGTCATGGAAAGACTGCATCAGAATGAGGTGCGACAAAAACTGAAAGAACAAGAAGCACAAAACGCTCCACCTGCTTCCCAACCGCTACCATCAGTCACTGCGCCTGTTCCTCAACAGCCGAGAAGACCACCTTCGAGACAAGTCAGTGAGGATGAGATAGAGAAGCAAAAGAAGGCTAATCAAGCGGCGGCCGCTGCAAACGCCACGCCAACACCTCCTGCTGTCCCACAATCTCCTACTGTACCTGACTCTCCAAATCGGATCATCAATCGTAGAGTGGCTTCACTCCAAAAAGAAGACGAACGCATCAGTAGATATAGCTCAGATTCCTCCCGACGCGGATCAGACAGTAGTGCAACTGTCGATGACTCACAAATAGATGAAGAATCAGGTGATAATTCAGGAATCGCGCGACTAGCAAATCGAAGGCGAGTCAACAATGAGGAAAGCGATAGTATATCTCGCCCAACAACAGTCAGACAGACATCGCAAACATCACAGATATCCAGCCCAAGGCAAGTATCCACTACTTCTTCTACTACTAGTACTCCCACTACTACTTCAGACGAACGTAAAGAAGAACCGAAACAAGACTCTCCTGCCTCTCCTGTGACTCCTGTGACAGCTGTGACTCCTGCGACTATTACCACGGCTGCGACTACTACCACGGCTGCGACTACTACCACGGCTGTGACTACTGCCACGGCTGTGACTACTACCACGGCTGTGACTACTACCACGGCTGTGACTACTGCCACGGCTGCGACTACTGCCTCAGCTGTGACTACTGCCACGGCTGCGACTACTGTCACAGCTGCGACTACCACCACACCTGCAACCACTACCACTCCTGCCACTCCGACCGGCAACATCATCAGATACAGGATCACATCCAAAGCTCACATGACCTCTCCTTCATTATCATCTAATAACTCAATAGAGAACGAAAGTGAGAGCAGCACACAATTAAGTGATTTATATAGTTCAAGAACAAGTGCCAAATCTCCATATGTGACACGGCATGCAAGTGACGTACGTTATGATAAACCCTCTAATCTAAGTCTGACGGGTTATTCACCATTACTTTCTAGTAGAAGAAGTCCTACATCAGTATATGAGAATTCATCGACTAACCAAAAAGCATCGGACGCTTCAACTAATCTTTTATATGCCACAAGTTCTTCAATAGGTAGCAGAAGTCGAGAGAGTAGTCGAGCTAATAGTAGGTCGGGTTCACCCGAAGTACAGGGGCGGCGGGTGAGTCTTGAAGAGTTTAGGGGTCAGGAAAGGCCTAATTATAATCCCTATCGACAAGCGAGACCTATTTACGGGACTAATTCTGGGCCCAGTCTTGGACCTAATTCCGGGTCCAACTTTGGGTCCAGTCCCAATCATTCAATGCCTATAACTCGAGAAGAGCCGCACGTGCGAAGTCCAACATTTGGGACAATGTCAACAGAGCCGCACGTGCGAAGCCAAACATCTGGGGCAATATCAACAGAACCGCAATCATCGTCATACAGACACACATTGACATCACTTGGTTTTCCAGATTCAAGTAATGAGCACGAAATCATTACGCAATCATTCGATTGGGGAATTAGTGTTTTAGATTATATTTGCTATTCTATTGGTTTTATTGTTTTCATTACTGTTGTTATATACAGGTCTATACGTTCGCCGATGGGGAAGAACTTTTCGATAACACATCCTGATGTCAATGATGTAAATAATGTCAGACATACTATTGGATCAGACAAAAAGGATAGTCGAACCATTTCTGATAGTGAGTCTAGTGATAGTAATGCTAGCAATGAAACCAGTGGCGAAACTGACAGCGATAGTGATGAGGAAGAAGATACCTCTGCTGCTATTACCGTTAATACTAATACTGTGAGTTCTAGTAGTAATCGATCGATGGTTGATAGGGCGATGGCTGACAGATCGATGGCCGACAGATCGATGGCTGACAGGTCAATCCCCGACAGATCAATCCCTGACAGATCCATAGCCAACAGCTCACTGAGTGACAGTCAGCACAGGTCTGAAAGAATATATGAATTACCAGCATCTGTAAGCAGTTTATTAAATCGCAGTGCACAGGCCCGTAAGGAGAATCTGAGCACCATCTCCAAAACTGACTCACCCTCCCGCTTCTCCCGACAATCCACTCTTACTGATGACTCCACTTCTTACTCATCTCGCAAAACTTCCGACGCTTCCAAGAAGGATGACGACATCCCCTCTTATCACTCCAAACGCAATATCAGCCGTGCTGCCACTCTTGAAGATGATGATGATAACTCTTCGACTTCAGCTTATAGCAGATTTTTGTCTCGTAGTAGAACTAGTGCTGCCTTAGCCAACAAAGAAGATGATGATTCCAAGTTCTCATATGCTCGAAGATCGGATAAATATGGCTCCGGTGCATCTCCTTCTAGTGCTTCTTCATATCGGACTCGTTTGGCCAAAAGCAAAAGTTCGCATAATATTTCCGGTATCTGTTGCTTTATAGAAGAATTCAAACTAAATAATCTCAGGATTTAGAGCATATTAACTAGAATTTAAAGCGAATTAACTAGAACTTAGCGCGTATTAACAAATACTTATCTAACTTCGTATTGATTTCGTCACATCGTTATAGGTTATGATGACAGCGATGATGACAATGTTAGTCCAATCTCTCCGTCATATAAAAGCAAATTTGGTGAATCTGCTATTGCCAATAGGAGAACTTCCAGATCAGGATATACTTATAGGACTCGTGAACAAAGCCCCACACCTGAAGAGGAAACAGGTATCCGTTTTCACACCTAATTGCCTATTCTAAAGATCTCAAATGATATAAATGTTCAAACGATGGCTCATATGATTATCAATTGATAACCATATGAAACTTCTATTTCAGCCCTTTATTATTTGAAATTTTTAGCTAAGGCTACTCACGATTGATTCTTTGATCTTCGAATGTGGCCCCTATAGTGATATCTACATTAACAAGAGAGTCTAACTAAACAATTCCGAACTAAAACATGGTCCCTCTAATAACGTTAGCATTAATAGCAGAGTTCAACTAAATAGTCCTTAATTGCATAGGAGTTTCCCTTACATATTCAGCCACTCACCTAAAGACCAAAGAATCAGTTGTGTATCCATCGACCAGAATCAAATTGACATAAGAAAAGGAAGCTAAACTGAAATATAATTGCTTGATAGGATCAGTGGCACAATACCTAATAAATAAATATGGTACCAAATCATCGAGTTCAAAAACAGATCCAAGTAAATCGTCATCAATCCTAAAAAGCAAGAGTTCTCATGTCATTTATGGCAGAAGTATCTCAAGTTCTGACGAAGAAACCTCTGTCTCATCTGTTCCTCATCGTCGAAGCAGTCGCGACAATGACTCATCTGGCTTATCATCTTTCAAGTCATCCTCTTATGGCTTGACTTATCCCAAACAAATGTATTTGCAGAAGAAGAAGATGATGATGAGAATTGGTAGTCGTGGCACAGAACCCGGTTGTTTCACATGGCCTCGAGGTGTCACTATTGGACCTGATAATAATATTGTCGTCGCTGACTCTTCCAACCATCGCGTCCAAGTCTTTGACTCCACCGGAAGATTTATGTTTGAGTTCGGCTCCTATGGAAGTAGTGACGGAGAGTTCGACTGCTTGGCCAGTGTCGCTGTCAACAGAATCGGACAGTTCATAGTTTCCGATCGGTATAATCACAGAATACAACTGTTTGATGCTTCCGGAAGGTTTCTGAGAGCTTTCGGCAGTGAGGGCAGATCTGATGGTCGGTTCAGCTACCCATGGGGTATAACTACCGATGCCTTGGGATTCATCTATGTTTGTGATAAAGAAAATCATCGCGTTCAAGTCTTTCAATCTGATGGGACTTTTGTCGGCAAGTTTGGTACCATTGGCAGCAGAACTGGAATGCTTGAACATCCTCATTATGTTTGTGTTAGCAATACCAATAGAGTTGTTATTAGTGATACTAATAATCATCGCATTCAGGTTTATATTTCTTTTTTTGTTCATTTCTGATTTTTTTTAGTTTTTTTACAATCGGTTATCACTACTGGTCATCGTTTCTGAGTCGTGACTCTCGAATCTCGAACTGAAACACTCTATTGAAACTCGAGTCTTGAGTGCGCTTGATAAAAATTGAGAGCCACAGCTAGCTACCAGAGTGTTATATCATGATAATTATTATACTTTTGATCATATTTAGCTATCTCATTTTGAATTAAGAATAATTATTTACTATGTTGAATGGCATTTTATTAAAGCCTATTTTGAATTTAGATAACCATATTTAAAATTCTCAAATATTTTAACCCAATTTCAACTGTTCTTCAACTTTTCGAGAATTTGAAAGCTGAATTCCGGTTGAAACAACAGCTTGAATTAGAAGAAACAAATAGAAACCAGAAAACAAAAGACTCATGAATCTATTATTAATAGAAAGTCGAAAATGTTCTCTAATATTTATTTATACTTTATTATTTATTTACTTAATATAATAGATATTTGATGTAAATGGTCGTGCACTTTCCACATTTGGTACTGAGGGTAAGTTTTACAGTTCTATTTTTCTCTCTCTCCCTCTCTCTTTCTCTATTTCTCTTCTTCTCTTATTTTTATTCTTATTCTTATTTTTATTCTTATTTCTATTCTACACTATTTTCTCTAATTATCATTTCGTCTAGTTGATAGTTAGTTCATATAAAAAAATATCTCTAAATATTATATGATAAACATACTAGTCTTGTGATATAGTAACTTATATAGAACTTGTACTGAATTTAAACGTATTTTTGTATTGAAGCTAGTTTTGATTACTTGACCATTCAAGCCATTTAATACCTTAATTCGGCAACTATGTCAATGGGAACATGTGTAGATACATTTGAATATTTATGCTGATATTTCATATAACTTGCTATAAGACTACAGCTTCTTTATGCTAAGCTCAAGTTTCAAGCATAGTCTCTAGATATATCAGTTGTAGAATATTTCAGTTTAGATCCTTAAGTCACTAGATTAATGTGTTTTTAGAGAAGATAATATTTCGAGGTGACGTCTAGGCGTAAAATCTAAACTTACACAAGAATCTATAAAAGCTAGCGTTAAAAATTAGTTCAGCCCATACAAGTACTTTGATCCCTAACTATTGTAAGCTAATTATTTTAAGGCGCGTAGGTCTACTACTTCCTATACGTAAGCATATGAAGCAATATTTTTAAATATTCTTTCAAATTCTTTTTAAAATTCTTTTCAAATTCTTTTACGATTCTCTTAAATTCTATATATGTTTTTGCCTTTTTTTAAATGCTGACTAATTCCATGATAGTCTTTACATTTGCACCTCGTTGTAGAGAGAGAGAGAGAGAGAGAGAGAGAGAGAGAGATTGACTGTATTCTCTTACTATCACAATTCTTACTAAAACTCTATCGCGAAAAATATTTAAGGTTATAAATAACGAGAATCTGTTGCATTTCTTAGAACTTATTTTGTTCAACAAATATGCAGAACGAACTTTTGAATGGTTTATGAATAGTTTTTGAATGAGCCTCTCTTGAGATAAAAGTTTGATTAGTAATAAATCTAGTCTCTTAGCAATTGAATAAGACTTAAACCTGTGATTATTTGAATTTCCTAAAAGCATTCTTTTCCGATAAATACATACACTCTATAACTTAATAATCGATGGTAAATACGAACAGTGTTTAATGGAGAGCTCGTTCCCATGCTTTTGGGGCACATTTCTTCACACATACTCCTAACTATTAATACATGCACTGAATGTGCTTTTCTTATTAAATATATTCTATAAATATATGAATAACCCTTTGGATACATCGTTAGGCATTACTTTACTCTAATTGCTATCCATGATTAATAAGTTTTTAACTGTAAGTTAGAAAAAATTCAGAGCGAGTTTCTTATTTCACACTTGACTTAGAGTTTAGTAATTTACAAAAATATGAAAATCTATAAATACATTAAACATATATGTATATAATCTTTAGGTTCTAGTGATGGACAGTTCAAGTTTCCGAGAGGAGTGGCAATAGATGATCAAGGATTCATTATAGTGGGAGACAGCGGCAATAACAGAATACAAATCTTCAATCCTGATGGAACCTTCTTAAAAGTATATTATCTTTCATTTTCATTACCATTCATTTACTATTGATCATCTTGATGACCATTTATTCCTCTCTTACCAGTCGTTCGGGACATGGGGTTCGGCTGATGGAGAATTTAAAGGACTGGAAGGTGTCGCCATCTCATCGACTGGTAACATACTTGTATGTGATCGAGAGAATCATCGAATTCAAATATTTTGAGTTCAATTTTCTATCTATTATGCAATGTTTTAAAAATCAAAGTTAAAATTTATAAACTCATAATAACCTTAAATTGTCCAAAAATGCCGAAAATATCTAAAAAAATCGAAAAACTCAAAAATGCCTGAAAGAACCGAAAAAGTCCGAAAGCACCGAAAAAGTTGCTGCTGTTTAATTATTACAGTTTCTTATTGAGTCTTATGCAGATGTTAGTATTTAAAACCAGCATATTTGGTGGTAAATATTAATTTCTATCCAAATCGCTAATTGCTGAACCATATAATCCAAATATACGTAATACAAATCTACGTAATCCAAACCTACGCAATCCAAGTCTACGCAACCTAAATCTATATAATACAAATCTACGCAATCCAAATCTACGCAATCCAAATCTACGCAATTCAAATCTACGCAATTCAAATCTACATGATACAAATCTACATAATCGAAATCTACATAAAACTATTAAGATGTAGATCTATCCTGGCTGCTAGGTCTATCATCAAAAAATCAATCAGAAAGAGTTCATAACTATCCTTATATGTCTGGATCCAATAGATAGTGATTTCATTAAGTTAGAATAAAATTTCTTTTATAACATGTTTTAAATTTTGTTGACTAACTATAAATTCTATAAATTTCAACTATTAGCAATTTTGAAATTATTGTATTATAACCTATTATTAAATGAATTTGGAATTAAATCAGATGTAACATTTTGCTCAATTAATAATTATCGTTCATTTAAATAGAATTTTATTTTAAATAAGTTAAAATTTTTCAATTCAAAGATAGTGCCAATTTTCTATAGACTCGAATGAGCAGGATAATAATAGAAGTTAAATAGAACTAAATAATCAGTTTGAAAATTGGCAGGAATTTAGATTAACGAGTAGGGCTCGGAATAATATACACTTATCATATAGTCGACCAATCAGAATAGTTATTTTTTTAAGTCATTCAATCAAATAAGAGGTTAGTGCATATATTCTGAGCCCATGTATATATTCCAAGCCTTATTAATGAGAAAAGTTTCGACTTGTACTGCTCGAAATGCGACCCCTGTAAATGCCTTTGCTCTGCAACTCTTCGATCGACGTGACTCTCTTGCACTTCTTTTTGAAACACTTGAAAACTCTGACACACAATAAGGTTGATAATATGAATATGGTGATGTCAAGTAAGTATTCTGAATAGGTCAAGTCTGCTGTCCATCCATTGCCTTTGGTGTTGACGTTCAATTTGATGTTAATTAGATTGAAATGGACTTGTTTACCTAGAATTATAATATAAATTAGCATAAATCAACACAAACTGCAATGAAGCACCAAAACTTCAATGTATTGGTTGTGCACTGAGAAAGTGGACAGTGTGGAGGTCTGTGATAGCATGATCAAAAATTTCAGCCAACAAAAGCATAGCACAAAAAACAATATTATGCTTTTATTGACTGAAAGTTTTGATTCAGTTATCAAAGACCTCTACAGTGTCCACTTTCTGAGTGAAGAAGCAATAAAACTACAATACCATTAAAGCTGTCAATGATAATAAGTAAAAAAGCAGCAAAGAGTTTAGCGCCTTCTATGAGTGTAGCAATGATCAACATATCCATAAGAGAAAAACACGCACCAATGAATATGCAAAACATTACTAATGCATATAAGTATAACACACTTGTTATTAATATCATTGCCCATTTACGAATTCTTGGGTCATCTAGTTCCATTGATAGAAATTTTGAACATTCTTTTGAACATTTCTCTACTTCGTTTGTCATGTTTTTCGAGCTATCGTTCTTTAATTGATAGTTATTCAAACCTTTTTGGAGTCCCTTTGAACCAAAACTTTTTTGAAGCCTTTTTGAATCAGAACTATTTTGGAGTCTCTTTGAATCAGAACTTTTCAGACTATCACCAGATTGATTGAGCTTTTGTTCATTTAATAGTGTAGTCATAGTCATATTGTCTACATCCGCTGACATAGCATCTTCAGAATAGTTCTGTAGTCCTTGCGATTCAACCACTGAACTGTTTGACAAGCTATTATAGTTGTCGTAGTCGTCAAAAAATGGGATTTTGTTTGAGTTCTTTTCTTGATCCATATTCACAATATTTTCTGTTTTATTTTCTTTCTCATAATTTTGTTCACCACTGTTGAAATCGTGAGTTTCGGGCCAAATATAGCTTTGGTTTTGCTCGGCTTTAGGCTCTTCTATGTCAATAATGCTATTGATCGAATCCTCTTTCTGCCGATAATCTTCATCTCCACTCTGTGATTGATGGCCGGAAAAATATGAATCATTTTGCGATTTGTTGTTTTGAAGAAAAGTATCAAATAGACTGTTATTGGAAACATCGACAATAATTCCATCAAGTTTTGTAGTCGTCCCTTGTTCTGTCTTCTCACCTTTGACAGACCAGTCCAAACTTATTTTATCAAATACTTCTTTTGCCAGTTGAGCAGCTTTTCGCTTAGTCTCATAATAATCTTCCTCAGATGAGAAAAATTTAGAATGGTTGCCTTTAGCTTCATTATAATCTTCCTCAGATGAGAATAATTTAGAATGGTTACCTTTAGCTTCATTATAATCTTCCTCAGATGAGAATAATTTAGAATGGTTACCTTTAGCTTCATTATAATCTTCCTCAGATGAGAATAATTTAGAATGGTTACCTTTAGCTTCATTATAATCTTCCTTAGATGACTTTTCAGATGAGAAAAATTTAGAATAGTTGTCATTAGCATTAGATCTTTTGACTCTATTCTGAGGTAGAGATTGAATAGATTTAATATTAAAATCACGAATAGTCTTAAATGAAAGAGAAGAATGTTGAGAGGTGAATAGTTGTTGAGTATAGTTAGATGAACTATTGTAGCAGGGAACACAATCAATAGTAGTGAACACCAACCAACTAGCATATGTACAATATATTATTCTACTCATTAATGATATTAATGATAGAATTATTAGTATTATGTTGGTTGTGTTTTGTTTCTTTGATGATGATGATGAGGATGAGGATGGTTGTTTACCATCATACTTTTGTCTTGTATTATGTACCATTTGACTTATTTAACTAATTCTATATTCATATTCAAATATAACTGTTAGACACATAGTGACTCTAGTAATGCTTAGAGTAGTATGACAGAAATGATTCAAATAGCAGTTAATATACCTTCACTTCACTGATCCTAAAATTTAGTCAACTGAGATGTTTTGTAATTATTATTGCCTCGTTTTACTCTTTTAATGTGATTTTGTTTTGCATCTATTCATTTGTTTGATTGATTGAGTACTTAATATGTAATATGCATAAAATACATATGAAAATTTGTAAAACTACTATTTTTCTAACCACAGTTAACTCCTTGTTATAATGAACACTTAAAGCACTATAAGTCTATAGTCTATAGTCTATAGTTTACAGTAAGTCATCACTATATGGGGTACGATATGCAATAGTTAGTGAAGTATTACTATGGTTTGTAGTCCACTATATCCGACTTCTGCTTTCGACTAGCCATGCGGCACACATGCAAAACACCTGCAAATTAACTACCTGGTAATTAAGGCTAATCGATTTGTTTCTTATGAGAAACATATGTTTAGTTAAAGTATTAATTAAGTAATATATATTAGTTATTAAATGTTTTATGTCTTCTATATGATTGATTGTTATTCAGATCATTTGATCATACTTCAGTAGATCTACTAGTCTATTTGTCATGATCATGCCCTATTGTCGTGGTTAATCTAATGGAAATTATGACATCGTTTCATCTCAATACGAGATTATTTGTTTTTTTATAGTTCTTTTCTGTTCTTCTCTCTTCTAAATATATGGCAATTCGTTCATTGGTGTAATGGTTCAGTGATTATGTTGTAGTTTGAAATTAGAATATGCATAATAATAAATCATTTTATTCATTTTAATTGAACAAAACAATATAAGTTATTTGTATTATTAATACAAACTGAAACAGTTTGAGATAAAACAAATATAGCTATAGTTATAACTAAAACATGACTTTATAGCTATAAAAACTATAACTATAACCAAAACTAACTATAACTACAACCAAAACTAACTACAACTAAAACTTAAAGCTACTACTATCTAACTTAACAGTAAAAGAAGCACCACAAGAACAGCCTTGCTCAGATAGCGGATTACCAACTACACGAAATGCACTTCTAATTAATTCTTCATTATAATCAACTGTTGAGCCATTCATGTATTGGAGAGATGTATCATCAATAACTAGTTTAACACCATCTTTCTCAAATACTTTATCATCTGTATTGATTTGATTATCATCACATATGTCGAACTTATATTGTAGTCCTGAACAACCACCACTTAACACTTCAACTCTTAAATATTGATTCTCATTGTCGATCACTTTCTTTAGTCTTTCTACACATCTGTCACTTATGTTTATTTTCGTTAATGGTTTGTTGTCTTGTTCAGCATCTGAGATGTGATTATGTTTGATATGTTCATGTTTAGACTGATAGCGTTGGTTTGTATCAGTACATAAATATCTATTGATTTTATTATTATTATTATATAGTCTTCTTATTATTGATGTTAATATTGACCGATTCATTACGATGTAAATAATCTTTTGTTTAATTTGCAAACTATTTCATATTAATAAAGTTTTCTCTCTTATTGCTTCTCCAAAGTCTTTATTAATGAATTAATATTTCAATTATTATTATTTATATTATGTTAGATTTAAAAGTTTCGCCGACTACTTACAGCATTAATGGTGTTGTGAATATTACCAAATCATGTTTATAAGCATATTCATAAGTATTTATTGCTACGACACATCACTTCTCTTTACACTATCTCAACAAAAATCAATCGTTTTTTGTACTCTTTTCCTTATCACGCAAATGTTTGCGAAATATTTCTTTTTGATGAAAACACCCCTTAAGATAAGCTTATATGATTGATAAGTTTTGGGCTTATTTTAAGTGTGGATTAATGTTATTACAGGCATGACTAACATATTAAAAGGTACAGAAATATAGTAAATTTGTTCTTACGAAACACTCAACTCAAACGAAAGTGAAATCTAAATTTAAAGTACACCATAAAGTGCGTGCAAATTATATTGAAAAAATAAGCACTCAAACATAAGAAGGGATCGAAAAAAGACATCAATTAAACAACATATTTATTGAGGTTAAAAAGCTCAATCACACTTAAAGGTTATTCTAGAAAAGAGGTCATTATTAAAGCAAAGCGTGTTAATCTATCTGTTCATTTTATTATAGACTTCTAATCAATTCAATAAAGTAAGTCTAGAGTAACTCTTTTTTTAGTTATTGCTTATAAAATAAGTTTATATTAGATTATTATAAATATCGGTCTAATTCATACGAAAGCATGTTTTTGAAGGCCACTTAAAACAGGTTTTAGGCGGAAACGTGTTTAAACTATTGCATCATTTTGCCGGTTTACTCACAATTAGATCTAAATTAAATTCAATTTGAATTATTAAGTTAATAGGTGAAAATGGGTGAAGAGATTCCAGCAGGAGATGCAGAGAAGGGCAAGAAAATCTTTGTTCAAAGATGTGCTCAATGCCACACTGTAGAGAAAGGAGGAAGTCATAAGACTGGACCTAATCTTCATGGACTTATTGGCCGTAAAACTGGACAAATGCCTGGCTTTGATTATACTCAGGCTAATATTACTAAAGGTTTGTATTTGACTTGTTTTAGAATCACTTAAGAGGTTTAGTACTTAAGTGATTTAGTATTAAATGGTTTACCACTAAATGGTTGACCACTTCTTAAGCAGTTATACCAATGAACTAATTGACAAACTCTCTATTAAGGTATTACTTGGAATCGGGAGACCCTATTTGAGTATCTTGAAAATCCAAAGAAATATATACCAGGAACCAAGATGGTTTTTGCAGGTCTTAAAAAAGAAGAATGAACGTGCTGACCTAATTGCATATTTAGAACAAGCGACTAAATAATATTTGAATTATATAACTTTAGGTTAATTATAAGTTATGTTGACTCCTGATTCGCTTATTATACAAGATTAGCTCTATTTTAAATTCATTCTCTTTCAATTCTTTCAATCTAGTGTTTAGATTCTTTCAATTCTCTCAATTCTATGTTTAAATTCTTTCTGTTCTTCTGTTTAGGAAACAATTTTTAGTCAAAATTCAACTAATATAAAATGTATGCATCAGAAAAAGTTGATAATTATTAAAGAATTTTATTTTTTTCCTAAGCTTGTTCAATGCGTTAGATATGGAGATAATTGAAATTTCAGTTGCCATCACTATTGAGACTATCTTTATATTGAAACCCATAAAACTGGGTTTGAGCTCCAATTAAATGGGTTTCATTACTATCATAAGTAGTGAATTTTGACTCAATTTGATTTCCTAAACTATGAAAATATATAAATGAATTAAATCAGTTTTATTAATAATTAGAATAGTTTATTAATCAGTTATTAACTAGAATCACTACTCACTACTCACTTTAGCCATTAGGAGTGACACGTAAATTATAATTTGAATTAATTATAATATTATAAACATCTTTGCTCTTGTAGTATTGTAGGGTCAATGAGTATTAGTATGTAATTGTATCTGGTGTGGTTTAGTTTCGATTAAAAGTACTTCATTTTTCAATATCTTCTATAATTCAGTGTGTAATAGAAATCATAGTAAGATATTTGAGTTACCACATGTTCCCATTTGAGAAAGCCGGTTTAATTTTTGATCTAATCAATCGGTTATATAAATAGATTACAGTTTCAGTTTCAAGAGCATGCTCTTCTTGATAACCTGTTCCCTAATAGATATATAATAAATGTTGGAGCTCTTCCAATATTACTATGCACATTCTGCTTAAGCTATGTTGAATAGCAATTTTGTAAAGTATTTGATTCATATAATACAACTTTATTTGAAAATTATTTCTAAAATTTTTATTTTTATTTCCGTAAAGTTTTCATTAACCAATAGAAGTGATACACTGCTAGATCACTTGAAATATTGAACCAAAATGTCTTAAATTAATGTTTAAAATGTTAAAAATATCAAATATTTTCCTAATCTCCATTAAAATCGAAATAATCGATTACATCTTGATTTTGTTGACTATCCACAACTGAATCATTGCGAACGATAGAGACGGAAGTCTTAGGGCCAATGTTAGGGCCCGAATTATCATTATCCTGCTGATCAAAGCTATAACTTTTAAGAGTAATTTTATTTGATTTATTGGGGGCTGTTTTTCTTGAATCTGATTCGTCTTTGACAATGTCCATCAAATTAACGGTTGGTAAATAACATTTATCTTTTGCTGCTTTCACCACTACACTTCTATTCGGCTCTCGATCCACTGCATGTGTCTTACAACCAAAAAATTCCGCCAATTCATGAATTATGTGTCTGTTGTCCGAATTCATTGGCGGGAAGTTCAAGTTCTTGAAGTTCAACTTTGATTGTTTGGATTCGATGACTAATTTGGTGAGTTTGTCAAAGACATCGGCTACAAATGTTGGGTCAGATCGGGCCGCGTTCTTAAGCATATCTGAATAGTTAGGTGGTCCCGGATTTGGACTGAAGTCTGCATCTTTTATATCCAAAGCTTCAGCCAATTGTCTATTTCTCTCCATAACAGCACACTTTTCGTCACACTTAAGCTGACTAGGTTTCATATCTTTAACACTTTTCATAAGTTCGGTAATATCAACGCTCTCTCCTCTTTTAATCCTGACATTTGCTAAAGCATTAACTGATACTCTAAACGAATGTTCATCATTCACCTTAAAACACGCCATTTGATCAGTTTTCCTACCACAATCACACGATACTTTAAGCGGTACTTTACAATTAGATTTAGGACAATCAATTGAAGTATTTTGATGACATTTAAGGCCACAGACATGTTGACAATCTTCTCTAATCTTATTACATGGAAGCGTGCATTCACCACAATCATTCGAATGACAAATCATTTGACATCTATGTAGACCACAGCTCAGGGGTTTAAGACAAGGGTAACCACAAGAAGCTCCTTCTTCATAACACGGAACTGTTCGAGTCTCATGCCCTCCATAACAAAGTTTAGACACCAAGTAAGTACACGGTGGACATTGATCATCATCGTGACAGCTATGAGCTACCGGATGATCGCAGGCATGTCTTCGCGAACATATCAGTCCACATTCTGGTCTATTCATGCCGCATTGTATCGGTGGCAGTATTGAAGCACCACCACAACGACAAGTCAACTCATCCCAACTGATATTCCAACACTGAGGACAATTGCTATGATGACATAACTCCTGACAGGTATGATTACCACATGATAGCTTTTTGCCACAAATCTGCTCGCATTTATGCTCCACATCAATACAACATTCGTTCAAACATTTATGCCGACCACACTGACGCTTTTTATTACAACGTTTCTTACAAACAAATGAATTGATTTCCCCATTTTCTTCTTTAACCAATTGGCAACATTCAATGTTTAGACTGTTAGCACCACAACGACATCTAATAACAGTCTTCTGATCGCATGGAGGACAGGGACCTGTATGACATACTTTCTTACATCTATGATGCTCTTTCTGTGGACCACAAACTAACTCTTTGTCGCAAATCTCACCACAAGTCCCAATCGGATCTGTGCACGTCTTACGTTTGGTTTTAGTCAATGAAATCAGTTCTGTTTTACCACATGGACAATGAGTCACTAAACTAGGATCTAATGAGCAAGTATTACAATCTCCTGGATGACAAATATTATCGCATTTATGATGACCACAATTTAGTGTTCTATCACATTTATCATTACAACTATACATTTCTACAAAACTAGTATCAGCGCTACATTTCACTTCTCTTTTATTCTTACCACAGTAACATACTTGAGTTTTAATCAACTCACATTCTCCACACTTCCCTGAATGACATATACTTTCACACTTGTGCTGGCCACAATTCAACACTTTATTACAAACATTCTTACAGATCACTTCATCATCATTAGTAGCACAACTGACTAATATCTTCGTTTGACCACAAGCGCATTGTCTAGTGATCTTAGCTTGACAAGGAGGACATGGTCCAGGATGGCATAAGAGCATACACTTATGTGGACATTCATGTTTCCGTTGTTGATTAGCTTTTCGTTTTCGTCCACACATCTCTCCACAACTATGAGGAACTATATATCGATTCAATTCTGGATCGCGCACTTTCCCGCAAAAACATACGTATCTTGAAGGCATTTTTTTATGTCCTCCTTGACATGCTGGACATCGCCAACTAGTACCGCTTGTTCCACTTTCTGGAGCTGTTGATGACTCCGAGTTAGCCCACATTTTGATGCATTTCAGATGAAATATATTATAGCAATGTTCGCAATTCCAGACTGAGTCACGTATTTTTACTTCTTCACAACATACCATACATTCGTATTCACCTTTTCTCAATAATTCGTCCATTATTTCTCGCTGTGATTCATCGCATTCCAGATCTCTCATCAGTTTTGGCTTATCGCTAGAATTATTTCGGTCTTTTCTGTCTTTTCGGTCTTCTTGTTTGTTATAATATTTTCTGCCATAAGACTTGTCATTATTTCTGTCATAACCTCTACTATCAGAATAAGTCTTATTGACTTTATCATCACTTGACTCCTTCTTATGAAATAGTTTGTCTTTTTTATCATAACTATTAGTATTGGCGGTATTTGTTGAATGTGAAGTCGAAGTATTGGCTTTGACGCTACTTGTTCCACTTTCTAATTGTTCATTTACTTGACTACTAGTGCTCGGCTCACTTTCATCGATATTTCGGTCAATATTTCGGTCAACATTTCGGCCAATATTTTGGTCAACACTTCTGACACTTCGCTCGTTTCGATCTCTTCGGTCATTTCGATCATTTCGACCACTCCGGTCATTCCGATTACTTCGGTCATTTCGATCAACATTTCGATCACTTCTATGATTATTACCACCATTTCTATAACTATTATTCTTCCTATAGTTTGGCCTTTGATTATCTCTTGAATGCGACGACTGAGCGGTTGTCTCGATATTTTGTGAACCATTTAAATAATTGGTTTGCGGGTAATTATTTTGTGGATAAGTTTGCGGATAACTATTTTGCGGATAACTATTTTGCTGATAATTATTTTGCTGATAATTATTTTGCTCATAATCGTATTGTCTCACATATGGACCATTGAATTGTTGAAACTGTTGTGATGGCAGCCATTGACCATTTGGGTAATAACTGCTGTAATTTACAGATTCATTATTATAATTACCATAATTTTCATGTCCATTATAATAACTATTATTATGTCTTCGACTTCTTCTGTAGTTTTGATCTGAACTT
The DNA here is from genome assembly GCA_018873245.2 of Archegozetes longisetosus. NCBI lineage: Eukaryota > Metazoa > Arthropoda > Arachnida > Sarcoptiformes > Trhypochthoniidae > Archegozetes > Archegozetes longisetosus. Next base: position 13,952,950 of record JAEMBT020000009.1, on the reverse strand, counting down.
GAATTGGCGTACATTTCAAGTAACGAAGTAATAATTAATTAGTTAACTGACAAATAGAGTTGAAATACGAAAAATGAACGTAACACTACACAGATATTTATAAAATATTTGGTAACAACATATGATAGAATAAAATGATTAACTCGTTCAGAATAGGGGACTATTATGTGAGCAATATAAGCTATACAATAACTGTATAACTAGTACTACGTATTAGCGTACAAATTTGCCAAATTGCCAGACAAAGTTTGGGCGACAGCCAGTGGACGGTCTGAGAACTATAGGCCAACTGACCAATAGTGTAAAATATAGATTATTGAATGCGGAATATACAAATATATTATCTAAAGTCTTCAATAATTTTAGAAATTAGATCCCTGTTAATTAGTTAAACCCTTTTTAACTAATTAAACACATCATTTTTTCCAAACGAGATATTTAGTTGAGTTAGTTGAGAAAAATTAAACCTATAAAAACTAGTTTTTGAGAGTTGCGCAGAAGTCTAGTGAGTATAAGTTACACGCTCTTTGCGAGGCATTCACATATCTTTTCATTATGCAACTTATTGTTAAAGTGATTTTGTAGTGAGATATTCAAATTAACGATAAATAACTAAAAATATAGATGTAATCGTGATATTTTTTGTGAAATATTCGAGGAATACATGAGAAAGAAAAAAACCAAAGATGGTAGATCGACTGTATCTGAAGAAGTGCTATTTTGTCAATACTGTTCATATCAAATCGACATTGAAAATAGACCATTAGACAAATTTAACAATCATTTATAAACAGACACACACAAACTTGAAGAGAGCCCAATTGGAAGGACGAAAAACTGGTAAAAAATTGACTCTAATAGAGACCTGTTTGCGTTCTAATAAAAAGGAGAAACAAAAAAGAACAATTTATCCATGACTTGGTTAGAGCTACTTGTTTTGATGCAATTACAATTGATAATGTTGATGGTTATTTAGGAAAATTAGGGCTTTACTATAGTTTATGCCACCTAACGAATTTTTCTGAAAATTGATATTTGAGGTTTTAAGGTACGAGGAATCCATATTTGAAGGTCCCAAGGATCGAAAATTAATAGTTACCTAGATATAAAAATCCACGGGTGAATCCGGGCTAATGGGTCTAAAGGGTTCCCGACCCCCCTACTTCCAAGTGTAATACATCATTGGATTCGGTTCGTCGAGCTGAACACTTTGATACCACACTTGACTACTTACAATCCGAACCTGACCACTTCTAAACAACTCCACCTAACGCCCTCGAAAATGGGTAAACCTGGCTTTACCAAGTTGTAACCCAAGCCAAACCTGATTTAAACTAAAATATTGTCACAATTATTTTTGTGACTCGGAATCTCGTTAAGAATGAAAAACTCGATCTAATTTTTCGTGTAGAGTTCTTCATTTTGTGTAATTTTACTAGAGTAAAGATTTGAAATCAGGGGTCTCGATGTAAGATTCCAAATCTTTTTTACCTAATTCTCTACCTAAGAGTCTGGGTGGACTCGATAGAGAATATCATGTGTACCTATCATGCATTAAAGAAAGTTTCACAACTTTGCATATTACTTACCTAAGGTGGAAATAAAGTTGATAGAAATGAAGAAAACGATTGTCTATTTTACAAGAATTTTATTATGCATAACGTGAAGTTACAAAGCATAACTAAGATATTACTTAAGATCCTTATAGTGACTTTCTCTCCCTTTATATACTTTTCTTTGGTTTCCCACGTTTCTCTAAATTTAAACTAAAGCTACATTTTTTGATTGTTTATTTATACGAAAGTTAAATTATACTATATTGGGTCATTTTAAAGAGAAAGTAATTACAGAAAGTGTTATAAATCATTGGACTTTTTAAGAGCCAATTACAAAAAGTGTTAGTGCAAAGCCTCTTCAAACCAATAACTAAGATATTTTGGTATTTATTAAACATATATATATATATATATATATATTTCACAGTATAATAGGTTTGGTCGCGAAGCGACCCAACTTATTCTCTTTTAGTTTATATCAGGCTTGTTTGGGTTATGACTCGAGAATCCAGGTTTATCCATTACGAGATACTAAACCAAACAATGATGAATATCTCGAGAACTACTTGTGATAATTGATCAAGTGAGATATCAAAATCCTCAGTTCGATGTCCTGAGTCCAATGATATATCACTTGGTGAGGTCAGCCACTCCCGTCGGGAGTTGTCCAGAAGTGGTCAGGTTCGGGTTTTTATATCTAGGTAACAACTAATTTCCGATTCTTGGGACCTTCAAATATGAATATCCGTACCTTAAAACCCCTAAATATCAATTTTCAGAAAAATCCGTTAGGTGGCGTAAACTATAGTAAAGCCTATATTTATTATCAGCATGACTTGACAAGCAAAAAAGTCTCAAGCCACATCCACAAAATTTTCCTAAATTTTCTCCTGACCATACTGTTTAAGAATATGCAATAGATTCTCGAAATTCCTTCTGTGAGCGAAGTTTGAATTTTCAAAAATTCGATATTCCAATCGTGAGAAAGGATATAATTTATATCAAACTTTGAAAACTTATAAATCCGCCCACAGAAAGAATTTTGAGAATTGGTTTGCATATTCTTAAGTATATGTAGATGAAAATTCAAGAAAATTTTAGTGGATGGAGCTTAGAAGTGGCCGGAGGTGGATGTTGCTTGAGACGTTTTTACTTGTTAACTCATGCTGGTAATAAATATATAGATATGTAATGGCTTCTCCAGCTTCACGCAAAAGTAAAAGACAACCAGCAAATTCACATTTGTTAAATAAAATCAGATAAAATCTGGAAGATTGAGAAAAATTTTGAATTTTCGGAACTTATATGCTAGTTAATTTCACTTAATGATTCGTTATCGGAACATTTTTTGGTTTCCGACATACTTGAACATTAGAAAATAAATCCAGATTTCTAACAAAGCCACGACTCTGGTTACGACTGATTACAATCGGGAAATTGAGATGAAACTTCCTGCATCCTGGCATTCATCAACGCAACATTTGTTACTCATTTCGAATTTATTTCATTATATAAATTAAATGAATTTCTTATTCATCATAAGTGTTATTGTTTACTAATTCAATTTATAGTTGATTTTGTGTTTTGCATTAACTCATTGCGTGATTTTTGTCTTCAAACTAGGTTTTCATTCAATATAATTAAATACAAACAATAATTTACATCAATTATTGGTGTAAAACATTTTCAAATGAGAAAAACTGAAAAAGTGCTCAGACCAAACACTAAGTGTCGCTCAAATTTTTTTCTGAGACTGAATTCGCATTATATGTTATCTTAATGCTTGCTGTATAGATTGCTGTCTATGATTAGTTATTAGTCCCCCATAGTTGGGGTCGTATCTATTGGTTGTTCCAGTTCAAGTGCAATCGCTGTTTTGGCGACTGCGTCACTCGTCAACTTAGCTCTAAACTCTAGTAATAATCTATTACTCAATAAACTTTAGACTTGATTTTCTATCAATCGTAATCTTGTGTTGCATTACAGGTTGTAACGTTAACTGATTATTAGTATGAAACTACACAAATTACAAATTTATCTGTTAGAACACTTTTTGAATTGAAAATTCAATTTAAAAGTTGATTAATCTTTTAACTTATAGATATTTTTCAGTTATGTTACTTTGAACCTTTTTTTGTTAAGCAATCCTGATAAACTTGTAATTTTGAAACGCTTTTTATTGTCATGTTTCATATGCATTAGCTTTCATATAATTGTTCTTAAAATAGGAGTCCATTTAATTTGTTTAGGTAATTAATCTATAACTACTATAATATTCAGAATTTATGTTTAAAAAATGATATAAACTTTATAGAAATGATAGAAAGGTTGGTCAAAAGTAGAAATAGAAAAATGATAGAAGTATTACCCAATAAAGATAATTACGATGTAAGTGGCAACATAAATTATTGAATCAATAAGCAATAAAAAGATTCGAGATGAAGTAGTTGGGAATTTTAGTTAGAAATCAATTATAGAAATCATTTGTACTTGACACAACTTATAAGGAAAATAATTGAATGTTTTTTACACAGATTTATCACTGTCGTAAATTCTTTATTTTCAAGATCATAGTTTTAGACGTATTAGGTAAGTTGTTAGCGCAATAGTGTCAAATCAAGAAAATCATTTTGAATTAAGTACTATGTTCAGAAAATTATGAGTTAAGTATTGTATTGAGAAATTACGAATTATGTACTGTGTTCAGAAATTATTATTAGCCAAGTACTCTATTGACGTAAAGAGTTGGTAATTCTGCTGCAAGGCTTTAAAAGCTTGTTAGTAGCTTTGAAGCTGCTTTGTGTTAGTAGAACCTCATTGAATGTAGTGCTTAGACTTGTTTGTTCATCATTTTAAAGTACTTACATACAAAATCAGTTCTTAATTGGCTATCTAGGTAAACACTTAGAATTCCAATTTAACTGAACTTTTATCTGATTTATTGATTTAACGTCAGATAGTTAATTAAAATTATCTATATCAAAGATCTATTACTTTTGAACATTGATTTTCGTAGCAAATAGTGGAAAAGTTTTTTATTTTAGGAAACTTTGGGAACTTTGGGAACTTTAGGAAACTTTAAAGCAATCATTTTCCAAGTACTTTCTTACACCCCATTAATTCAATACTATGTCAGAAAATTTTACGTTAATTTCTATAGCTATCAATTATGAGTCACTACAAGTGGATTATCACCTTGTAAAGTTTGTTATTCATTTAAATAATAGAAAATGCTTTCAGAATCGCTGACTTAATAAATGGAAAAAGTTAGAGAAAGTTATCATTGATCATAAATAAATAAAAATTTTATTAAATGTATTGAAATATTTTCAACATTTCTATCAATAAATTGTTGTAAAAAGCCCTAACACTAAATCCCAAATAATTAGCAAAGCGTACAAAAATATCCGTTCTTAAAAGTGGTAAGGAAATTTAAAAAATAGCATTAAGAAAATAGCTAATCATTTCCATTAATAAGTGACTCAATAATAAATACATGACACTAAAAACGTATAACAACATAGTAGTATTCATTTAGTTCAATATCACTAGTAAATAATTATTTAATCATTCTACAGGGTTCAATAATAATATATATCAACAGCTTCTTTCCAAAAAGGCTTAAGTGCTTATATTTATAAGGTTCGTTACTTTGAGCGTTCACTACGATCTTTAAGGGACTTTATAATATAGACACTTACGCCATTTTGGAAATAAGCTGTTGATATATAATCGTAATTTACTGTCAAACAGTTCGTAACACTCTGAAACGTATTTTCCTGTCAAATATGCTCGCCTCACCACAATCAATTGCGTTCAAAGCAAAATGTGAGTTTGTTCGATTGAGGCACACGTTTGTAACGTTTATTTATCTTTCATATTAACAGTCTATACAACCCCGAGTTAAGAGATTTTAAATATAATAATATTCTCAAGGATTTAATGCGTTCTCCAAATATATATATATATTATATAAATATATATTTATGTTAATCTGATTTTGCATCAATTTATCAATTATTTAATGATTTAAGCCATGTTAACAGTTAAATAGTTGTTATATTATCTCTTATTAAATAATATTTGTTTATAATTAATAATATATGTGAAAAAAAGTTTTAACTATTTTATTATTATTACTGATGATAAGAATGAAACTAAAAACTAAATAAGAACTAAAAGACAAAATATAAAAACAAAAACTTAAACATGGATTATATAAGAGAAACATCAACAAGAATACCAAGACGATCAACAGAGAAGCAGCAAGATCGACATGACTCACCATTACCATCAACAACAACAACAATAACAACAACATCAGCAGCAGCAGCATTACCACCACCAACAACAACAACAACATTACCACCAACAACAACACTATCATCAACAACATCATCAACATCATCATCAGGAATGGAATCAGGACAAATACTAATAAGAATAGAAAAGAAAATAGGACAAATATACTATAGACACGGACTAATATGTTCAAGACATCCATACCTGGTCATAATAATTACCCTATTAATAGTTGCTGTATGCTGTTATCCTATTACTGCTATTCGATTTCTTTTGGGTAGTTCATCACAAAAATTCATTACTACTATTCATCAACAACCTTATTCCAGTAGTCCTAATATCAATCATGATAATTCTGATAATTTGGTTCCTAGATGGGTATGGTATTTTCTATTTTTTATTATTTTATTAATGTTATACTCAATTACAGTGTTGTATTTAATATTATACTCAATGTTATATTGAGTTAATGTTATATTGAGTTAATGTTATATTCAGTTAATGTTATATTCAGTTAATGTTATATTCAGTTAATATTATACTCAATTAATATTATATTCAGTTAACGTTGTGTTCAACTAAAGTTGTGTTCAATTAATCTCATATTGAATTAACGCCATATTGAATTAATCTCATATTGAGTTAATCTCACACTAAATTAATATCACACTGAATTAGTATTAATCTCTTTACAGTTCAAAAATAACTTATCCTACGCCTATGTCCAACAAATCGTCATCAAATCATCAGTCATTCCATGGAAAAAAGAACTTATATTAATGGATGCCATTCGAGCACCACTTTCCCAAATATTCAAACTAATGGAATCCATTTCAAACTACCGTTATTCTAATGGGTACTAATTAAATCGTTTTCCTTGTATATCGTAAGTCGCATATTAAGCCGTGAATGCTACGCATGCGTCAAAAATCGACTCTCCTATTAAGCCGTTCAATTATAAATACGGAAACGGCCTAATATGCAATTTACGACACATGTTCTAATTATTTGAAATTGATTTTAACAAATAATTCGCCCAAACAGTGAGAACGACATAAGTCTGGACAACGTATGCTTCCAAATATCAGAACCGATATCAAAGATCGACCGACAATCGGCCTCATATTTGCCGACATATTCATGTCTGTCTCTATCACCAGCAAACATATGGCAAAACGATATAAATAAGTTCTTACAAGACCCAACAATCATTAAGACCATGTATTCAATCAAAGATCTCGCATCTCCTCATTCTTCCGGAAGTCTTCGCGATATACTATTTGGTGTCCCATGGAGAGAGACCGGGATCAAACGCTTATATGTCAGAACTAGACAGCGAACTATTACTTATGCAATAACTTTAGTCTTCTCTAAATACGATAAGCAATATATTGATGGCTTAACTAATTTTTTGAGACAAAGATATCCTTTAAATCCATATGAAGATAATGACAATAATACTGATTCATCAGAAAGTCAAGACGAGTGGGCGTCAGACGTTAACTCATATTTATTTTCAAAATAAATTTACATTATCTGATTTCATGCCATTGGTTGCCACTTATGTTATGCTTTTCCTTTATGTCTACTTTTCAGTTCGTAAGTTTCAAAACAATCTTTTCCTAGTCTTTAGTATTAACTCAAGTTTTATTGTAATTTAGGTAAAATTGATTTGGTTAAGAATAAATGGGCTTTGGCTCTATGTTCTGTATTGACAGTTATAATGTCGTTATTAATGTCTTTGGGTATATGTTTAAGATGTGGCTTCAATCCAACATTACACGGCAATTATATATTGCCATATCTCGTTTTAATAATCGGTTAGTCATTTTGGCATTTATAAATTTTTATATTATATTTTCATCTTAACAAGTAGATTCAATTTATACATGTTAGGGTTACTCATTTCAATTATTTTTATTATACAATAGTTTATATTTATTTATTCATATCCAAACTTAATACTAGTCAGATTATAAAAAGAATAATTAATATACTAATAATAATATTCTATATCTAAATCCTTGTGTTTGTTTAACTGATTTCAGGATTGGAGAATATGTTAGTAATGACGAAGTCAGTCGTCTCGACAGCAGCACATCTTGATATCAAAGTAAGAGTGGCTCAAGGCCTCAGTCGCGAGGGTTGGTCAATAACTAAGAATCTCATGACTGAAATAACACTCCTGACATTCGGTTTCTTTACATTTGTACCTATCATTCAGGTATTTATTTTGATTTTCACGTATCTTTCAATAGTGTTTGATTAAGATTTTGAATCTAATTTTCAGGAGTTTTGTCTCTTCGCTACTGTGGGTTTACTCTCTGACTTTTTTCTTCAGATAACCTTTTTTGCAACAGTTTTATCAGTTGATATTCAACGCCTCGAGGTTTGTATTGATCTATTGAGTAGATGTAGTAATTTATGTGCTTCAGTTTTATCACTATAGAGTTTTAGTGTAAGTCAAGGTTATACAAAACTGTTTCTTGTTTTAGTATCTTTAGTATCGATTGAAAAACTGATAAATTAATTAATTCTATTACTTTTCCTCAATATATGTAAGTTCAGTCATTAATTTTGTTTACTGACTCTGTTTATTAGCTCAACGGTAATGCTAAGAAAGGCAATGCTGGCGCTCAAACACATAGTCGTCACAACTCAACAGATGCGAATGGGTATTAAATAAAATTATAGTAATTAAAACTGTTGATTATCTAAACGTCGATCTGAAACCTTCTATTGATAGTTTGGTATCATTTGGGAACCGTTCATATCCGCAAAATGTATTCGCCAGACCTGCAAAACCAACGCAGTTCAAAATGCCTAAAAGATTGCGGCTTGTTTATTTTGTAGCTAGAACCAGATTGGTACAAAGAGCTTTAATGGTTGTATTGATTGGTTGGATTGTTTTATTAGTTTACAATTCTGGCATTTATGAACATTTGAGCGGCGATTCGCGTCATATTGATAAGAATTTAGTTTTTGCCTCAACTACTCCAAAGCAAAGTCCAGCACAAAGTGCAGCATCTTCTAAAGCACCAGAAAATCATCACAACAATAATCCACAATCAGTCAATCTATCTGATCAAATGGAGGATAAGTCCTCCATAACGAGTTCAATCCATCGCTTAGTTCATCATAAGCTCAATCTTTGGGAATTACTTTCATCACAACATTGGTCGGCTTTGTTTAACTACTATAATATCTCATTATCAGGAAATTTCATAACAATACTGCCACCAATATTACTGTCAATAGCGGTGGATCCGGAATCCGCCATATCTACTCGCAATCCATCAGAAAACGACCCACAGTTGTTTCGACAATTCTTATCTCCATCAGGATCGCACTCATCGATAGATCCGAACGATGAAAGGGATGATTATTATAATGGATTTAATAGCGAGTCATATCCATACCACGTGCCATGGTCTACAGGAGAGATATTTATAACAGTTGCATTAGCAGTTCCGAGTATTATGTTTATGATATATGTATTTGTGTTAATGTATCGGTGTATGTGTACGAGAAACTATGCGGAGTGGAGAGCTCAGTGGTCACAAAGTTTGCGATTGGGCGGAGATCAGTGTAACAAAAAGCGAGCCAATAGTTACGAGTACTTGGAGTGTGAGACGAATCCGATCCGACTACAGGATCACGAGCAGGAGCTCAGTCACTTGGCGTCCAATAGTCATACTCCGTTCGTGGTATCCATTTGTATGGATGGAGATGTCAGAGTGTGGGACGTGTTGTCAGGTGAGTGTCACACTCACATCAACAGGTCGTCAATGGACGCCAATCAGCAGATCAACAAGTTGTTCCAACCGAAGCATAAGCCGAGCGGCAGCTTTTCATCAGACTCCACTTATGGGTCTTCTCCGGGAAACGCTTCGACGGATTTAGGACTCGATTACGGCAGTGTTTCGCTTGAGACACAGATATGTTCGTCACAAGTGCAGCAATCGTCCAATGGCTATGACTTTAGTTCGTATTACAATCAGCGCTCATCACAATCATCACAGAACTTGTTGACAAATCTCGTACTGAACGCTGCGATCAATTCAGAAGAAGTGGCAACGAATGAATTGAGCGCTAATTTGAAAATAGAGTCAACGCTGGCTTATTCGCCAATTTGGTGCTGCGAAATATTTGGAAAATTAGTAATAGTGGGCTGTTGTAACGGTAGAATTGAAGTGTGGGACGCATTGAATGGCAGTCTATGTTATTATTACGACGACAACAAAAGCGGTGTCACAGCACTCAAGGCCACAAACACGAAACTGATTGTCGCCAGACTTAACGGCACGTTAGAGATATTCCATTCGGAAGTTATTAATGGCTTTAGTGTCAGCATTTCGTCTTCATGTGTGTCAACACCACATCCAGCCAGAGGTGAAGTGATTCGCTACAATCTCATGCATTCAGTGAGGGCTCATTTGCAACCAATCACTTCACTACAAGTTCAGTCATCGAACATAATTACCGGTGCATTAGACCATTCATTGAAGGTTTATCGCAGCGATACTGCAAACTGTGTGTACACTCTTCGGGGACATTTCGGTGGAATCACTGCCATTCATATCGATCAAGTAATTAAATGCAGTCATAGATATTAGTTTGTAGTGATTTCGATGCAGTTTAAACATAGTTTCGTGTTAGCAGTCACTTTAATGCAGTTTTAGATATTAGTATTAAGTTTGTAATCATATCGATATTATTTAGACACTAATTTAACGTTTGTAATGGTTTTTCAATCATTTAATAGTATTGCTCATCGACTGCAATAAGCGGTTGTCAAGTGGGACAGCTCTGTGTATGGGATATACAGACGGGCACGTGTGCGTTCAGTTTAGAGGCACATCAGGACGCATCTGTCTCTTCACTTATCGCAACTCCACTTTATTTCATCAGTTCCGGCACAGACAATAGAATATGTTTGTGGGATAAATATTCTGGTAATCAAATTGATTGTAAATTCACTTCAACCTATTAATTATCTGTTTGATTATCAATTTTAGGTCATTTGGTTCAATCGATATCACACGTAAGTTTGATATTGCATTAAAAATGCAGATTTCATTCACAATGATTGCATATTTTATTAATAATTGATTTTTATTGAACAGCATCACAGCATTTGCAGAGAAATGCTTTTACTCACACCTAATATCTTAGTAACAGCTCGAGAGGACCACTTGGTTTTGTGGGACATAAGTGAGGCGACTGTCATCAGAATTGTTGAATTAGACACGACTTGCGACAAAAAGCATTACATCAAATGCTTGAAGTTGTGTTCACAAAGTCGTGCCGTTGTTTGTGATTTTGGCAAACAGTTATGTGTTATTCACTTTCCGAGTGTTAGTGAGAAGAATGATTAACGAGATATTCATGTTTTAAACTTGTTTAAACGTTAGAAAACGTTTGTCAACTTTATCAGACATTTCAAATGTTGAAATTTTTCAAATGTTTCCTAACTTTACCAAAGGTTTTGAAGTTTGCCAAACTTTGCTTAACTTCGCTAACGTTTGAAAGTTTGTAAACTAGTCACTGATCGAATTAAATGAAAGTAATATTTATATACTTCGCGCTCACATAATATAATACATAAAAACATATGTAAATGTAAACATGTGACAGATTTTTAGTTTTATATCAAATCTAAATTATATTAACGTTTGCTTCAATAAAGTATTTTGACAAAAGGTCATCGTTTTCATTATATTTGATTGGCTATAGATTTGATGTCTATCCAATTGATTAAGTGATACTAAAGAGATAACTATCTATCAAAACACCTTCAGGGGATTGTTAGGAGACTGTATCACAATTCATCTGAACACTAGAAATCAAGTGAAGGACCAGAAAGTTTAGAAAATTATTAAGTCTAATGAATAGGACTCTGAATAAGTGTTTAATAAAATTGTTTACATTAACAGTACTATACTAAATATCAGATATAATTTAAACTTACTGAGGATTAACTGTATTCAAATTGTTATATAAATAGTAAAGTTCCAATAAATGTGATATAATACAAGAATTGCGCAATACTTGTTAGACAAAAGTGAATATTCTATGCAAATAGTAGCCAGTCAACAATTCCATTAGAAAAACAAATATATTGAAAGTATGACAAATGAGAATCACAATGAAAACTCCTTTCATTTGCTTCAAGGTGATAGCTCCGAATTCATAGGCGTCTGTATCAACTTCTGTGTTAATATCAGGTGCATATCCATAGAGCCTAAGTGATTTGCGAACCTCATATTCATAAATACCCATATTAATCAAACGAGCCATACTTCAAATAAAAATAATTGTTATATGGAATAAATATCAATTTTCAACTTACAGGGTATTAAATTGATTGATAAGTTTTGGATCAGACCAAGGATTGAACAGAATGAAATAAGGCTTTGTTCCAAAGCCTGATTTCGATATGTGATAATCAAATCCTTCTGAACCGAAACGTTTAAACATGTCTTTAAATCTGACTTTGAAGTAATGCAATACAAGGTTATCCAAGCTGAGAACTGCATTTTCATTCATTATATCTTGCGTAAAGTTTCTGAAGGCTTTATCGCCGAGGAAAAACATAAACGGATCAAGCATCTCTGATCTCTTCTTGAAATCCGAAGACATTGGTGATGAATCATGCATACTGAACTCACTCATTTCAAAATAGTATGGTGAATAAATTCTCATATTCTTCCACTGAGGTTTAGTGTGTAAGTCATCCCATGAATCGATTCTAATAATGAAAGATGGGTATGCGCGGGTGGTTTGTAGTAAATCAAGATATAGGATAAAAAATATAAATAAACTCACCAATTGTTGTTGAAGATGAGAAGAGTTGAAATTTTCGACTTTAAGTCTTCATCAGCACATAGAAGAGAGAGAGAGAGAAAAAAAAGCAGTATCAAAAGGCACAACAAATGGCGCCTTTTGTGTGTTGCTGTTGTTGTGATGATTTAGGGGTTGTTTGCCACGTACCAAAACACGTATTAGTTCAAAAAGACTATGTTTGTCACGTTCCAAACATAGTCTTTTTGAACTAATACGTGTTTTGGTACGTGGCAAACAACCCCTAAATCATCACAACAACAGCAACACACAAAAGGCGCCATTTGTTGTGCCTTTTGATACTGCTTTTTTTTCTCTCTCTCTCTCTTCTATGTGCTGATGAAGACTTAAAGTCGAAAATTTCAACTCTTCTCATCTTCAACAACAATTGGTGAGTTTATTTATTTTTTATCCTATACCATGAATCGATTCTATCGATTGTATCCTTGTGTATCATGAAATTCCATAATCCAGCAGCAAATCCAGTCAATAATACTAGAGAACATAAGAGCCATAATGCAACCATTACTCGTGAGAAACTACCGGCTATTCTTCGAGCAACAATATCCGAAAGTATAACAGACACAAAGTCCCAAAGTACTGAGAATAATGTTGATAAACTTCGGTTCCTAACAGCAAACACAGGTCCAAATACCAGCACAGATAACATAATGTAATAGTAGACCTCAATATCGTAACAATCGAAGAAATCGAATAGTGGTCTTACATCTGTTAAAATGAATTTCAAGTTAAAAATATTTCTTATAGTATTTAGACCTTGATTTTAGAAATTATTTCCAAAACTAATAATCTTATTGAATATTGAGTTCACGTTTTTGTGTTTTGCTTAATATCGAAGATCTTTCGAGGAATCCAACAGTACGCGATGATTTAATGTTTAAATTATTTATAAATTCCTCCATGATAGGAATTGGACAATAAGGAAAGAGAAGCTTATCAGGCCAATTGTGAGGATCCTTACTAAATAGATCCGATACGTACTGAGTGATGTCTTTCACCTGAGAGGATTTTAATACTATTGCAGAGGTTTATTTTGAATTTGTTCTCTGCAGAGTTCGACAATTTAAACTTACACACAGTTTTAAAGAAAATCAAAAGTTTATTTATGAAAAGAAAGGTTTATACAAATTTAAAAGATTTGAGTATTGAAAAGTTTGGATTTTAAAACACACACTATTACTTTAAGTGTTAGTTACTTTCAGAGATCACTCAATCTGAAGAGTTTGGGAAGTAAAGAGTAAGAGTCACTTCACTCCTTTATATAGTGCCAGGAGCTGTCGACGTATCAATAGAAAATTTTCTAGAAATATCTATTATTGGTCACTAACTGACCAACTACTAATTGAGGACACGTTGGTGACCTCGTTACTCTTCTAGAAAATTTCCTTTAGAATTTGTATTTAAAGAAAAGAGGACACAAACAACCCTGTCCTACATTCAGTGGTCAGTTTGTGCCCTTAGGCTACAATGATGGGCAAGAAAGTAGGGCATTGTTTGAATGACCTGAATACTGTTAGATCGAAAACAAAGATCCGTTTTTGATCTCGCACTATTTTAGAAAAATTTCAAATAAGATTATTTGTATTCTCAATAAATCTTTAAGGAAATGAGAATGTCCGTATTTGACGTTTTTAAATTAAATTCGGGATTGATAAGGATTAACTACATAAAACGAGATAAACATTAAAAAAATTATAGTAACATATATAGTTTTTTAATCAAGCAGTTGATTCCTCAAACCTATTCTAATTAATATTAGAGTCATAGAAACTAGAAATCACAAAATATTTTAGTCGAAGTGCTCTGTCACTATTGTACATACGGTTAAATGAATTGATGTAATAAATAATACGTTAATGCAACAAGTACTTGGCTGATCAAAGTACACTTTACTATCAGAATATGAACAAGAAGTCATATAATCTAAATTAGAATATGACCGTAAAGTACTCATCAAGACAAAATAAATGGTATTCTAGTTAGCAACTTACGATATAAGGGTATAAAGTTGGTTCTAGATTAAGGAGTAGCCCCAGAGCTATAAAAATTTACAGTAAATTAGAGTAGAAGTGCGGCGGTTGTGGTAAGCACCAATCAAAACGCTCCAACACGCCCAATGGGACGGATGGAGTTTTCTGATTGGTTCTTACCGCGAAGACCGTCTTTTTGAGGTTTTTCATCTCAATTAGTCATTTTTACTATAAATAAAATTATTTTGTAAGATATGAAAAATTTGAAGTGTTTTTTCGAACAATGTAAAAATTTTTGTGAAATCGCAACTCTCACGAGTCACTTAAATCACGCCACGAGTCACATCACCCGAAATAAATTTTATTTTTAAAATAATTTTTATTGAAAAAGTAATAAAAACGTTACACAAATATTTAATACTAGATAAGTAAAAATTAAAATTAAGATAACAATTTATAAAATTACAAATAATTGAATTATTAGATGAATTATGAAAATATAGTTTCCCTAAATTTCCTTTCAGCCTATCGATAATAAGCTGTAATATAAATGTTAAAAAATTGTATTATTATGCTATATTAAACACATTAGATTATGTTGGTATTACCTTAATTATCTTCTCCTGAAAGTGTTATAACTTCTATCGATCCATTTGGATAACACTGGGTGAAAGGAGGGTTAGTCGCCTGATCCTCAACGGTGCGTGAAGAGTCTTCTTCAAAATCGATAATTAATGGCACATCACTACCAGACCCAGTATGTAACTGAGAAGTTGATGCACCAGACGTAAATTCATCCATTAAATTGTGTGGCTTTAGTTTATTTTTTCTATTAAGTTTTCTTCTTTGGCATGATTTTCGGTGCTTGTACAATTGTGCACGGAGAAAGATACCATCACAAAGCTCATACTTCTTGCTAAAGTCCATCTCTAGCGTATTGGCTGGGGCTAAATGAGTAACAGTTATTAATTTAAAATTGAACAAAATTAAAAAATAAACACTACATACCATATTCTTCATCGTCAGAAGACTCTACATTGAATCTCCGTTTGACACAAGCAACAAAAGCCTTTTCTACCACTCCTATTCGGATGTGGAAATTTTCGAAACGATCATTTATGTTCTTAAACTTGTTCGACATGTCATCTAACTCTTTATGCAATTTTGTAATTTCACATCTTTGCTTTCGAATGATGGCTTCATATTCCATCTGAAATATAAATAAATATGAATTATTTCTTTTAAACGGTTATTACAAAAAATAACTTACGCGCCAAGTGTTGAGGTTTTTACCAATTATAGTCACACAGCGATGATGAAGCCATTGTGAGCCTTCAACCCACTGCTTACATTCGCTGCATCTGCTGTTCATACCATCCCTGTATTTACAGCTATCCTCGTGAACAAGAAGAGCTGCTATTTTGAGCTTACCATCACAGCCATTTCTCTCATACTTGCATTTTATCTGAAATACATATTTATTATTATTAATTTTTAACATGATTATACCATAAATTACTCACCTCAAACAGATCCATTATGTTGGTAAAGTTTTGTCAGCTGGTCTTACGCCACTATGTTCAGTCATCTGCCTGCACATAGGACACGGGAAGGCTTCAGCTGTTACTTCACCTTCTGTAGGCAGTCTATCAATTATCACTGATATACATGCTCCACAGAATATGTGTACACCACATGGAATTAACTAAAAATATAAAATCAAGACAAATTAATTAACCATTTACCTTAATTGGGTCTTTCAGTAGGTTGAGGCATATCGGACAAGTATACGATGGGATGAGCTCCAGTAAATTAGCAATTCTTGAAGTTTCAATAGTGTATCCAGATGCCATCTTCCGGGGATGTTTTGAACTATTTAGCAAAAAGAAATTGTACTAAACTTCTCTGAAGAGATGAGAGAACTGATGAAGAATTGTAGGATCTAAAACTCTTTACATACCTCCTTCAAAACAAAAGACTCATCAAGCACACATAAAAGTCAATCTTTTTGAACTCAAGATTGACCCTTAAGCATACTGTGCTATTTCACAGAAGTAATCCACAGTTTTCATGTACTAAATGTTAGGGGCTAATAATTTGCTACAGTTTATACTACAGGTGGACAGTTCATGAACTTATAAAATTTTTAGCACTAAATGTTAGGGACTAATCATTTACTACAGTTTATACTGCAGGTCGACAGTTCATGAGCTTTCTATAATACTTTTAGCACTAAATGTTAGTGTAGTGAACACCTGAACTTCATCCTCATTGGAAGTTCACAGAGTTCACGCCTTTTTTGGTAAAGACAGCAAAATATGACAAAATTCAATCAGTCTTGGCTCGACATATCGAGAAGTAACATCGATTAATCAACTGAAACAATGTGTCTTTGGTGTGGCGATCAACAGGACAACTTCTCACTAGAAGAATGCTGGAGGGCGAAGAGGAATGGTGGCGACAATCGGAACACATTCCCGAACGAAGAAAGACCTGTGGCCGCTATTGCTCCGAGGGTGCTATCACCCATCTGGTCACCTCGGAGTTCTCCCATCTTCTCCCCAACAAGGACATATAGTGACTTTGGTGTGTTGGATGAAGATGCTTTGAGTATCTCCAGCTATGAATGTTAGTAAAAAAGTTAATTTAGCCATTTTAAAAACTTACTAATCCATTTTCTTTTTTTTAGTTGACCAGGAAGAACTCAATTTCACTCTAGATGATGGCGAAGTTCCGACGTTAGAAGATGGACCATTGGAGGAGCTGATTGAAGACGTCAAGGAGGAACAAACAAGTCTTCAGCAACAATAAAACGTGTTGCATCAACAACATGAAGACTTGAGGGAAAACTTCGACACTCTTCATGGGACACATCAAGATCTGGTGCATCTGCATGAAGATGTTCAGTAGCGACGTCAGGATCTTCAGCAAAACTACGATGGCCTCTATACTATGTATGAGGAACTTCGCCGCCGACACCAGGAACTGGAGGAGCAGCATCAAGAACTTCAACATCAGATGGGTAAACAACATCCTCCTCATTTCTTGGATATAAGCGGTGTCACTGATCTGCAATATTACGGAGTCATAACGATTCCGCAATTTGCTGCACACTGGCAACAAAATCCGCAGTCAGGCACCGCTCCACAGCAATTATATTGGAGCGATCAGCACAAAATAATTGTGTGGAGATTTAAAAATATATTTTAAATATTTTTCTATTTAAGTATGTAAAAAAGTTTTATTTCAATTAAAATGTTTTTTTAATAAATTTCAAAATGTAAAAAAATCTTAACTCTAATAAAAATATTTTGTTAAAATAAACTTGTTGTATTATTTCTTAATGCACTTTTTTCAATGTTTTGAAAATATCTTTCTAACTTATAATTTTTTATTAGCAATAGAATTAGATGATAAGAGGATTAGATGACTTAATCCTCATAATGTTTAAGAGTTTAATCTTTTAATCTTTCACGCGTTTTATCAACTACGTATAAAAGCGGAGTTTTATTTCGCCCCACACCTCCCCCACCAACCACCCAAACTGGCTGTATTGGCCGCGAAGCGGCCAATACAGCCAGTTTGTGATTCAGATAAGTTCCTTTACTTAACCTAACCTAACTCATTTTAACTTAAATTTTTTTGTACTTTAGGTTTATATTTGTCAACGTATGTCATTTTCGCGGTTTTAACGAGTTGGACAACTATTTTATACTGTTAGCCTGCTTTTATAGTTTTATCATTAGTGCTGAAGCTATTCAAAGTGTGAGCGGTCAAGAAATTTTTGAATAGAAACATTAAAAATTGATAGAGTTATAGCCTATTTTGTGACTATATTGTGTTTGTGTTTTTAGTTTTATCCTTTAGTGATAAAGTGCAATTTTCTTCTTACATTACTATGAGTAAACGACTGCAATTGAAAGACAGAAACATTGATCAAACAGTTCTCAGCGTTGTTAACGAAACACCTCATTATATACCTCTACAAGCATGCTCATTTGACACTATTCAACGCGACATCAAGGACGACACTGGTGAAAACATTCCTTTTGAATTCAGGAGAGTAATTGTTAAGCTAATATTCAAAAGATATGGCTAATCCTTATTTAGACTATTATGCAAATCAAGCCGGAACCGGGTTAGCAGCATTTCAAGGAGTGAGATATCAGAGAGGCCACGAATTTTTTGGCTCAATTTTTCAACATGTTTTACGTCCTTTAGCTAAATATCTTGGTAAAAAAGCATTGTCAACAGGTGCTGAGATAGGATACGATCTGTTAAAAGGAGAAGATATCAAGGAGTCAGCTAAAAAAAGGTTAAAGACAACTGGAAGGACAATTGTCAACGACGCAATTGAAAGAGCAAAAAGCTTTGCACAAACTGGCAGCGGTAGTAAACGCAGACGCAAACGTACAAGTAAGAAAACCAAGGGGAAGCAGGCGAAAGCTGTAAAGCTAAAGAACGCAAAAAAGAAAAGTAGTAGAAAATCTAAGTCAGTTAAAAAGAAGAAAGCAGTGAGAAAACATTTAAATCATCTGTTCACATAATGGCGCTGTTTCACAAGATGTCAAGTATAACTACGCTACCTGAACTTGATATTTACGGAGTTCCACCAACTCAAAACACAGTGGAGTATGACATTTTCTGAACATAGGCCAACTTCAACATTGAGCTCAAAATCTTTCATAGAATTCAGTTTCGGGACAGGCATCGACGAATATATCCGCTTGAACGAAACATGGTTTTACATGAGATTACGAGTCATCATAGACAAACCCATGAAATCCAAAGTTATTGCTGATGATTGGAAAAATGTGGCACCTATAAACAACTTACATTCGTCGCTGTTCAAACAAGTTGATTTTGCGATTGGTGACAGAGCAGTAACGCTTTCTCACCAAACATATGCATATAAATGTGACTTTGAAAATAAGATAGGAAAAAGCAAAGAAGCCAAGGAATCTTTTCTAACTAGTTCATTTTGGTACGAAGATGATCCTGAAAAACCTGAAGCTATCCATCAAATAAGATCGAGTTTTATAGCACCTCATGATTCAACCGAAGAGAAATCGATTGGAAGAGAAATAGATTTATTGGGTAGAATTCATTTGGACATGTTTGAGCAAAATAGGCCTCTAATAGGTGGCTGTAATCTTAGACTTAAGTTTATTCCGAACGATCCTTCATTTTATATGATATACACATCTGATGTTCGTGTAACTGCTGTTGAGTTCACTTATGCTGTATTATTTATTCATCGGTCAAATATTTCCAGACCTTTTCTTGAAGGACAGTTGAAAGCTTTAGAAATTTCTAATGCAAAGTATCCTACACGAGAGAGTATTGTTGTACCTCACACCATAAACAAAGGAACAATGGATAAGATAATAGACGGTGAACATAGTGGATTATTGCCGAGACGTGCATTCATCGGAATGGTTTCTCATAACGCATACAACGGTTCATATTCGCTTAATCCATATAATTATAAACATTTCAACATTAATTATTTGGCATTTTATTTGAATGGTGTTCAATATCCAGAGAAAGCTTTTCAGCCGTATTTCTCAAGAGGGCAATAAATAAGAGAATATATGAGTTTATTTAATGCAACTAATCAAAATGTAACAGACTCGTGCATCACAATAGATAGAAGAGCTTATGCCAAAGGTTCAACAATTATAGGTGTGAACTTTGCACCAGACCTGTCTTCAGGTTGTTGCTTTTCTGGTCATGTTAGTCCCAGTAGAGTCGGTTCATTAAGAATACAAGTACGATTTAAGGAGCCTTTGCCCGAAAATATTAATCTACTGGTTTATCTAGAATTCGACAGCTTGATAAAAATAAATTTAGATAGAAACCCCATATTTGATTTCAACTGATGGACACTTTAACAATCAGAAAACTTTTGAAGCGCTTCAAGTGTTTTGGTGGTGTTTATCCCTTGGATTTGATACCTAACGTTAAACGAAAACCTATAGCTCTAATAATTAACACCCACACGTCTGATAAACCTGGTGAACATTGGGTTTCTATAGTAATCGATAAAGAAGGACAAGGAGAAAACTTTGACTCATTTGGCTTGCCACCACTACATGTAGAGATTATTCGATATCTTGATAAAAATTGTAAAAATGGATGGCGATTCAACCCTTTGGCTCTTCAAAACACAAAATCTATTACTTGTGGCCATTATTGTGTTCTTTATGTGATATTTCGTTGCTCAGGATATTATCATTATTTTATGTCGAAATTTAGCAAGAACACTTTAGAAAACGACTCAAAAGTGACTGAAATATTTGGAGATTATTCATTTAATATTAGTTCGTCGAAGTGATAAGAAAAAATGGATAACTTGAAGAAAGTGTGCGCCGTTATTGACATGCAAGAGTATTTTCTTGGAAAGAAGTTTTATCCGAGAGAATTGG
Source organism: Archegozetes longisetosus (assembly GCA_018873245.2). Classification (NCBI taxonomy): domain Eukaryota; kingdom Metazoa; phylum Arthropoda; class Arachnida; order Sarcoptiformes; family Trhypochthoniidae; genus Archegozetes; species Archegozetes longisetosus. The sequence goes on along the minus strand of JAEMBT020000009.1, from coordinate 13,931,830 downwards.
CCATATGTAATGAAGTGGTGGATATATCTCTCGAGATTGATGTATCTCTGGATAGAGATAGTATCATTAATGCTAGAGATCTCTTGAGCTATAGACTTCAAAAATACAAAATCCATGGGATACCCTTAGAATCGATTGGAGGAAAACTTGGTCTTAAAGTGCACAAAAGTGAAAATTTGGAGATGATCATTACCAATCTTTATAACAAAGTTAAAACAACAGAAAAAGACATCCTCATTTGCCAAAATCAACAAGTCTCTGAAATCCTTCAGAAATTGGAAATTCCTCACATTGATTTAAGGCATGTACTCATCGAAGGAGAGAACTGCCCTACGCTGAAGGATTTGGACATGCGAATTGGTAAAGGAACAGTTTGGTTTTGCCCACTTTACACTTGTTTATCAAATGATCAAAATGAAAGAAGAAAAATAAGGTGTGCTCTGCGCAAAACTCGATATATATGGATTTGGGCTCACGGTAAACTCATTGTTAATGAGGTGTTGGAAGCCTTAAGATCGCTCAATTACGATGTCTAAGAATTATTACAAGACTTGTATTATGATAGAATTCAACGAACATTAAACAACTCTGAAATTCGAAAACCTGCATAACTATTTGTGCAGCTTTTTTCTAATGCGTTCACAAGAAAAATATTCAGTGATCATCTTTAACTGAATATAAAGACAGACCTTTTTGTGAACAGTATTCATTTGCAGTTGGTGTTCGAACAAGTGAGCTTGTCTACTAAACATCTAAAAGTTATCCTCTATTAAATGGGAATGGCTTCATCAAATTTGAACAACCTTTGGAATACACTTCACACTGTGGATTTGACAGAAAATTTGGCCACAAAATGTGTATCGTCCTCAAAGAACTCAGAAAGCCTGAGAAAAGTGATTCTCTGATCTTAGTTGATTTAAGAGCGTATGTCAATGGGTTTCCAACAAAAAGTGGTGTTTGCCTAACTCAGTATGAGTTTAACTGGCTAGCTAATAATTTACTATATTTGGACGACGTTGAGACAATTTTGCAGACCAAAAGCTCAGCTAGATCCTTGACAATTCAGCCTAGACCTAAGAAGATTGGAGGGGTTTGCATCATTCAACGTGTTGAAGATCAAATTCGAAAAATAAACTTATACAAGGAATTAAATAAACTTATACAAGGAATTGAATAAACTTGTCACAAGATATGGAGATTTCATAAATTTGATCGACGAGATGGAAATGAAGAGGGAACAGATGAAGTAGATGAGAAGTGAAATTATTCATATAAAAAGATTTTATTTAATATTAAACATATCTAATTATATTTATGCCAAATTAACTTGTATGAATTTTTCAATTTATTCAATAAAGATTTTATTTATCAAATCAAATTTAATCAGAGGATGTGATCTGTTACGTGATTTGCGTGACTCTAAGTAGTTGTGATTTCACGAGACGTTTTGCATTGTCTGACGAAATATCCCATTAACCAATCAAACGATTTGTTCCTTCCTACTCAAAGTAGAAAAATCTTGTTATGCGGGCATGAGTTTGTTATTTAAAAAAAGACATCATTCTATATTAATCACTTGATACAGTCGCGTAAAAATCAATTTTGTGCTTTATTATTAAAGTAGTCATGAGTAATAAATACAGTTTTGGAAAAATCATTTTTGTACAATATACCCCAACAAACCAACCGTCATTCAGAGTCCCAGAAAGATTTACCTCTAAGTTGAGGTCAGAATTGAAAGAAACTATGGAACTATCGAATAAAAAAGAAAATGCTGCTGTTAAAATACAGGTATTAATGATAAAACATTCCCAATAAATTATGATTTTATTTTTTTTACAGAGTTATTGGCGAGATTATAAAAACCGCAACAATTCAAGAAATGATTATCATTTGATAACTTAATTAAACTTATTTAAATAAATGTTATAATTTTATTTGAAAGATTATCAGTTAATATGCAATGTATTACTTTTATTTGAAAATTTTGAAATAAAATATTTTTTATTAAAACAATCATTTCGGGTGATGTGATCCGTGGCGTGATTTACGTGACTCATAATATTTGTGATTTCACGAAACTTTTTACATTGTTCGAAAAAACGACGAAAAAACTATTCCGATTTTTCAGGTTTTCATAAAAAAGTATGTTTATATGAAAACATGGTAAAGATAGAGGTTAAACCTCAAAAAGACGGTCTTCGCGGTAAGAACCAATCAGAAAACTCCATCCGTCCCATTGGGCGTGTTGGAGCGTTTTGATTGGTGCTTACCACAACCGCCGCACTTCTACTAATTAGTACCTCAACGCTCAGTCTTTTCTACATTTTATAATTCTTATGAAAAGATTCTTTGACTTTTCAGAGAAACGGAGTAACCATTAGGGAAAACTGGATTCATCTCAAGCTTAGACGTTCTTATATAGAAGTGTTTGATCAGGAGTATTTTTAAGAAAGTTGATGAGCTTCAGCAAAGCACAAGGCTGAGAAGAGTTTCCATATTCACTATAACTGTCTTAGACAAGTGCTCCAGAAACTTTGACTTACATTTGGTATCAAGGCACAAAGTAAAGCACCTCAAGACTGTGACTATATATATATATATGACCTATATAAATATCTAACAAGGAACGTTACCCAAGTTACATATTTTTTTCTTAGCGATACTTACACAGCATAAAGTACTCAGGGAGAGTATACAAATGCACTAAAAATGAGCTGCTCAAATTCATGCATAATAACGGCAGGGGATGTCAAACATATTTATGTTTGAAACTTTAAAGCCCTTTACCGGATTACTTCTTGTTCCAAATTTAGAGGCGTTTATTGGAATATTGTCGGATCGGGCCAGCATTTTGACTCCGATGAACACCTCTGCTCAAATTCATGCGAATTCGCATGATAGAGTTGTTTAAATTCGCCATAATTTACTGAAAGTATTACGTTTACAAGTTTTTCCTTTTAGTTATAAGATTTTATTTATTGGTAACGTATTTAAAATGCTTAATATCTCAATTCAATTTTATCATGATATATAAAATGTTATTTATCAGCACCATTCGAAAAAACTAATCGAATTCTACAATATTGTAATCGACAACAAGGAGCTCGGAACAAGTAAGCCGGTAAAGGGCTTTAAAGTTTCAAACATAAATATGTTTGACATCCCCTGCCGTTATTATGCATGAATTTGAGCAGCTTATTTTTATTGCATTGGAATACTCTCCATGAGTACTTTATGCTGTGTAAGTATCGTTAAGAAAAAAATATGTAACTTGGGTAACGTCCTTGTAAGAGTAGAAGTACTACTTATGCATATATTTTAGTGGATCTGGGACTAGTTCTTATGTATATGCATCTCATTTTTACTTGAGGTCTGAAGTTCCTAAGTGATATATCGTTGAACTTCTCTTACCGTAAACTTCGCAATCATGCCATTATTCGAATTCTGTGACTACTCTCAAGACTGACCCTGAAGTGTATTTCGACATTTTCAAAATTTTAACCAAGATCAAAATGCCCTCACTACATTTGAATACAATAATTATATTTACGTTTACTAAAACTAGTCGAGAAAACTTAACTAAATAGGTTAACAATCGCTAATAAAATCGCGAAAGTAGTGTTCTACACGTTAGCAGTTGTGTTCGGTTCAACTATAAATCATAAGTGATAATAATAATGAGCAATAATTAAATGAAGATTCATCACCATTTATATTCGTCTAGATAGTTTTCTAACGAAATAAATATATCTAATTTGCATTTTCAGCATCGATATTCATAATTTTAGATCTTTATTTAAAATAATTGTCTAAAAAATCCATTACTTTAAAGTGTATTATCAATAGGATATTGCATACTTAGCATTTATGTATCTCGCAAACAACTTTAGGATCACAATAAGAGGTCCACACCATTGATAGTAAAGTATTGAAGAATTGCCTGATTTTACCATTTCTTCATCGTATACAAGAAGTGGTGGCCACAGATTTGGCTGTACTTCAATTGTCAAGTTAGTTGAGTTATTGCCCCAATGAACCGTATCATTATTTGTGGTCAAGAAAACACAATTATTATTGAAGTCGTTATACATGATTTTAAAATATCAGATATTTTGACAAACCTGAAAGAAGAACATTGGATGATATATAAATAAACTGGACACTTGAAAGTGTATTCACAAAAATTACAAGACTTTAGAAGAATGGTTATTTAAGTTTTTAATTAAATTAAATGCTTAGAAATAAGTTTCTTAAGTATATATCGAAGTTAGATTCAGGCTTAAAGTGTAAATGACAAATATTGAATAATAATAGTTTACTTAGATGCTAGTATCTTATAGAAGAGTATGTTTTCAAGTACCAGGTAGCAATTGATGGAAAAATCATTAAAGCAATACAAAAACTCCACTAAAGCTATTAGACCTGACATTCATTAAAATTTCAGTCAATTCTTGTTATGCAGACATAATCTAAACCAAGCTTTTGAGTACTATCATTATAGCCTTAATATACCTAACAATTAACTTTTATCCTAAATTTTATTCAAGAGATTGAAACACATAAGAAATATTTAATAAAGAACTACAATTTAATTAGTGCTATAATGACTGAAATTATATTCAAGTTAAAAAGACGTAGATTATTGACTATTTAATGTTCTACTGTATTCTAGAAAAGTGCGTTTTCAAGTATCAGGTGATGATTGTTAGAAATACCATTAAAACAATACAAGAACTCGTCGCCAAAGCTATTAGACTTGGCATTTATTAAAATTTCAGTCAATTCATGTTATATAGACATCATGTAGGCTAATATATGTGATTGCTATCAATATAGTTTTAATTTGCCTAACGAGCACCTTTTGCTCTTCATCTTCATCAACTTATTCATAAGGTAAAGATATAAGACAGTTAATAAAAAACTATAATTTAATTAGTGTTTAAAAATATATTTTTATTTGAGCTGAAATTAGATTTTGGTTAAATTTATAAATGTCAAATTGTGACTATACATTTAAATGTTACAGCTTTAAAAAAATTTTCAGGTACTATCAATGAAAAATTATAAAAATACAAGAAAACTCATTGTCAAAGCTGTTAAATTTCAGTTTCATTAAAACAAGCCAATTATTGTCATATATAAATCAATTTGGCTATTATTTTTAGCACTATTGTAGACTTAATACACATTAAAATAGGCTTTCGCTTAAAACATTGAAAACTTAAAATTAAAGCATTTTAGAGTATTTGTTTATTTTATACTTTAGATTCAGTATTATATTCAAGTTATAGAGGTTTTTCACCATAATGGTCTATGAGATATGTTCAGAAATCTTGTTTAACTTCTAGAGTGTGTTCAATTTATGGAGCTTTTAACTTATATAGGTTTCACTGTATTTTTTTACTTCCTGATTCCTGAGCCGCGAGATCCAACAGTAGTTAATAGTAACGAAGTACAGTCGTTTGCAAAACCTCGGGAAGTGGTTTTTGAGCATTCTATACCCCTAAACGTTGATCAATTTGGATGACATTTTTATGAATAAACTATGGGTTGTCAAGAACATTTTCACAGAGCCGCTTATCAAAATTTTCAAAAGTACCTAGCTAATCCATGTAAACATGTACAGAAGAAACTGCCAGTTGAATTTGAGTTTTGATGATTAGAATCAAAACTGCTTTAAAAATAAGTGAATACATATATTTTGTTTGACCTAAAAATTCCTCAGTTCATAATTGTGGTGCATTAAACTTGAAATTTCGTAAAATTAATAAATTTCTTTATAAAGCTTTAAAATACCTTCAATTTGATACAATTTTCAAGTAGTTCAAACTCTTGGTTCAAAAGTTACGCTCAAATGAAATTAACGGAATTTCAAGTTTAATGCACCACAATTATGAACTGATGAATTTTTAGGTCAAACAAAATATATGTATTCACTTATTTTTGAAGTAGTTTTGATTCTAATCATCAAAACTCAAATTCAACCGGCAGTTTCTTCTGTACATGTTTACATGGATTAGCTAGGTACTTTTGAAAATTTTGATAAGCGGCTCTGTGAAAATGTTCTTGACAACCCATAGTTTATTCATAAAAATGTCATCCAAATTGATCAACGTTTAGGGGTATAGAATGCTCAAAAACCACTTCCCGAGGTTTTGCTAACGACTGTACATTTGGGCAAAAGCTTTGAACTGATTATAGCAATCAATAAAGTGATATGAAGTCTGTTCCTTTCGTCTGATCTGATCTGGAAAAGAGGTAAACTGACATGATGTAAATGAATTTCGTCAGAGGTGACCAACAATTCTTATATAGTTTGCGAAGGATTGAAATCACTCTCTATAGTCAATGCCATTTAGTTTTAAGCTTAAATAAACTTTTCAAATTTGAATAAATATTTTCTAAGTTCTATGAATGTCGTGATTGAAGTACATTGAGTTATATGAAGATCATCTGAAAATAATGAGTTTTCCATTACTTTAATGATACTCATTCAATGACTTAGTGATAAGAGATAATCAAAATGTGATAGAAAATGATCGCAATCAAAATTCATCAAATAATCAATAATTGTTTGCCTTACCAAATATTAAAATAAATCTAATTTTTCTATTGAAAACTTTGTTTTCTGTTTATTGGTTATCTAAAGAACTAAGAATCTGTATTTGATTTTAGACAATAATTTGATTTATCCGATACTAATGTCGTGATGTTTCAAATGGTTCTTAATGATAGAAAAGAAAATCAATTTGTTAAAATTTATTAAATGATCGAATAAAACCAAATCAATTGATTATAAAGAGTGGTATTCAAGACTTCAAAAGTGAATAACTCTTGGAGCGTTCATCTTATATCCTTAAGACTTATATTTCCGGAAGCCGTGTACAAAAACATTTGAAATAATGTTACTGATGTTCATCTGTGGACTTATTGGAACAGATAGTAATATCCATATCATTTTAAAGGTTTTTGCAGACTGTTTCCAGAAATATGTCTTAAGTATGTGAGAAAAACACTTCAAGAGATGTAAGCTTCAAAAACTTTAACAACTATTTGTAAGGTTTCTGTGCGAATTTTCAGATTTTTTTGTATTTGATGAGTACCTAATTTCCTTGCAATGTTGGAATTTACTTTTCGAGGCTCGAATCGATTAACCATTTTAGTGGAATTAAATTTACAGGAATTCATTTGCCAAAAATTTGACCTCATAAATAATATCAAAAATCCGAAAAATATCACTTTGGTATACAATTCTCATGAGATTGCAGCACATGGTTTACAGCATAAGAATATGCATTATACATTTAAATTTTAAAATTCATATCCAACTAAGATTTCTTAACAGTCCATCACCTTAAGTCTTGTTTAGGAAATAAAATTTGTATACTTATGGTAAAAGCCTAAAACCTCAATTATTATATAATAAGCAAGCTGTTTATTGAAATGTTAGAGTTAATTATCTTCATAAATAAGTGTTAAACATAGTTCACAGGGACTTAGACCCAATAAATATAATGCTAAAAATTAAGTGCATAATAAAAATCTTTAATTATTCAATTATTTTTATAATATATTCCAAAATTGTTTACTCTAATAATCTCTCGAAGTTCAATGAAAATTTCATAAACTATATGAAAGTACATTAGCTTAAGTCAACAAGGACGTCAGATTGTGATAGATTCAAAGTGTGATAGAGTTGACATTTAATGTGCTCAGTTTATAAGACAAGATAACTATTGTATAGTTAAAGTATAAAAATTTTTGTTTGACCAAAGACTCAATATTTGAACACCAGATCGAGTCAAATTAATATTGTGTATTTTGTTACTGATGCCTTTCTTGATTGAAGAAAATACTTATTTTCAAACGTTCGAAAATTCTTTACTTTAATAACCTATCGTAAATCAATCAAAAATCTGATCAAAGTATGTGAAACCATATCTGCCTAAGTTGAGGTTGACATTAGGTCTGAGTGTGATAAAATCATTATTTGATGTGCTCAATTTATAAGATTAGCAACTAATAGTTAGTAATTCAAAGAATCATAATAATTTCTGTTTGATTAAAGACTTGATATCTAAACACTAGATCGAGTAAAATTGGTATCGTGTATTTTATTGCTGATGCGTTTCATGGTTGAAGGAAATACTTCGATAATGAAAACCTTAATAGCGATTGTTATGCCGATCGACCAGAAGAGAAACACGCCTTCGATTCTGTAGAGTGATATAACTTCAGTCTCCAATTTCTTCTCGGGAGTTTCTCTATAGTAGTAGCGATACTTCAATCTTTCTGCATCAGCTTTCCATTTGATGAATAATCCAGATTCGAACGCTCTCGAGATTCTGTAGAAACAATTTTTAGAGTGAATGTTCAAATAGAATTCATTTCTGTACTCATGCATTCAATCTTAATGTTTACCACAATTAAGAATATCATAAAATTGTTGAATTAGATGAATAAGCTAAATTAACTCAAAGCAATCTTTTACTTTTAAAATGAAATAATTTATTTTAAATCAATAAAAATAACCTATTAAAAAATATACTCACACTTTGTCGATATCTGTCTTAATGGTGTTATTCACAAATTTTCTCATTGGTAGGAAAACTGATGTAACTATGCCACCTGATCGAGATAAGTGAGTGTTATGAATTTCGTTTAATCCTGTACTGGTTGTCAGAAAAATAGGTAGGTCAGTCAGTAAATACTTAGGCAACGATATCGCGTATTTGCCGGAAAATAATCGTTCATAGAAATATTGAACAGCTCTTTCATGAATTTCATAAGTGACTTCAATTCTTTGCGAGAAATCGAGGGCCATCTCATCATTATCCAATTGTTTGCAAGCAAAATCATTGATGTATGAAAACTGATAGGCTGAGATTCTTAATTCTTTGTTTTCATAGAGATCTTGCCACGATTCGATTAGTTTAACTGGAGTTGGTCTAACGAAGAATTCTCGAAGAACACCGCCATATGCCCCAAGAAATACAACGCACGACAATAACCAGAAAGATATAACGAATCTCTTCAGTAAAGATCTAGGCATTTGTGGGATCATGTTAGATAGAATGAAACACGAATAATTCCATAAATTAGCGAAGAATCCATTAAATGTTTTGTCGATTAGAGCAATTGTTAGCGCTATTAAAGGCATTGAAAGTAAAAGTGCGGTCCAAGTAGAATAATCAAAGCCTTGTATAAATTCAAAAACATCTCATTCTCCTGTCTCGATTTTAGACAAGATGTGTCCTTCTGATTCCACATCAAGTGACCTGCCTAATGTCATGAAAGAACCACCAAATGCCTCTTCAAACAGCTCTACTGTATAGGCATTTAACGGATATAAATATACGCCCGCATTACTGGTCTCAATGTTATCCATAAGCGTTGAGAGATTAAAATGAAACTCTACTCTTTTCAATCTACAAAAAATTTGGCCTTATTTCTGGAGTGTTGCTCAAAATGTACTTTTCTCAGGCCAGCCTTTGAATGAATAACACAATGCTAGTAAATTAAACATCTATGTGTCAATACTATCCAAAACTGACCTTTTAGACCCTCTACGTCTAAGATTAAACAAAAATTGATAGAACAGGTTATAGAAGAGCTTTTTATTTTATTTGACTTTGAAGTCATACTACATTATCGAATATGAATAAAGTGGAAATCGCATTCAATCAATGAATTAAAAGCGTTCGTTATTTGGCTTTCTAATTGATCCAGTGGCTAGTGTACTGATCACTGGCAGAATAGAACCGGGTTCGTGTACATTCTTCACATTTTTTTAATATCAAAATATCATTTTACTTTAATTTTTTCATTCGACAATTAACTTCGCATTTGCCTGAATATTGTTGCAAATTACGCTCATATTTCAGTTAGATTGGGATAAGATCAATAAAATAAAAGTAAACCTATCTCAAATTTATAAATTATTATTATTTTTAATGATTTTATCCCAATCTAACTGAAATATGAGCGTTATTTGCAACAATATTCAGGCAAATGCGAAGTTAATTGTCGAATGAAAAAATTAAAGTAAAATGATATTTTGATATTAAAAAAATGTGAAGAATGTACACGAACCCGGTTCTATTCTGCCAGTGATCAGTACACTAACCACTGGATCAATTAGAAAGCCAAATAACGAACGCTTTTAATTCATTGATTGAATGCGATTTCCACTTTATTCATATTCGATAATGTAGTATGACCTCAAAGTCAAATAAAATAAAAAACTTTTCTATAACCTGTTCTATCAATTTTCGTTCAATCTTAGACGTAGAGGATCTAAAAGGTCAGTTTTGGATAGTATTGACACATAGATGTTTAATTTACTAGCATTGTGTTATTCATCCAAGGGCTGGCATGAGAAAAGTACATTTTGAGCAACGCTCTTGGTTTAAAGATTAATAAAGTTAGTTCAATAAAGCGTTTTCAAATAACTTAATTTAATTGTTAAGAATTAATGTTATATGAAATCTGATTAGTGATATTAGAATTCAGTCAAAATGATTTTCATTCTTTTCTATAAACGTATAAATAATTTTTAAAATTTAGAACTCAATCAGTTATAAATCAAGTGTTTAAAGATTTGAGTTTGATCAAATTCAATACTTATAGCCATATATTCTGGAAACTTCTCCAAAAATTTTAGCAATAGGACCACATAATAAATTAGGATCTATACTGAAGATTAATGGTGGACTCCAGCCATCTACCACATTAATGACTTCATTACTCTTTTCAGTCTGGTCTGATCCCAAACTCATAGCATGATTGAAATTTAGATTTAAACAGACCTTTTCTGTTAAGTGGTCCATTTTAATGTTAAAAGTCAAATTTTTTGCTTTGTATTTCCTCTTATTTTAAGAACACATAAATTTGAATATGAAAGTCGACATTTTGACTATTACTCTAATGTGTATTAGTATGCCAATATACAAATGAAAATAATTCTATTTTACGTTTATATTTACCAAAAGGACTCGTACGACTTTGTTTATTGTACATGTATCATAAATAATTCAATTTAGTTTTTTCAGTAACTGCTTGTAACAGTTCTTCATTTGACCACTTAAAATATAGTCATTACGAAAGCAATCGAAATGTTTTATACAGCCTGTTCAGAATCTAAAATCAATAAACACCTGATTTAAAACGACAAAATTTGCTAAAATTTTAAAGTAAAGATTGAAAGAAATTCACTATAATGTTTGCGACTTTTTTAATTAGTGGATTTAAAGTTTTATAGCATATTTGAAACATGAAACGAGTGACAAAATTATTTTTAAAAATTTGAATATTGATTTCAATGCTGCAATAATTGAGTCAGAAACTAAAGTTTAACATTAAATTTGTAAGATTAAATTTAAATAAAACATTTTTGAGACAAAATTTTATCCAAACATTATTTCATAATTTTTTTGGAATATGAGTTATTGACTGAATTTTATAGTTAAAAAATTGATCGTAGTAAATGAATGATATGTTTATGAAATAACGAGTTTTTCAAACTAGTAAACATATTATTTATTTATTAGTTTCGATTTTTCAAACTATAAAATTAGGTCAATAAGGCAGATGCATATAAACTAACTTTGATACGTACTTTGCATAAAATTTCCTAATCAAAAATGTTAAATGTAGGAAAATAAATTAACTTTATTTCAGCCTTATCAGAACAAAGGATCCTCATAGAAAACCTGCCCAAAAATGATCTTTTATGATAGTTGATGTTTTGTTATTGTGCTAGTAAGAACTGATCACTCTAACATTGACATTTCCTGATCCCTCAAAGTCTATTCTATATTATAATTATAATCAATACGAAATTATTGCTATAATATTTTACATGCAATTTTAGTAATTTAATTGACCTACGCTCATTCTCAAACTCCGATTCATATCGTCATATAACTAATAAACTTAATTTTTTTAATAAATAAATTTGGTTACATTTATTATCATATTTATTTAAATTAACAGTTTTGATTTATATCACAATATGACTCTTGCATACGAATGTCATCATTTAAACAATAAATTATTTTCACAGACTTAGAAAGGAGAATTCACGTTAAGCCATTGTGCGTGGCCAAGGACTAAATCTTGTAGTGAGATGGCAAATATATTCATACAACTTCGACCAAAATATAAGATCTTAGTTACTTTCGGTTCAGGATAAAGAAATGTGATCACTTTTTTTTAACATTACGTCTATCTAACAAGGCTTAATTTCAAAGAGTCATTTGATTCCCGCCCCACCTAGTTTCTTTTTTGGGATTTCGCTCAAAGTCGTAAAAAATAAGGGAATAGATTTGGAAAAGCTTTAGAGTGGTTCATCATCTGGAACGTAGTGAAATTGACGATTGAAATTTTCATTTGATATATATTGCCTTTCATAAAAGAGTTGAGTGGTCTTATTCCTATTACTATCTGGTATTCAACGATATACAACTGAAGCTCAATCTGCCTGAACTATGAGCTCGGGACGTTTCATCGACAACTATTTCACCGATAGTCAATAAATCCACAACAGATACCGATGGATGGCTATATAACGAATCCAAAACACTCGTTATCATAAAGTTAATTGATTTTTAAAGAGTGGTATTCAAAATTTCAAAAGAGAATAACTCTTGATGCGTCCATCTGATATGCTTAAGACTTACATTTCTGGAAACTGTACAAAAACCTTTGAAATGATGTGCATATTACCATCTGTTCCAATAGGTCCACAGATGAATATCAGTGACATACACATCATTTCAAAGGTTTTTGCACACCGTTTCCAGAAATGTAAGTCTTAAGCATATCAGATGAACGCTTCAAGAGTTATTCTCTTTTGAAATTTTGGATATCACTCTTTAAAAATCAATTAACTTTATGACTACAAGTTTTAAATAAGACAGATCATTAAAGTTTCTTATTCATGGTTAACACTATATTACTTTTGAAATTTTTAATATTAATTTGAAAGCTTAAATATGATTAATAGATCTACTATACAACACTCATAAGTGTGATATCTCATGCTATTGTCTGAATAGCACTTATCACAATCATTGAATGATCATACCTTTTGAAGGAATGACGGTCAACATTTTTAATATCACATGATATGTCTTTTATCTGGTAACCATTTTTTCAAAATCGGAATCTGTTGAGGTGAGGCTCTTCCCTTTCAGTTTGAGACAAAGTTTGGTAAAAATTATAATTAATTTTAATTTTTGTTATGCACAGTCATTGACGAAACTAACCTACACAGATTTTAGGATGTATTAGTGGTGAAAATTGATGGATTTTAATGACATTTTTAAAATGAACTATATATCGGGATCGACTTTGCGGTAAGTGATCGTTAAAATCCCTTGTAAGATTGGTGAGTTATTCAAGTAAATGTTGTCAGAGGAATTGGAATAAAATTCTTAAATTATGATTAATAGAAACTAAAAATTATTTTAAAAGTAATTTTTTTTTCATCAAACATCCTTCGCCTAAGAACTACAGACCTGAATACTCGAAAAATGTGATTTTTGAGAAATCATGTCTTTTATCCGAAGGAATAAAAATATGATCTCAACGTTAAATTATAGATAATTTGAATATCTATAATGAAATTCTATTGAAAACCTATATTAGATTAAATATAGTAAAAATATCGTCAGATTGTTAATGTTGCATATTAAACCGCGCAAAGCAATAATTCAACACTTTCAAAGTTAAGGTAGCCCTAAAAAGGACTGTTTTGAATCAAAATTGAACTCAGTATCGAATAATATTTTCATTTCTACGAATAACTTCTTGCATTCTTTCTGGCATGGAGTAAATTAGATTGAAAAAATTTCTGTTACTAACTAACATTCTGTGTGCTGTTATTAATGCTTCCCGAAGATATTCCTCATCTATAATTGTTGGCTTCTGGCAACGGATGAGTCTTTTCAACATTAAGCCTACATGCTCACATGGGTTAAAGTTATTAGATCGAACTGGATGTTAGATCAGAATACTTTCTGATCCGCAAAGATCCTGAAGGCATTCTGATTTTACATTTCTATTATTATGCATAGAAATGAAAATGTTGCTCGATACCGAGTTAAAATTTTATTCAAAACAGTCCTTTTTAGGGCTACCTAAACTTTAAACAATGTTGAATTGTTATTGCTTTGCGCGGTTTAATATATACGATTATTAATATGATGATATTTTTACTATATTTAATATAATATAGAATTTCGATAAAATTTCTTGATAATATTCAAATCATCTATGATTTGACATTGAGATCATATTTTTATTCCTTCGGATAAGACATGATTTTTTGAAAAACCACATTTTCCGAGTATTTAGGTCTGTAGTTCTTAGACAAAGGGTGTTTTAATGAAACAAAAATACACTTTTTTAATCATTTTTTATCTATTTTAGTTTCCGTTGACCAGAATTTAAGAACTTCCTTCCAATTCCTCAGACAAAATTTACTCGAATAGCTCACCAACTTCACAAGGGATATAAACGATCACTTACCGCAACATCCGTACCGATATGTAGTTCATTCGAAAAAAATTCATTAAAATCTATCAATTCTTACTACTAAACACCCTGAAAAACCGTGTATGTTAGTTTTGTCAATGACTGTACAATATGCATGCATTTAAATGTTTTGACCAACTTATGCTACAAATGTGTACTTTCAAATTGAAATCAATGTTTCTTTACATAATGATTAGCAAAGATTAGATAACTTCTATGTAATTAGAATTATGTGCTTTATTAAAACATACTTTGTCCTACTTCACACAAGCCTATTGATGAGTGTTAATTATAATAGATTTATAATATATTAAATAAATTAAATTCGACTGTCTTAACAGTTTTAATCTATATTTAAACATGTTTGAAGCATACTGAAGGAAACAGACGTATAGTCTTACGTATTGAATCGGATATGACATTGTATAGATTAGTTACATTTAGTCATTATGAAAATATTAAGTCAAAATGAAACAATATTTATTAGATATCCTTATAACTGTTATATGAATGAGAGAAACGGTGTACTGTCAAATTCTTTAAAAGACAGAAAGTGGACACAACAACTGTGTATGATGTAATAACTCAATTAGAAAATGATGGACAGCATGAAAGAAAACCTGCTAGTGGCTAAAAGTTTGACAAATAACAGATTTAGTGTCCAAATACGTTGAAAATTGTGAATATTATATAATAATAATAGTTATGTAGACTTAAAAAAGAATTAAATTTTTTCAATAAATCTGCTTAAAGTAATGAAATGTTTAAAAGAAATAATGAAAATTAAAAACTAGAGAGTTTAATATAAGTTAAAAATGTGTGCTCTTATGTTACGAATGAACTCATATTCTTGATGATGACTAAATTTACCTCCTAATAGATGATTTAGATGATAGTGATTTATAATTTACATATACATCTCACAACAACTGAATCTGTTGAACAACTGATAAGAAAAGTTAATAGTCAAATGAGCAAATTGAGAGATGGCTATTTGGAGAATATATTACTAATACAAAAACTAAAATATTGATCATGAGTATAACAATCAATAAATGAACTGTGATTATTTATCATTTATTAATTTGATTGTATGTCATATGTTTTCATCCACTAAAACGTTATAAATTAATTTTATGTTCATACCAACTTCTGTCATCTTTGTTATATGTCTTTGTCGAAATTTTCGAAAATTGAAATGCTTTCAAACTTTCAGACAAATTGGGGTAGAATTCAATCAAAATAATACGTTTAGTGTTAATATAACACTACATTATAAACAGTACAGAATAGACTTAAACACGAATACGGAAGTGAAACTTTGCATTAAAATCAAGTCCAAACTAAAAATAATATATTAATGTTTGATAATTTGATAAACCAGTTGACTTCCGCTAGATTTCCTCAATTCACGAAAACTACATGTAAAGATTGAACCTTTAAAAACATTGTTAAAACTACAAATTAGTTATAGTTTGAGTTATAAACAGCGCGATCTAAACGTTGCCCATAGTGTTAGATATGATTGCTAGGATCTCAGTTAATTATCTAATCTTTTCTTTCAAACCTATTACTTTTATTGTAAATATACTATGATTTGTATGATTTATGACTAATTTATTTAAGACCAATGGCTGAAGTCAATTATATGGCGAGCACTTCAACAGCAGATCATCTTGAAGAGCCATCAGTTGAAATAGTTAATCCAAAGTCTAATAGAAGTTCATTTTCATCTACTAAAGACGAGAAACCATCAGATTCAAAGAAGTCCGATCATCCAAATAAACCCTCAGGTGAGCACTAGTTTTTGTCTAATATCTGCTTTCAGTCATCAATGACCTAACCTAACCCATCTCACCAATTATTGTACAGTGATCTGCAATTGCTACTAATCAAACGGTCGAAATAGCACTTTGTTTCGAAATATAAAACTTTAGGTTTTCTATTGTATTGCATTGGTCTAAAAACATATTTGCATGTATTGAAACAAAGTGCTATCGAGACTGTTTGGTTAATAGCAATTGCAGATCATTGTACAAACTGTTTGATCCCTTTGAATGCTATGACAGAACTGATTATAAATTGAAAACGAAATTGAATTACTGTAAGTTTGTATGTTTAGATGAGCTGTGGAGGCAACAGAAGTTACCGGCCTGGCAGCCAATCCTTACAGCAGATACTGTACTGCCGGCCTTTTTCTTACTTGGAGTGGCTTTCATACCAATTGGAGTCGGACTTCTTGTCTCTTCAAATCTGGTAACTAAGTCTAATTTGATTTGTGATATATTTAGTGAACTAAACCCTTTACCATCCCTTTTAGGTTCAAGAAGTGGTGTATGACTACACTGATTGCAAGCGATTTGACGATCAGAGCCGTAAATGTTCAGATATAATAGATTCAGATTTAAGCAAACTAACAAAATGCGAATGTCGTGAAAACTTCACCTTAACCGAAAATTTCAAAGCCCCCATATTTTTATATTACGGACTCTCAAAATTCTATCAAAACCATCGCAGATATGTCCAATCGAGAGATAACAATCAATTAGTCGGAAAAGTTGGTGATTTGGATAAGTTGTGTGAGCCATACAGAGAATTTAAAGGAGCGAATGATTCAAAAGCCAAACCAATAGCTCCGTGTGGAGCAATCGCCAATTCCTTATTCAATGACACTTTCAAACTCTACTTCAAAAACTCTGATGGCTCTGAAGAGGAAATAAATCTTATTCAAACTCAAATCGCATGGCCTACTGATAAGGATATCAAATTTAAAAATCCTGATGGTGGATTCAGTAAATACGCCAAACCTTTATATTGGCAGAAATATGTCGACGATTTAGATCCCGACCCTCGCCACGACAATAATGGCTATAAAAACGAGCATCTTATTGTTTGGATGAGAACTGCAGCATTTCCTTCCTTTAGAAAATTATGGGCCAGAGTCGATCACGACCAGAATATGTTTTGGAGAACTGAGTTGCCTAAAGGAAATTATCAGATTAGGATCAATTACAGTAAAGCATTTAATACTATTCACAACCGATTCTTTGATCTTTAGACTACCTTTGTATTTTAAATACGGTCCCTCAAATAATATTCACATTAAAGGGAGAGTCCAACTAAACAGGAGACTAAACTGAATAGGGGTCTTCTTTGTATATTCAGCCACTCATTTGAAGATCAAACAATCGGTCCTGTATTTAGCCGAAATGTATCGAATTCAAACTGCAATTAACTTTTATAGACTATCCGGTTACTTTCGGCAAATATAACGGAGAGAAAAAGTTTATTATCTCAAACACTTCATGGCTGGGAGGAAAGAATGGTTTTCTGGGTTATGCCTACATAGTTGTTGGTTCACTCTGTTTTCTACTCTGGATTGTATTTCTTGTAATTGTAAAGAAATTTAGCCATAAGTGAGCACTTTTTTATTTTAATCAGTTTCTTAACTTGACCTCTCCTAACTTTTACCAACTTTTCATCTCTTTCAGACCTAAAGACGTGGTCGATTTCGGTCCCAAAACTCCCTATCAAACTACTACTTATCGATCAACTGATACCTCATAAATCTCCTCAATTGACTCAATTTTATGTTTAAGCTAATTTAAATCTTTTAATTTTTAAATCCAATTAAATATTTAATTTGACAAAATTTTGTGTATTTAGTTTTTATCTGTTTGAGATCTAAGTCATTTCGAAATAATTCAACTTTGATTCATTATGAGCTCTAATGAAATAATTTCATTCAACTCCAAATAGTTCACCGCTTAAGCTTTTGATCGATATATCTTCTCATGAATTGCAAACCACTTGAAATGTTTGCCATTGACTTGCTCAAATTAAACAATCGAATCTAAGATTGACAGTTAAACAGTCTCATATATCACTACTTATCACGAATTACTTAAGAGCACTAAGTGGATAATACATCAAAATATTTGGATAAATAATATTCAACTGGAATTTATGACGGCATTTTTTAAATATAAGTTCTTGTTTACTTAGTGATGAGCTATGAAACTTGTGCTTCTTTGGTTATAATTGATGGCAAAGTGTATTCTGTCAGTGGGCTTAAGTAAGGATTCACTCGAGTCGATCAATCAATATCTTGACATAACTGCTAATCGAATCACTGGACGAGTGATGAATCCATTGGATTATGAAAACAACTGATAGTTTATGCCATAAATGAATACTCAAGTTATTGGAAATCAAGTTGTTTTAGAGGAAATAAAGAAATGTTTAGACGATATTTCACTTCAGCATAATGAGTGGAATTACCGATAAGTAGGAATTTCCGATTATTATCTTTTTAAGAGTTAATGATTGAATAGTAATTAGAAATATTCTTATGATGTAATGCATTAGGTTAGGTTATGCAAATTGTAGTTTCACACATTTAGATGGCAAATAGAGTTCAAATAATTGCAGCACATTTTAGTGTCAGATTCAATGCATGAAGTTTGTCATATTAACAGCTTTTTCTTAAGACATTTAATGTAAAATAAGAGTTTCAAAATTTATCTGAAGTAACTTATATTGCAATCATTTTAATTGAGCTCTTTGAATGTTGAAAATATTTGATAGAAAAGATTCTCCAGGTGAATATTTGTAAAACAAAGTTTATTAACAAAGATAATTCTTAGTCATAGTTAGACTGATCACCTGTCTAGTCTTGATCTGATAGTCCTAGTTTTTGACAATTGACATTTTCAAAAATTTCAAACTTAATAACTTGCTAAAATTAGTCAGTTCTGAAACCAAACAAACAATACATAAAACTAGATTTAATGCAAATGGGCGGATAATTGAAGCATTTATTTTAAAGATTTTCTTTAAATAAGCTACCTCCAGATTGGAAAATAGATTAATATTTTATCGATTATTTGAGTTGTGATCATTCAAAATGGCTCTAACACATGCTTAACATAAACAATTAAAACATTAAAACAGTATCTGATGAACTGAGCTATAATGAGCTAGATCTCTTGGGATGAATTCCGTTAAGTTGATTAAGACATTAGTCAAATTTATTATCCAATTACATAAATCTTTATATCATAGTACTTTGAGCAAATATCATATACGTAAGATTTATAGAATGAACAAGTGAATAATTCTATTGAATGTAATGAGCTATTACTAAGAGTTTTGTTCTAATCAGTGTTATGTAAAAGTTTATAATAGTTTTAAACTTTTGTAAAACTTTGTAGACTGTTATAGACTTCCATATAATGCTATCTGATAACTAGGAAGACTGAGTAATAGGACATTTAAACAAATATTACTGTGGTAACATATAGATAGCAATAAATAAGAGCCATCTGTGGTGAAAATCATCATTGTTCTCTAACTTTTGAATAACATACAGTTTATTCATAATATAAAATACAATAAAACAAAGTTGACAATAATTATGATCTAGTCGATTAACTTCGTTAATATGGTGCAGTAATATTTCGGAAAACATTATTAATATAAATAAGTATTTAGAGAAGCATATGTATTTTGAAAATTTTAAGACTAAAGTTCACTTATAATTGGGTTAAGATGTAGTATGGAGAAAATAGACTCTAGAGGGCAATGAAATAATTGTTAGCTATATGTTACCCCAGTAATACACCAAAGCAGAGATATAAGAATGAAGCGCCAACTATTGTACAAAAGCAAAACAAAATAAGAGTAAGATAGATAGAGATAGAGTAGAAGAGAAGTGTACCCTAAATCTCTGTAGTAGTGTCGATTGTGAACAGCAGTGCTGCATTTGCAAATAAATATATATTAAATAATGTTGAGTCTTTATAAAAATTTATGTAATTCTTTAATTAAAACTTCTAAACAAACGTCAACTAAACTCATTCCAGCAATATGTGACTCACGTATGTATTTAAATAATAGTAATTTCAATTATAATTTATAGCTAATATAATAACCGGTCCTTATATTACTACTTGGGACTCCATTACTACTTATACATTTAAACTTATAGTTTTGTTGCTTTTGTATATAGTGTTTATGCGCTTTATGTCTATAAGTACTCTTTCGAAGGACACCAAAAGGACAAAATTATAGTTTTATCTATTTATTAGATCCTCGATATTTGCATTTGTTTTTTACTTAATTTTAGTTCTTTATTAGCACATTTTGCACAAATTAACACTAAATATACTAAAGGATATGAAATGAAATATTATTTGAGCATATACTATATATTTATTTATAGATCAAATACCGATTTGATCATAGATTAACTTATTTAACCATAAATCAACAGCCGGTTTAGTTACAAATCAAAAGCCGATTCAGTTACAAATCAAAAGCCGAATTAACCACAAATCAAAAACCCAATTAACCATAAGTCCAAAACCCAATTAACCACAAATGCAAATCTTATTTAATTACAGATCAAAAGCGCTATGCGGCGGCAGCGCAGGCCAAAAGCGCAACAAAACCAGGACGCATAGTAGCAGTGATTGGTGCAGTGGTGGACGTACAATTCGACGATGACTTACCACCAATTCTCAACGCATTGGAAGTGGTGGGAAGAAAGCCAAAGCTTATCCTCGAAGTGGCACAACATTTAGGAGAGAATACAGTCAGAACTATTGCTATGGATGGTACTGAAGGTTTGGTTCGTGGACATCAAGTTCTTGATACTAATTCTCCTATTAAGATCCCCGTTGGACCTGAGACTTTGGGACGCATTATGAATGTGATCGGAGAACCAATTGATGAAAGGTTTGAGAGAAGTGTAGTTTGAGTTTAATAGTAATGATTTGTTGTGATTAGAGGTCCGATTGAGAGTAATAAGTTTGCTGCGATTCACGCTGAAGCACCTGAGTTCGTTGAGATGAGTGTCGAGGCAGAGATTTTGGTCACTGGTATCAAAGTCGTAGACTTGTTGGCTCCCTATTCTAAAGGTGGTAAAATCGGTCTGTTCGGTGGCGCTGGTGTCGGCAAAACTGTACTCATTATGGAACTTATCAATAATGTGGCCAAAGCTCACGGTGGTTATTCTGTCTTTGCTGGAGTGGGAGAGAGAACTAGAGAGGGAAATGATTTGTATCATGAAATGATTGAGGGTGGAGTCATCAGTCTCAAGGATAAGAATTCAAAGGTTAGTTGAGGATTCAATTAGTTCATACTTGAATTAGTCCAGCTACACCAATTTTTTATTCCCATCAGGTCGCTCTAGTATATGGTCAAATGAATGAGCCCCCTGGTGCTCGTGCCCGAGTCGCTCTCACTGGTCTCACTGTAGCCGAATATTTCCGTGATCAGGAAGGACAAGACGTATTGCTTTTTATTGACAACATTTTCAGGTTCACTCAGGCTGGTAGTGAAGTATCTGCTCTATTGGGTCGTATCCCATCTGCAGTCGGATATCAGCCGACTCTGGCAACTGACATGGGTTCTATGCAGGAGCGAATTACTACCACTAGAAAGGGATCCATTACATCTGTACAGGCCATTTATGTGCCAGCTGATGACTTGACTGATCCCGCCCCTGCCACCACTTTCGCTCACTTGGACGCTACGACTGTCTTGTCTCGTGGTATTGCCGAACTTGGTATCTATCCTGCTGTCGATCCTCTCGACTCGACCTCACGTATTATGGATCCTAACATTGTTGGAAATGAACACTATGAAGTCGCTCGTGGAGTCCAAAAGATTCTTCAGGTATTTATATCTGATATGTTCAAAACTGAATAGCTTTTGATTACCAAATGATTGGTTGAATAGGACTACAAATCACTTCAAGATATTATCGCCATTTTGGGTATGGATGAGTTGAGCGAAGACGACAAGTTGACAGTATCTCGAGCTCGAAAGATTCAGCGCTTCCTCTCACAGCCCTTCCAAGTGGCAGAAGTGTTCACAGGACAGGCTGGAAAGTTCGTACCTCTGGCGGAGACCATTAAAGGGTTCAAAAGCATTCTTAATGGTGAATACGATCACTTACCTGAAGTGGCTTTTTATATGGTTGGACCGATTGAAGAAGTTATAGAAAAGGCAGAAAAATTGGCTAAGGAAGCATAAAATAGGTTCTAATTATTAAATAACTGCCACATTATAATTTTTAAAATTGTTTTCGACACAAACTCTAACTTAATAGCGATGTGTTAGATCTTATTTTATTGTTAAATTAAAATATTAGAAATCAAACTATAGTAAGTGTAAACATCAGTTTATTTGACACAATAAAATGAACGAATGCGATTTTATGGTATATTTTGATTTCAAAGTTTTTAATTTACTATTTTCTAATTTTTTAATTTTTCAATTTTTCTATCATTCCAAACATGCCAGAAATGAACTATTCAATGGTCAGAGCGGTTGTATAACAATACTACCAATTTTATATGGGATAAATAGAAAATAAACTTGTATGATCACAAGTTTGCTAGGGTTTGTGCTTTATGGTTTGTTCCATATTTTGGAGATTAGCTTCTTATAAAAGTAGTTAATCTAATATTTCAAATTTTCATCGGAAAGACTATCTATTAAATTATGCTAAACTTTACTCAAGCTGATGATTAAGAATATTTCTGCTTATTCTCTGACAATATTCTTGTTATAATACTTTAATATTTCCTAAACTTTAGTTTAAATCAAACTCAATTTCAAACGGATTATCAACAAATGGAAATCAGTTTTGAGGGATGACATGCCATAAAGATTCCAATGTAAATCCATCTTTAATTCTTTCAATAGCTAATCCAAGTTGTGGACAATAGACGACATCATTACTTTTAGTTTGCATGTCATCAGCTAAATAGGCAGCAATTGCGTCGCTATGTTCACAACCGTTTTGTTCATCAATCTCCTTATGATCTGAATCATTAGTAGTCAGCATAGAAGAATGAACTTCAAGGTCACCGAAGACAGAGCTAGGTCCTAACTCCAAATAGCTATCAACGCCTAAATCAGGATTAGTAGAATGAATAGTATATAAATTAATGAGTTCGTTATAAACAGCATTTAGTCGATCAGGAGGATCAATGCGAAAGCCAAGAACATAACCACCACTAGCTTCACTAGACTCAATAACAAGAGCAAGACCAAATTTGCTCTCTCTAACTTTGATGTTATTCACTTGAATATAAGGTAGAGATATATTGAACAGTTCATTCATATTGGCGTGCCAGACAATCCTAACGTTTGTCAGATGCATTGTTCCTAAGTTACCTTGATCTGAACTTAGATTCCATACTCCATTGATTCGATTGTAGATCTGTTCTGACTGCAAGACCTTCAGCTGTTTGCCGTGCGAAGATATAACAGCCGAGCGAAGTTTTAAGTCACGGAACAGTTTAGTAGAGGCATAAGCGCGACATACTTTACTAATAAGTTCAACCATCCCTAAAGATCGTCCAGACTCAGTATCAACATGAGTAAATATAAACTCATATCTAGTTCCATTAACTTTAGTCATAATATAAAGCGCATCATGTTTACCACGTAATTTAGTATGTATCATTCTATTAGTTATACTTGACACACATCCCAAACCTATTGATAGATTTATTCGCGGCTTCACTTTTGACTGCCATATCAGTCTTAGATTAGTTATTGTTAGTTTTCCTTCTTCTCCACTATTCCCTTTTGTGTCTTCTACTTTTATGAAGTATTCTATCACTCGCTCTCCAGTTCGGAATTTTAGTTCTTGAACAGTCACATCGAATCGAACATCTCTGTCCTGCCAAAGAGGCTCACTCTTAGTTGTAGTTTTAGAAACTACACTCATTTTTACTAAAAATAATGAACTTTAATTCAAATCAAAATATGGCATCAATTTATCAATCAATATATTTTTGTTGTTAGCAACGCGCAAAAATAAATATGAGTCTACAGTATTTTTAGCTAAAATATTATACATAAGTCACTTCAAGCAATGTTATAATCAAATTGCTATTTGTTCGTTCAGGCTAATTGTATCACATTTGTAGATTAAGGTGATTTTTAGTAAACTTTATTCTGAAACTTTATGAATTGAACGATAGCTAAAATACTTGTCAAGTTTCTTTATTGTAACATTTTTATAGTTCTATAGTTGATTACTAAATATTATATTTATGTATCATATTAACAAACATATATATAAAGACTGAAATTTAAATTGTAACCTAGTTCAGAGTTATTCAAAATGAAATTACGCTTTAGCTAAGAATGAATCATGTATTGATGCCAATCAATGCTTACAGACCAGAGCAGAATTATAGACAAATATGATTTTATTTATTAAAAGGGACTATTTGAGGAAATCAGTTGAAACCTTAGTATTTTTTACAGAATACAGATGCACATTTATGATATAAGTTTGGTGACCAATATTAGAAAAATGCGCTCTATACACTAAATACCATTTTAAAAGGAGGAGCAAAATTATAGACAAATTTATAATAATACTTTTTCAAAGCTTTAAAAATTAAACTAATACTTTGTTGCACCTCCATTCTGCTTAATAACTTCAAAAACTCCATTTGGTATCGAGTTGACCAACTTTTTGATTTCAGAAACTCATATTTCTTTCCATGCTTCGTTAATGGCAAGTCTCAGCTCAGCGAATGGTATTAAACTCTCTCCCGTTCGCATAAACCAATCGAACCGGTGATCCCCAAACATTTTCTATGATATTGAGATCAGGTGAAAGTGCAGGTCAATCTAAAACTTTGATATTCTTAGAATGTAACCATTGTTTTGTTTCATTTGATGTGTGAATTTGACAGTTATCTTGTTGAAGAATCCAGTTTTTACCACCAATTTTAGCAGCGAATGTCAAAAGAAAGATGTGTACCCAGCCAATGAACTGATAGGTCATCTTTTGCTCTCTCAGGCAATCGATGACACCCTCTTCATAGTCAGAAAGTTGAGTTCCACGAGGCATTGTCTGATCATCGAGCAAATCAACAGAAAAATGTTAAAAGAACAGAGAATCGAATTGAATACGTACCTATCACGCGATTCTACTCACATTCTAAACTATTGTTGCATTTCAAGCTTGTTTACCTCAAATTTATGAGTTATTACACCAAAAAGTTAAAATTGTCTATAATTTTGCTCCTATTAAAAAATCATGAATTTCAAACTTCGTGCCTTCCAGTATTTGGAATGAGACTAAATTCTTCCCAAAGTTATATATCAAAATAACACATAATATATTAAAGTTTCATCAGCTTATCTCAATAGGTTCAAAAGATGTAAGAGAAAAATTGATTTGTCTATAATTTTGCTCTAGACTGTACTTAAACAAGTTTGAAGTTCCTTAAATATAACTGAATTGTAACATGAGTGGGCAGGAGTTAAAGCTTGTTTTATACCTATCAAGATAAACAACTTGATCAAATTGGAATAAAAAATGCCTCAAAGTAACACTGGTGAAGAGGGTCAGCAATAAAGTGATAGCCAAAAGACAATATTAGCATAACGCTATTAAAGTACAACAATTGAAACAAATATAGACGTAGTTGATGTATGTTTCATCTATAATAATAATAATTACGCAATGGTAGTCGAATGCAATGTCATTAGTTTGAAAATTGATTTTTTATTTTATCTCTTTATTATGTGCAATCATTTCATTAATTCATTCAAATATATATCAAATCTAATTACCAATCATTCTAATTATGGGACAAATCCTTCAGTTAATTAGTGACGGATTAATACATTACAATACCATTAATACTAATATAAATAACAATAATATTAATAACAATTTCAATGAGACTAATGGTAAGAAATATGTAGTGAATACCCCAATAATACTTTGTTTGTCTTAAAGCATTACCCGATTTGTCGGAATGGCCCCCAGAACTAAGTCTAACAGTTCTGAAGCACTTAAATGCTACTGATTTATGTCTGGCGTCCTGTGTTTGGAGAGAATTAGCTCAAGATCAAGTCTTATGGCATTCGTTGTCTTGCTCTCAATGGGGTTATGTGTCTATTTATTTCAAACCAAAATTAGATAATTTCTCTTATCATAAACTTTATCTTCAGTTGGATGAGGGCTCTGTCACTTTCAATGCTGACGCCAATATGGTATTGATTTGATTGATTTTTGTTGTTTTTGTTTACACTTTTAATCATTTTATATTGACATCAAGTTTAAAACCACTTTAATAGCTATAAGTCTTAGTTAAGGAGCACTTGTTTTTGGTCAGGAGTACTATCGATCAAATAATTATGTGTCAAACTTTGCGCTAAAAAATAGGGATCACAATTTCATATTTAAAAGCTTCTATTTTCTATTTCAATATAAACTCAACAACAATTAATGCATTATAAAAGTTCAGTTCTTAACAAGTTTAATGATAAATGTCATTCAATTTTTGTTTACTCCATTTTTTAGTACTTTTTATTAGTTAAAGAATACAGTCTTAAGCTAACGAACACTATTTTCTAACTTATATTATCTTCAAATCTATGATATACTCATTTGTTGATTAAATTGATTTATCAGGGAATGGAATACTTCTTTCGTCATTCACTGGTAGACAACAAACCACTAGAAATCGCAAAATTCTTTCATAGGGCCAAACCATTAGACAGAAGACAAATGCGATTGTATCTAAATAATAAGCCTGAAATTCTGGACCATTTGGTTAATTTGCAAAACTTTGAGAACCAATTCCTGCCAAACGCATTGAGAAGATTTTTCTCAATACTTCAGGCGCCGAACAAACGAGACAATTATCTCCATTTGATGCTCGAAAAGTTTTCTCAACGCTTTTGTAAATGCAATCCGAATCTTGGCCTCAATTCGGATATGGTTTACATACTTTGCTTTTCGCTGATTATGCTTTCAGTAGATCTCTCGAGTCCTCACATTAAGAACAAAATGTCTAAACGAGAGTTCATTCGCAATGTGAGAAATGCTATACACAAAATAGATGATGAACTTTATGGTCACCTTTACGATGATATCTACCTGAAGGGTCATATCGCGCCAAATTCTATCGATTAGGTTTAAATTAAAATTAAATCCTTTATAGATTTCATCCCTAAATATGATTTCTTTTTATACCATTCATTCTCACTATATTTTATCATTAGTTTTGTTTTGCTGTCATTCTAGTCATTGTTAAACACTATTGAAGTCAAATCAAGTTTTATGATTGTATTTGTGAATTATGCAGAAATAGTATTGGAGTTGATTTTAATTGTACTTCTATGAATTAATAAAATCTAACATGCCAAATAGAATATGATTGTTTTAATTTAAATACTTTTACAAATAGTAAGTTTAAGTTTAAGTTAAGTTAAACATTAAAAGCAAACCAAACTTAAACTTAAGCTACGTCTGCAGCAATGAGTCACTCATTCTATAGTAAAGATTAGATAGCTTATGTTTATTACATTAAGTCACATATGATTATAAATTTCTACACTATATATATATATATACTAACGACAAAATAATTGATTTTTATGAAAAATTAATTGTAGTCCTCGTCGTAATCATTTTGGTTGCGACTCCTGAAAGAGTTTCTATTCTTCAGCTCTTTCTTATACGCGTATCGATTGTCTCGTTCCGAATAATCTGATAAATAAATCAAATTTAAAAATCAAATTCAATAAAACTCATATTAAATAAGAACTACCAAAAGAGCTTTCATCTTCAAATGAATCAAAATTAGTTCGATTGCCATAGTTATCATTGAATCTTCTGTTAGGCCTAAATGGTTGTCGTGAAGAGTGATCTTGAGATGAATCAAAATCATTAGTTTGATAGCCATAATCATCATTAAACTTTCTGTTTGGTCTAAAAGGTTGTCTCGAAAAGCTTGGACTTCTAGGTTCATAACCCCAAACACGTTTCTTTCCTTTAGAGCTTATCATTTGACTAGCAATAAGAGACAGATCCTCATTGATCTCTTGTCCGGAATCTCTCAACACTTCAATCAAATCTCTGGCGTGTGTTTTATCTTCTTCTGTGAAAAGTGTGTACGCAGTCCCTGAATTATTTGAACGACCAGTTCTGCCTATTCTATGGACGTAATCCTCCGTACAGTTGGGAAAGTCGTAGTTTATTACTACTTGTATATCATTCACATCTGAACAAAATCAACTGTTAGAGTAATATTTTAAGAGGAGACTGAAATTACTCACCGAGTCCTCGTGCGGCCACATCTGTAGCACATAATATAGGTGTTCGTCCACTTCGAAATTCTTTAATACAATAAACAATTAAAATAATATTTAGTGAGCAATGGTTTGAAAAACTGACCTCCAAGAGTGAAATCTCGTTGACTTTGAGACTTGTCACTATGAGTAGACATCGCTCTTTTGCCAATCTCTCTCAACTTGTTAACCAAAAAATCTGCTGTTCGTTTAGTTCGTGTAAAGATAAGTACTTTATCATCAGAATATTGTCCAATAATTTTTATCAGTTCTCTAATCTTATCGTAAGGCTGACAAACTTTAATGATTTGTTTGATATTTTTATTAGCAGTTAATTCAGTGCCACCGACATTGATCTGAATGTAATCTCGCATAAACTGTGCAGCGAGAAGTCTAACTTCTTTGGGCCAAGTGGCCGACCACATAAGAGTCTGTCTCTCTTTAGGAATACAATTAATGATTCTTCTAATCTGAGGCTCAAATCCCATATCAAGCATTCTGTCAGCTTCATCTAATACTAAATAGTTAACTGACTTCAACTGCAAAACACTACTCTCTAAGAAGTCATTCATTCTTCCTGGTGTACCGATCACTATTTGTGGGTTTGTCTCACGAATCGTTTTCATTTGTGGCAAACGAGAACAGCCTCCATAAAGACAAACATTATTAGCGAAACGATATCTGCGAACAACAGTTTGTATTTGTTGAGCCAACTCACGCGTTGGCGCTAAAACCAAACATTTGGGACCTCTTTGTGGGCCCTCTTTCATGATTTTGACAAAAGCAGGTAAAGTGTAAGCCAAAGTCTTGCCCGAACCGGTCTGAGCGATGCCAACCATATCTCTGCCTTTGAGAGCTATTGGCCAGCCTTGACTTTGAATAGGTGTCGGACTCTCAAAGCCGTCGGCTTCTAAAGCCTTCATAATCTTTTCCGGCCACTCACACTCACGGAAGTCAAAGACAGGCAGCGGTGCATCCCTTCCATGAACTGTTATGTCATATTTCTTCCAAAACTCTTTAGCTTTAGCCATATCTGCTTCGGACTTGTGGTTTGATCTCTGATTTGAAGAGTCGAGTGTTTCAGATGTGACCCCTTCAGAGGGGTGACTTTGGATGACATCGTCACTTAGTTCTTCATGAATAGATGCATTTTCAGGAGGAAGTGATGAGTAGTCTAATAATGAAAAGTAAATGAAGTAAAATGTAATTAAAAACGAATCGATATTTACATTGAGTTTGAAGTAATTGAAAAACTGGTCGTTTAGGAAATAAAACATATTTATTATTAATATTATAATAATTATTAATATATATTCTTAATGGTTTGCCATTTAATTCATTTAATAAGGTAAATGCACGTTTAATTAAAGACATAATTAATAATAAAAAGTGAATAAGGATAACAATAATAATAAGAATAATATTAATATTAATATAGAGGAGAACGCATTGAACATAAAATAAAAGAACATGTGCGTTTAAAATCTAATAAGTATTAAATAAATGAGATGTCACTACACTACTATATCTATATAGTAACACTTTTCAGACACCAATCGACTATTATTTTCTGATCTCTAGTCAACCAATCGAAATGCTTCGCTGTTAAGTGTTTTTTCAGGGGGAAATAATAATAA
Organism: Archegozetes longisetosus; assembly: GCA_018873245.2. Lineage (NCBI taxonomy): Eukaryota > Metazoa > Arthropoda > Arachnida > Sarcoptiformes > Trhypochthoniidae > Archegozetes > Archegozetes longisetosus. The sequence goes on along the minus strand of JAEMBT020000009.1, from coordinate 13,901,528 downwards.
TAATAATAATACTATTATAGCTTATATGCTATAAGCTCTAATGCTCTATATTTCATATTCTCTAACATTTGCCTAACATTTGCCCAACAGTTGACTCCTATTTTAGCAGGACAAATATGAATTAGACTCAACAACTAATAAATAATAACAACTAAGATTAGATATTGAGTGTAAGCAATACTAATTTAAACGAAATGTCAATTGAAATCAAATTTGCTCATTAGATGATTATACGTAAGAGTAAAATGAAAGAAAAGAAATATCTATTTATAGCTGATAGGCATATAAGTGGTATGTAAGGCATATAAGGTATATATATATTAGAGATAGGGCTTTATAGCAGTAAAACATATACATAAAAGACATATAGAAGACATATAAAAGACATAAAGGACATATACAACGACATAGCAAACTAGTAACAGAAGAGCTGGACTTATATAAGTGAAATGGTATTTCAATAATCAGGGATTAAAGGCAACTCAACCGACCGATAATGCAATTTCTTCAGCTGCAGGCATCAATCCTAACTCACAAAATAGCATCAATTCAATCAACTCTGCTTTTTTCTTTCTACCAACTGTTTACTAAACTAAAATCTCCCTTACTATTCCATGATAAACAATCACATTTGCTAACTATATAACAATGCCTAACTTTTATGTATAGCTTATGGGTTTAAAAACATGTTTAGCAACTAGATATTATGTATAGCAATCAAAATTATGTGTAGCAATTAGAAATTATGCATAGCAACCAGAAATAGTGCATAGCAACCAGAAATAATGCATAGCAACCAGAAATAGTGCATAGCAACCAAAATGATGCGAAGTAACCAGAAAAAATGATGCTTGTTACGATAACATTCCTACCAGATCATAACAATTCATATAATACGAAATCCAATTCCATGTCATTTTATACTAAATAGAAAATTGCAATTGAAAATTAATTTAAAATTGAAGTACATGATAGGGAGAATGAACAGCAATGATGCTTTTCTTGTAGCTATGTATCTTTTCTAAGTCAGCAACTGTATTAGTCTATATAGGCTCTACGCTTGTGTCAACCCTCTCCCTTCTTAGTTCAAAATGTATTTCTTCATAAATCACAAGTCATTTATCGGTTTTCAATAAGTAACACATTAAAGAATAACACATAAGTAGTACATGAATAAGACTTTTTAGATGATGAACAATATATATGAATTATAGTATGAAAAAACGCATCAAATTTAGTCTAACACAGATTCGTTCTAACTGTTACTACAGTTTTATTAATCAGGATTATTACTGTTTGATCATTTGTATGATTATTAATCTTTTATATTGCAAATTTGTCTGAGTATTAGATAAGTTTTCAAACTGTATTTTATATTTAAAATGTTTGTAACCCATTTCTATACAATATTATTCATATATATATAAAATAATATTTTCTTAAAGAAACCTAAATTCAAAGCGTTTGTTGAGAAGAAAACGTTTAATAATATGAACAAAAGAGAAGAGGAAAGAAACGGAGAAATAGTTGGAATTGTATTGTTAGAGTCGTATATTGTAGAAGTCACATATACTTAAAGTGGTATATATTGAAGTCGTATATATTGAAGTCATATATTCTTAGATATATATATTCTTGGAGTTGTATATTCTTCTTATATATGTGTGTAGAAATCCTATGAATATATAAGAGCTGTACAAAGTAAAGACAAATAAATTCTACTAGTAAACAATTAGAATGTATAGAAAAGAAGTAAAAAAGGTACAAGCTAACCTAAAATAAATATAATGCTTCATTTCACAGTGTTATATCTCTTAGAAGAGTCTAATGAATGGACAAAAGTCAAGTTTACAGAGCGCTTATTGTAAAGCTAATTATATCTTAACTTTTGTCACTGTTTTATAAATTCTGAGCTCAATTCTAAGCTCAATTCTGAGCAGTTAGTAAGCTTAAACAAAATATATTCCAAACAAGAATCGGTAGAGCTATGAAGTGTAGTATTAGTATAGAAATTAAACAAAGCGTTCAAATGAGTCCAGAAGTGTAAGTAAATATAATCTCTTTAACTCGTTCGTATGATTCGAACTCATACTTTCTCAGTTATACTTTTTCTTATTTGTATCTTGTTTATTTCGAGAATATCTATTATTGGTTCTAATTTTTTTTAATCAATCATAAGTTAGTTTGGGTCTAAAGTGAATCAGAAAATCAAACCAATTTTTTTAAGTAGGAAGAAAACATTTAATTAAAGTAGTTTAGTATATAATTTGTCTATTTCACTTAAACGTTAATTAAATGATATAGAACTAAGCAATTTAGAACTCATTCTATTTAATACTATAATCTATTCTATTAGCACTTCACTTTATAAATTAAGTTCTATTTCTATTATTAACAGTTTGAGTTAATTATTTATTATATATTTTTATTTATGCATTCAATTGAGTGAGTTAGTGAGTGAGAGAGAGTGAGAGAGAGAGAGAGAGAGAGAGAGAGAGAGAGAGAGAGAGAGAGAGAGCAGAAAAAATTATTTTATTGATTGCTTAGTTAAGCGTTGAATTAGATTTGAAGTAGAAAGGAATACACTCAAAAACTTGATAACCACTGGTAGCAGCCGGAGGTGATGCGTTGTGATAGCATGTTTTCCATAAAATGCTCAGATATTAACAAACTTATAGAATATTCGACACCAACCAAAGCAAACCCAAAATCAAATTTGGCAACAAATCGATGTGTATCACAAGCAGGTTGACATAGAAACGATTTTTCTTGTTGCCATCGTGGATTATTAAGTTTATAAATGTACACTTAAGAAGGCACTAAAAGCACTAATTAGATTAGTAGAGAAAATATGTGAAAAATATGCGCCCGAAGTGAAAGAGATAGATTAAGATTGGATAGAATTGGTTCCTCCTATCACTACTACTAACTTATATATACAGTCAAAAAATGTATGCATCACTTGGTATGCAATATACTTGTCTCATATCACAACTTCAATCGTGAAATGATCGTCTTAAATTTCAATGGCTTTATGATCATCTTAATGATGGTCTTGTAGGATATACTTAATATTTCTAAATATGTTGAAAGTAGTTATTTACAACTACATATATACATAAAACGATTAATAATAATTCCATATTTTATTAGTTTATGTGTACTGTTTGATAGATTAGTCAATATGACCTCTTGTGACTTTTTATGATATAAATCTGACCTCTTGTGATATGGATCTATGTGAATCTGATGTGAGTTGATCTTGACTGTTAAAATGACATAGAAACTAATCGAAGAATTAATATATAGATAGATTTATAGAATTGATGAAGCGGTTACTTTTGTTGCTTGTTCAATACACTCTTTAATCGCTATTTTATTGACACATAAAGATTGATATCTTCCTATTTGTTACTGTTCTTAATCTTATATTTTATTGAGTTTTCTTATCACATCATTTGTACTATTCTTTTCTAAACTGATATCAATGGCTTGATCAAATAATTTCCAGTTATTTAAATGCAATCTAACCTAACCTAACCCTAAACTATACTAGTTTGTAACGATCCATAAATCTAAATACAATAAAATATGTGTATAAGTATAAGACAAAAATGTATAAGTTAACTGTGATAGATAGAAGCAATAAAACAAGTTTTATTGATAATAGCTATATAAAATTTAGTTTATGATTACACCTTTATATTAAAATGTGTAGATAACATTACGGCTTGTCAGATCTGACATTATTTGTTGACGTATCATACATCTTATTAGTTCATTATCATTTGATATTAGATAATAATGTTATAGATTTTATAATTGACTTCAAGACTAACTTTAAATATCAATAATTTCTTAGAAATAAAACTTAATTATTAAGACTTAATAATTCAAAAATAGTATCTAAAAATATGTTCAATCTGTTTATATATCAGTATGTGCGATAGAGAAGAGAAAACATTTTCTTCAATCAGTCTAAATTATAGTTTAAATTATAGTTTAAATTGTACTATGAATAAAATGTTTATATTGCGTGCAAATATTATTTCCCAAGATTCATTCTTTGTATGAGATTTTGAATCGGTGTAGATATAGATCGCTTTTTTCAAAACATCTACATTCTGACCCAGTTAATGGCAACTTACTTATAAACAACTTATTTATTACGCGCCGATGAGTTGCCTATAACCAGATCAGACTGTAAGAAGAGTTGAATAAGTTTTCATTCGAAGTATTTGAACAAATAAGAACTTGTTAGTGGAATTTTGATTGAAGCATAAAAACTGTAAAAATAATGATTTTATATTAAAGTTGTTAGCTTTTTATTTAGCTTCAAATCTTAAAATTTCTTCTTTGGTTAGCGAACTAAAAACCGTCAGCAAATTGCGATAAATTCAATAAAAGCCACTTTAATGTAGTTTGCTATGATAAATTCTACAGACTAGAGTTCAAAATCCCTAAAATACCACTCTGATTCCATTCCGATTCCACTATTCAATCGATTCTTGTATTCAACTCCACTCCACCTCTACTCAAATTCCGCTTCAATTACATTCAAATTCTACTACTCAACTGATTATTACCTTCAACTCGATTGCATCTCCATTCAAATATAAAATTTCACGTCCACCTCTTCCACTTCACTGCTGCTCTATGAAGGTAGAAGTGACATTTGAAACTCTAATCGAGACCTAATCAGAACAAAAAGTCCATTCATGTATTATAGTTATCGATCAAGTTATTTAATTTTTATACCAACTCGTTATATAGGTTTTGTGGCTTTCATTCTTCGATGCAAGTCTAGACCCAGTTATTAATTAGATTTTCTAAAATAACATAAAGCGAATCTAACCTAACTTGAGTCTGACCTAACCTAAGTCACAAACATTGATTCTAAAAAGTTCTCTTATCAAAACAATAACCAAATAGTACTTATTGAAGATATCGTTTAAACTCGTTTCACTTAATCTAAACTTTTCCTGACTGTTAGGACACTTTGAGCTAAAGATAAGGGTTTTCAAATCACTTTCAATTAGCTCAAAAAGTATTTCATGTCCTCGACAGGACTTGAGCACTATATCTTCTAATGCATTACATGTCAGTCGTGCGAACCACTGCACTACAGTTCCAACAAATATGCTCAGAAAATAAAGCCACGATAGCAACCGGAAGTGATGTGTTGTGATGGCACGCTTTCCATCAGACCATAATATCTTCGATATAACAAACTTATGGGATATTCAATATATTAATCAAAGCAAACTTAAAATAAAATTTGGAAACAAATTGATGTGCATCACGAAGAAGATGACTTAGAGACGGCATTTTTGTTGCTATCATGGATTATAAGGCTTTGAGTATACATTTATAAATGAGAAGTGAGTTACAATTCTATAAATATTTAAATTTTAAATTATTGAATTTCATATAAGTTTATGTTAATCTTAAAACTGAAATAAGAACTATGCAACTCATAAATCAATAATTTAAATCTTAACTTTAAATATATAATATATAACATCATCAACATTGTTTAGTTAAATTAAGTTTAGATTCAATTAAGTTCAGATTCAATCTTATGTGATTAATTCGATTAGCTTCAGGCATATGATTATGTTTATTGAATTTGATCATATGTCATATGGGTTTGACTTTCAATTAATCTAAACAAAAAATTGCAGTTCAGTTACGTTTTCTTTTCTGCATTGTACTTACACTATAAGTTGAATATTAAGCTGTTTTCGTATTAGATTTTTCTCATATTAAGCCGTTTTCATATTAAGCCGTTTTCATATTAAGCCGTTTTAGTATTAGACTGTTTTTGTATTAAGCCGTTTCTTTATTAAACTGTTTCAATATCAAGCCCTGGTTGTTACACACTTCATTTTTCGTTCCCACATTATACTGTTTTCTTATTTGTAAAACAACGGTTTAATAGCGGAATCGATTTTCGACGCATGCGTAGTAGACACGACTTAATGCGAAGACGACCAAATAAGAAACCAGCTTAGTATGTGACTTACAGTTTTTTGGCTATATCATCCGATGTAAATGATGAACCTACTCGAATTGCCTTGAAATGTTTTAATTTTGTATGTCATCTCAGTATAATTAAACTATTTTCTACATTGAATTTCTGTAAAACTGATCAACTGAAGTGGTACTTTTCTAAAAAAAAACTACTTCAAATCTTCACTAATTAATAGTAGATAAAGATCCTTTATAAAACAACATATAAATTATACATAATAAAAGTACAAATAGCATATTTGAGTTAAGTATTGATTAATAATTAGTATAATAAAATATAAAAACATTATCCAAACAATCTTTGTGTATAATTGACCAGGTCTAAAATGATTGTATAAAGAATTAAATGTAAATTATATAAATAAAATAACAATAAGAATAATAGAGAATAATAGAGAATAAGGAGAACAATATAAAGAGAGTTATAAAACGGTTAATAAAATAGATTTAGATCAATTAGTTCTGCTATATTTCCTATACATACAAACATAAGTGAAAACATTCAGTAGTACATTTCCAATTTTCTATTTGACATTTATATTTTTCTTTTAACTTAACAATAATATATTTTTATATTACTATTACTACCACCCCAAACTTTACAGATTCTTTTCTTTTTAGACCTTTAGATCTTTCTGTTGTTTGTGTGTGTGTGTGTGTGTGTGTGTGTGTGTGTGTGTGTGTGTGAGAGAGAGAGAGAGAGAGAGATGAGAACTAGACGAAAGCAGTAAAAATCTAAAAAAGAAACCGAAAAGATGGTTGGAGTATGCTCAAAAGACAGAAGCACAAACTAAGTTATTTGAGACGAAAGGCGGTCATGCGAATTACTGTGAAAGTGAAACAGCAGTAGACCTATTTGACTACTTTATTATTTTTGATTTTTATATTGTTTTTTCCATTTTTTCTCTATTTTTCTTTTCGTTTTATAGTCATTTTCAGGAAGTATTTCTTTCGTATGACTTATTACATAAATGAATTACTCGACATGAAAACTAAATCAATATATAGAAGTATCGAACGTATGAAGCAGGGTTATCTATAACTGAAATTATAATACAGATAAGACGTTTACAGCAATGACCCAACATTCTGTTAGTATTAATATGATTTTAGAATATCTCTCATCTATTGGAATGTTAGCTAAATATAACTTATATTCAGAATGTGTGCTATATATAACTGATTTTCTATCTGATGAGAACTATGTGGTAAATAGTAAAAAAGGAAATTATCACTTTTGCTAATTTATATTTAGTAACTATTATTGTTTTGTAAGAAATCAATTTAGATGTTGATCAAGTTGATTAGTAATTTATCATTTTGAAATTATATTTTCATTTTTTAGTTTTTAGTTCTGTTGTCAGTACAAACTTTTGATATAAACTTTTGATATAAACTTTTGATATAAACTTTATTATACACTTATATATGGATAAAAGTATGAATTTTTGATATTTTATTTAGACAAAATATGATAATCTTATAAATTTGAAATACATATCAAACAGATAAAACTTAACATTTCAACTTTTAGAGAATATAAATGCTATTAATAAGAGAAAATAAGCTATCTATAATACAATTGATACAAACTGATAACAGAAAGTACAACACAACTAATAAAAAGACTTATTATAAAATAAGAAGTAATAACTAAATAAAAGAAGCACACACAAATAGTAAAACAAAATAAGAATCATTATATTTAAATAAAATAAAAATTATATTTAAATAAAATTAATTATCTAAGACTATAAATATCATTATTATATGTACCAAGTTCAATTTACTAATGATAGCCATCTATTACATTGACGTATTTCTCCTCAACTAAAAGAGGAACAATTTTCCACCTAAAGAAGATTAAGAACAAGAATACATAAGAAAGTATTTGAAGAATAGATTAAAGCTAAAAAGAAAGAAAAAGGTAGAAATACCTAATAGGTATTAAAATGGCAATAATAAGTGGAAAAGCCATTTGAACGTAAGCCCAAGGGGCAAATCCAAAGAAACATAATAGTGCCAATTGAATTAATTGGGTAGTAGTAAAGAAATGAATCTTCCTCTGAGGACATCTCCGCACGTAATGATTTGGTGGATAAGCTGACTTATATATATATATAGAAAATGCCAACTATTGTTAGTTCTTTTGTAGACAATATCACTCTATTGTAGTCATTTGTTTTCAGGTTATTGTTTGATTTATGGTATCGGTATAAGTGAGTCATGTTGTTATAGGAATACTCTTCTCATGTCTGATATTCCATTTATATGGTCTAACCTAACCTAATCCAGTCTAACCTAACCTAATCTAGTCTAATATAACCTAATCCAGTCTAACACAACCCAATCCAGTCTAACACAACCCAATCCAGTCTAACCTAACCTAATCTAGTCTAACCTAGTTTAATCCAACCTAACCTAAACAAGTTGTATCAGTAGTACATTTGGTTAAGTTAGATCAAGTAAGGAGAGTGGCATGTATAGCGCCTGAGGCATAGCAAAACATTGTTATGGTAACGACATGACATCTATATACTCAAACGCTATATGAACTATAACCATAAACCGAACTTTAACCTTTATTCATACTTGCTCTGTCATAAAAAGTAAGATTCTCTCAAAAAACGAATTTCCACGAAGTGAAGCGACCGCGCAATAGAGGAAGAGTCCATCAAGTACTGAGATCGGAATGTAATCGAGAGGATGTGGAATTAACAATAATGAAAATCCTATCAAAAGGTGAATCATAAGTCCAGTAATTCTAGTCTCACGAACTCTAATTATTATATCTCGAACATGTCCATCATCGACGGACTGTTCGACGTCTGCTAGACTTCTAGCGTGAATGGGTGAATGAGGAAGTATTCCATGCATCCACGGTAACCCAAATATTGACAACAATCCATTCAACACTCCAACGATTAGTAGATCCCAATCATATGCGCTTCCTTTCTTCAAATTATTATTAGGATTATTCACCATAGCAGCTGATATGTTTTGATCCATGAAGAATAACAGTGATAGTGCGAAACCCAAACTCATTCCCACAAATATTCCTTCAATTGTCAAGCTTCTGAATGTTGCATTGCTCAATTTGAGTGATTCGCTGAATTTGAATGTTTCGGCTGGAGAGGGGGTGGGAGGCCAGGGAAGTGAGAGATCAGAGGAGGGACAAAGTGACCAAGGGAGGGAAAAGTGAGTGACCAAGAGAAAAATTAAGTGACCAAAGAAGGCATAAAGTAAGTGACCAAGGGAGGGGAGGAAGTAGAGGGAGAGAAAGAGATAGATTTGTCAGCATAAGATTAGACAGTATTTAAGAAATAGTCAATACCTTCAATGCTTCTGAAGAGAAAAGTACCGACAAAGCTGAAAGCAATGACAGATATGGGTAAGGCGTAATCGGCCAATATTTCTCTCATGTTGGCATTCAAGTAGGGCCTGGAAAATGTAATTTGTCAGAGTAGAGAGAAATAATGAACTGGTGAACGACTCACGTTTTGTTCAAGTCATATAGAATAACCGCCAGCCATACAGTTGCTAACATTAGAAATAGAAAAAGTACACTATTTTCTTTTGCGCATTCAGTCTTTTCTATTGTTAGCGTATAACTATTATTCATATCTGTATTACTACAGTAGTATTGACTAAAGTCTGAAATGTAAGAAAACAGCTTTAGTATAAGAAACACTTTGTACTTTTTAGTTCAGAATTTATTTTTTTGATCTTTTGGTCGGTTTCGTACTTTTCAAACCGTCCCTCTAATCTTATGCAAGTTGGCAGTTCTCTATTGCAAAGGGGTTTTGTATGCATATTAGCTCATTAGCCTCAAGGTCACGGCAACATATCGAAAAGTAACGAGCTACTGACCATTGAATCAAAATAAATTCACAATGAAAATCTAACTTAGTACACAATCCTTAATAGCATCAAGAGAAAAAGCAAAAAAAATGAAGAGAGAGAATATTTCTTCAGTAGACCTAGTGCACCATTTCATAAGAGCACTAGCATCAAAAAGGGCATAGATGATGAGGAAGAAAGTATTCCAAAGACCAACACAAGCAAACATATCATAGAAACCAATATTTAAATCAATAGATATATCATAAACGACTTTAGTGTAAAGACAAAGTGGTGCAGTAGTCATAATAATAACCAAAGGTTGACCAGAAAATAAAGCAAATATAATACCACCTATTGTTTGACCAAATATAGCACGTCTAGTATCTATTAATCCATTTGTATTTTTGTCGTCTAATACTCCAAATGCTATGCATGGTAGTATACATGCGAAGTATAGTGATACTATTGTTGCTAATGTCTTCTGCTTTGTTTTGTATCCTTTTATACCTAGTTTTGTTTCAGGATTAAGTTTACTTTTTATTATGCTTTTTAAAGTTTTTCTTATAGTCTAATTTGTGAATTTGTTATAAAACGTCTGGTACTAATTCTGAAATAAGAAGTATAATTAGAAAAAAATAAATAGTAAGCACTATTTATAAGACAACGTGACAGCGTGACAGCGTGACGTGACAACGTGACAACTCTACAACAATATGACAACTGACAACAATATATGAAACTATTAATAGCAAATAATAAAATATAACAGACAAAGCTAAATTATCAAATAATTACCATAAACAAATCAACTATAAATATAACTAATCTTAATATATAACTTAAATAATTAGACGTACCATCTATAAAATCGCTTTTATAATACCCGTATCTTCGCTTGACATCTTCTACTATACCTTTACAGAAACTTATTCGAATATTAGATTTCTATTTAATAAAAATAAAAATAAAAATAAAAAAAAAATAATAATAATAAAACAAATATTAACCAAACATTGTAATATCACCTAATTGACATAGATTCATACCTGTTCCGGTTGCAACAACTTGTGAAAACCATTTCTAATAAAACTAGATTGATCAGTAGATAAGCCAATAGCTCTATTTTCAATAATAGTAATAAATTCTTGTTCATTACTAGCACATAATAGAGCTAATCTAAAATTAACATCAGCGAATATAGTAGCAAATACTCGACTTGTTTCAGAGCCACTTTTTGTCACTTTCTAAATTAAACGAAAACTAAATTATAGTATAATACCTATTATATCTATCTCTATTTCTTTTTATATCTTCTTTTATACTGTCTTGGGACTCATTGTAGATGAGGTCTACTCTAGACTACTATTACATACCGGCAAAAGTTTTTGGCGACCTTTGCATACGACACAATTATAAAGTTAGTAAAGACTTTATAAGTTTCACTACAAACATGATTGACTATATGCAAAATAGACTACAACTATAGTTAATCTAAATCTAATCATAGTAGTAACACATATGATTACTACATAAGTATAATTTAAAATTAAACAATCATAATCATCTATAATCTAACATCATATTGATTAATCTATAAATCATTAATCATTTGTCATTGTAAGTAGATGCTCTAAATTTAGAATTACTTTCTGCTTCAATTGTTTTTATGTAGTTATCTGTGTAAGTAGTTCGTATTGTTGTATGCTTTTGGTGGCTATTTATGGTTCACTACTTGTACTATAGGTATGTTAGATTGTTAGGTAGATAGATTGATAAATCTGTAATACTACTAATTATAAAATATATAAATATCAAATTTATATATAAGTTTTAAGCATTATATATATGACGTGTAAAACTTATATATAAACAACTAATACATATACAATATCTAATGAAATACCTCTTTAACAGGTGCTAGTGTGAGTATCAAAAATCGAACATTATGTATAGAAACACCTAAGTTTGTTGGCTTTAGAAATCTTACTATGCACACATGACGTCTAGTTAGAAATGGTAGTGATGTACTAGAATAGAGAGTAATTCTATAGAGAGTATCCATGTCAGATTATTTATGTTAATATATTTTAACTTATTATTTTACATACTATGTACAGACCCATGAGTGGTCGTATTGGTATTGGCCATCATCACTTGTGTATATACCTTGAATTGTATTTGATAGTAGTTTTGTATTTGGTATCAGTATAGCTTCTTTTGCTTCGTTTATATGACTGTTTATTTCGTAATCGTTTAGCAGCTAGATAGATTATTTTTTTCATATTTAGATCAATTTATATAAAAACTGAAAATTCATTCACTCTTAACACTTAAATAACAAAAATGACTAATTAATAGATAACAAATACATTCTATGCAAACATCACTAGAACTACATAAAACAAACTATACAAAACAAAGTTGACACACACGACAACAAATCATTGATTGACCAAAAGTAGTTAAGTAAGAATTAAAGTTAAAGATAACATGTGACTCATAACTGACACGATCACTTTATATAGTATTACTATAAAGCTTATAATATTATATTTAATTCGTTCCTAATACTATTCATCCCTTTTATGTCATCTATTTCTTCTTATTTCACTTTATCTCGACTTACTTTTTGGTTCAATTATATTCAGTTTTATAATGAATCTATTATTTAGTAAGTTAGCTCATTAATATCTTATTGCATTTTAGCATTTTGTGAACATGCATAAGAGTTGAGTGTGCTAACCTAATCTAACCTAACCTAATCTAACCTAACTAATCTAACCTAACCTAACCTAACCCCTACAAACAAAATTGCAAATTCATATTTCTCAAATTGAAATTTAAAACATTACATCGATTTTCACGAATTAATTGATCTAACATTATAAATTTCAAGTATTATCACTATTAATAGTATTAACTAATTAATAATTAACATAGTTAATATTGAAATAATCTCATCAAATAACTATTTTAAGGACATTTTTCGAAAGTTACAGAAAATAGTCTCTCCCAACCGATCAATCTATGACTTGCAATCGAATTTCTAAAATTGCCAAAACTAGATCCCAGTCAACCCTCTAGAGCAACAACCATGTACCATACAGATTCATAAATGGATTTTCAACTCAACTAACATTGAAGAAGTTAACAAAAAATAGAAATAGTCGTAATATTATTTCAATTATAGATAGAACTTGATAGTAATCTAACGTTCTAGTAATATTAGATTTACATTTGAGTCGTATGTCTAGCAATTTTAAGTTACACTTTTTGGTTGCTCTTTATCTTATTATCAAGTTCATGATCGGAATAGAAATAAACAGTTCATTCAAGACTAAATCTATTGGTAAAATGATAAATGGGCTTTTCGGTTTAACAGACATTTTCTCAGTAAATTTATCAACAATTTATCAGTTTTAGGGTAGGTTAGGCTAGGTTAGGTTAGGCTAGGTTAGATTATTTTAATTCCTTTTTCATTCATACATTAAGTACAACAAAGCATTAAGTACACATCTCAAATATTTTATATATTTAACCATTGATTGCATTTAAATGCTATATGAGAATTATTGCAAGATAAATGCTTTCTAAACTATCAGTTGAATAAGTTCAATGAGTTTTTATAGCAATTTACTCAATCGTAAATCAGTGTGTAATAGAAAGCATTGCTATCTCAAAGGTTTTAAGTCCTTACGGAAAATCATTATGTCATTTGAAATTTGAGTCACTTTTCAAATAAAAAGCCAATTTTTCTCTAGTAGTGAACTTCACTAATGTCTAACGTTTAATGTTTGAGGTGTTTGGGAGCATAATTGAAATGTTTGATTAAATGACATAATATTTAATTAAATTAGCAGAAAGATCAGGATAAATTTCCATAAGGAGCAAGATAAATTTGCAAAATAAGCAAGCTATATTTACAAATCAAGCACGTTAAATTAGCAGAAGCAAGCTAAGTTTGACACAATTTAAAATAAATTTATGTAAACCTAATCACTACTCGTTCAACTGAATGCATTATTCAATTGAGGTTCAGTTGACATCAAATACTTACCAAAAGCAATTTAGAAATAATCGATTCTAAATCTAATTCTTCGCAGTCAAGTAAAACACGAGCATTTTTGATGAAAATATCGATATCCCTTATGCAGCGAAATTCATTTGCAAAGTCTTTAAGTCGGACAGATTGAAGTGTAGTAGAGACTAGCGATTCCTGTCTATTACTATTATTGCATTGGTCACTATCATGACCTGAGAACGAAAAGGCATTACTTCGACGACGACGGAAATGATCACGTCCTGACAACTGAATGTCTTCGATATCTAGACCTGCATTTACGTTACCCTCTATTACAGGTCCAAGTTTGAGAACAGGAAGAGACATTCTTTTTCTATCCATATTATTCGACATAAATTGATCAATAATTCACTTTTGAATAGTTTGCAAAATTGAATAATTCACTTTGAACACTTTGCAAAATTCAATATAGTTATGATTTTCAGTTTGCCACTCAAGCAATGAAATGACAAACAGTTGTAAAAGTAGTAAAATATCATATAAATAGTTGAGTTGGCAATCAGAAAGTGCATCATGTGTAATAAAATCATTTTGATAGTACAAGCAATTATTTAATTATTAATGTTAGACATGTTAGACATTTGAACTCGTCATCAAATATATATTCATAGTCTAGTCTCTTTTGTTTAATTACTAATTTTTAGTATTAAGTATCTGTCAATGACTAGTAGTTTATTATTTCTAATATTAATTTATATTATTTTTCGTTTTAATATGTTCGCTTTGTAACTGGTCAGCTGTTGTAAGGTCACCCAATTATTTGAAATCTAACTTTCTAATGAAAAGAGTGATGACTGAAAAGTGCCACTACACTCGTGCTGACAGTTTCGATTTGTTACGTATTCGTTACAGTGCTGACAATCATGATGACAAACAACTTTTTGCTAATAAATTCTATTGGGTTACTGGAAACATTTTCCATGCAGTACTTTACTGTGCACAAATTTTTTAAAAATTCTTAAAATTCCCTAAAAATTCTAAAATTTTTTTTTAAATTCTTTAAAAATTCCAAAAGAAATTCTTAAAATTTTCTTAAAAATTCTTTAAAACCTCTCAAAAATTTCTCGAAATAAACTCTCCTAAACCTTACTTATCTTGCCCTATTAAAACATCTCTATCGTATAATTGACCATAATTTGTTGAATTTTCTTTAAATCATAAAACGTTTTAGTTGTACTCGACTTTCTATAAATTAAGAGGTATGAAATTCATAAGTATTCTACTGGGATATATTATTGATTTTAATGTTACTTTTCTAAGATTCAAGAAAGTTGAAAATATGCAAGTTTTGAGCCAAACAAGATGAAGAGCTACCTTAAGGAGATTCATCCTAAGTACAGTTACCTTAAAAACAGTTACCTTAAAGACAGTCATCTTGATAAGAGTTATCATAGGGACAATTTACCTAATAAAGACTTAATGAACAAAAATATATTTATTTATTCTACTAGAGTACAATAAAGTTTTACAGGATGTGCTATAAAGATATATAGATATATTAATGATATAGATCATAATGTAGTAAAATATTATGATAAATGTACATCACACCTAGTGTGTAAAGAAATAAAATCATAATCTTAATTATTCATTTACAGCTTATTTTCTACTACTTAATAGTGCTTTTTGGAAATTTTCTTGTTTGGTTAAATACTTTACAGCATCACAAGACTCAATTGTTATACTTGATTAAGTGTCTAGGTATAGGTAAGTTATATGGTTATCAGAAGAATTTCTTATGATAAACGTACCATTCCCTTTACCTAATCTTAATTCAACTAAAATGGCGATATTGTTTACATATATATATATATTAGTTAAGTTAGATAATGGCGATATCGTTTACATACATATTAGTTAAGTTAGATAAGGGGAATGGTACCCTTAGTGTGCTAAGTACATCACGATATTAGGATATAATACATGTAATCATTATTACTCCCTTATACCCTTACATCTCAATAAGTGTTAAGTAAATGATAGCTGGATCTTCTTACTCAGTTTTTGAATTTAATTAACCAACGTTTTGGTGCTTTACGTGCAATTCTAGCTTACTCATAGTATTTGTTAAATTAAATCTTAATCATGACTAAGTAGAATAATTATAGAAATGAGAGAATGGTTAGGAATCAAATGATAAGACTATATCATAAATTCTATTACGTTAGCTTATGTTATGTAATAAGATATAGTTTTATGGGCTTTTTCCGTTAACTATTAGACGACACGATCAAAGACAATATCTTGCCAGAGGCAGAGACAAATATATATTATCTGATCTGTTTGGTGGTTTTCAAACGGCTAGCATACAAAGATCTAACATTTAAAGACCTAACACAGAAGTAAAGCTCAATTTATGAGTGCAACAAAAGAGCAAAAATAAAACCGGAAAGTATAGCCAAAGAGATCAGTTCCGATCAACATTCCTCTGTCTGGAATTCATTGAATTTAGTATCAAATACTACTTATAACCACTAGTGTTAACTTTTCCGACTGTCTTCCCTTATTCATCGATTCATAGAATGCCCTCCAGTTACATAACTGTTTTTCTATTCTTCAATTGATCACACTCCAAATCTCAAATGTCTTCCAGTTGTATTAGAAGCTGAACTTTAGAAATATATTCGATCTGATTTTGGTAGGTTGGTTAGGTTAGTTAGATTAGGTTAGGTTAGATTAGATTAGGTTAGTTAGTTAGATTAGGTTAATTAGATTAGGTTAGTTAGATTAGGTTAGGCTAGTTAGATTAGATCTGATTAGGTTAGGCATAAACCCGAACTATAGAATCATATTTATTAAAAGTCTTGTGATATCTTACTTGGTAAGTTATATGTTATGCTTCATAAATTGCCTTGAATTATTGGCAAATTGTAAAATAGCTTCTTCCAAAGACATTTATTTTCATTGATTCGCTTGCATTCCCAATGTAAATTAATGACAAGTGTTGTAAAATTCTCTACTCATGACTGATTCTTTGATCTTTAGGCGACTTGAGTACTTTGAAAACAGTCCCTCTAATGATGTTCATATAAATAGGAAAGTCTAACTAAACAATCCTAAACCGAAATACGTCTCCTCTAATGATGTTCATATTAATAGAAAAGTCCAACTTAACTCTTCTTTACTTCATAGGGGTTTTCTTTACAAATTCAGCCACTCGACCAGTAGAGATGAAAGAATCTGTTCTGTACTCTTATACCATCTAACAAGTAAGAAAATTGACTTAAAGTGAATCTGTATGGAAGTTTATATGTGAGTGGCTTTAAATAGCCGAAGGTGTTCTACAATGAATCAAACAGAATCTATTTGACAACAATAGAAAGGAAACTAACACAACAAAATAAGTATTTCACCATCAAATAGGCTCTATTCACTAGAGAATCTATGATTCAAGTTTCTCAATGCTTAAGATTTGTCTAGGTCTGATCTTAGCTTTGGAATACCTAAGAATATTCTTGATCTGATTTTAGTTTCGAAACACCTAAGAGTATTCTGAGCCTGATTTTTTAGTTTCAGAATACCTAAGAATATTCTGCGTCTGATTTTTTAGTTTCAGAATACCTAAGAATATTCTGCGTCTGATTTTTTAGTCTCAGAATACCCAAGAATATTCTGAGTCTGCTTTTTTAGTTTCAGAATACCTAAGAATATTCTGAGCTTGATCTCAATTTCTGAATACCTAGGAATAGTTTCGGTCTGATTTTAGCTTAATTTGACTAAGTTCCAAATTGGGTCTAAGCTTTAGGTTAGTTAGTGTGGATTTGATCAAAGCTTAATATGACAAAGTTTGAAATTAAAGCTAAGCTTTAGTTGAATAGATAAACAGTAAACTTGTATCCATAATAGCCTTTCTGACTTATCCATTCCCCTTATTCTACTTATTCTTCTACTTATTCTACTTATTCTGATTGTCAACTAGCAAACAGGCACAATTCTCTTATCTTAAAGCATTGGACGCATTTATGTCTAGCATTGATTCTAGTATTGGTATAGACTGATAAAATGTTAAGATTATCTCTCCTCCCATTCGATCAGTATGAAACGAATAGGCTATCAAATACGTTTTCATAGTCATATACCATTCACTAAATTGACTAGATCTAAATTGATTTCTTAATTTTCATATTCAATACTATTTTAGCTTTATTATTGATTTCAGTTTTATATACATTCTAACCCTTCTATAGTGGACTATAGGCTGAAGGAGTTGACGTAAGTGAGTATTCGCTATAAACGCTATAAATAGGTTTGCGTGTAATTCAATTTCTCAATAGAGTCGACACTTTACTCTTAATTTAATTTCGTCAGCTTTGAAGCCTTTAGGAATTGGTTGAAGACTATATAATCTATTGACAATTTTTAATCAGGATGTATTTTTTTATAAACATAATTATTGGGAGTAAAGACTTGGAAAATTGAATTTATGATGTTATTGACTGAAATATGTGTATAATCTAAACTGATCTTATCAGTCAATTTTACACTATGTCTATCTCTAATTGAAGTAACATCACAGGCACGATATAATTAAGTAGTCATGAAATGAACGTAAAGCTTAATAAAAATATGTTTTTTGCTAATTGCATTAGGTCTCTGGGTTATTAGATTCTGGGCTATTAAATTAGTTAGAAAGTAGATTTTTTTTTTATAAAAATATCATATGAAATGGTAAATAAAATAGCAATTCATTATAAATAATTGTTTTGAGAAAATCTAACAGATTAAAGAGTCATTTTGGATTAGAAACTATAACATTATGGTAAAATAGATTGTGATGAAATTGAAGAGAAAATAGGAATTAGTATAAAGATTATCAGCTAAGTAACTAATATTAGTGTATTTTTAAAGTTCAGACTATCTAATAAGAGCAATTGGAGCAATGTGAATTAGTAGTTCTATTGAGCAATATGAGTGGATATATGATCTACTCAAACTTCTCCAATTGACGCATCACTAAAATAACATATATCTATTACTACTATAGCCAATAATATTAGAGTTTAACTGTCAACGTATCTGTTAGTGATCCTTTAGACTGAGTTTGGAGTAAGTAATATGTATATACTATAAGACATTTATACCCAAAAGAGTATTTCTCTTATTTTTAAGTATTAGTAATTTAAATATTATTATTATTATTATTATGCGTGTATTTATATTATATACTTTTATTTTATATTATTTGATTTGATTTAATACAAATTATTTCTAATTCAAATCTTCTTAATAGTTATTAGCTTCTATACAAATAATTGAAATACTCAACAGAATTGTATCTAAATGATAGTATTATAAATTGAAAATAAGATCATTAAAGCAGATTGAGTCTTATCTAACAAAAGAACAACTTCATTATAGAATCCTATCAATCATTCCTTCTATAACTAGTCGTGTTGTATTAATTTGATGGCATGCTCATTTCTTTATTATTATTACTACGCGATTCAATTGTACGTATCAATTTGTTTTTACTGTTTCATCTATTTATGTTCAATGTATTGTTTGAGCATTTTGTTTCCGGGCAGATGAAAATTTCGAAATCGTAAAAACATATTTAATAGTTGGAAATAGAGAGTTTTCCGGAAAAATTAGTCTGTTTCCGGGCAACATCGGGCAATAGTTACATCTGCCCGGAAAACTATTTTCCAATTCGACGGGCAATATCGGGCAATTCCGGGGATTGCCCGGAAACGAACAGCTCTACATAAAGCTCTTTTAGTAAAAGCACAAAAATTAGACATTAATATGATATATAAAAATGAATTAACTGCAAAGGGACTTATCACAAAACAAAAGCCCCTATACTATAAAAAAAATACTAGCAAAAAATAAGTTAGACAGTTGTATTACTATTTGAAGAATGAAAAGCAAATATAGTATTAAAGTAGTGAAATGACAGTTCTGCTTTTAAACATTCTGAAACACACACGCTTCTCTCTTTCTCTCTCTTTCTCTCTTTCTTTCTTTCTTCTACTTCAATTCACGTCAATCAATATTGCTTCTAATCAATAATTTCTAACTGACTAACGTTTTTTTATTGCTTATTTCTTTTTGTATGTAATCTCTGTAAACTTTTTATATTTATTTTTATAACTTTATATCTATTTATTTATTTTTATATAACTTATCAATTAATGTAAAATATTTTCTAATGTGTAAAACAGGCTATTCTCGATTCAACACAAAGTAATGATTATATAAATCTGAGTAATAGTAACAAATAGTTGGATTATCTGATGAAAGTGCATAAATTTCAAATTAGTTAATTAGAGTTAAAGTCAAACGAGCATAAAGTTTAAGTCATCTAGATGACCTAGCTACCAAGCATAGCTACTAGAGAAGCTCTGTTGTCATGTCATGCATATAAATTGAACTTAATTTTTAAAATAGTAAACAATTGAATCAAATAAATAAAAAGAAAAATAAAAAAAATTAAAATAGAAAAATAAAATAAATAAATAGAAAAATATAATAAGAAAACATAGACAAGTTATATGACTAATAGTTCATTAGACATGTTAGTCAGACTGACCTATTTCTTTAAGGAAGGCAAAAAACCCAGATAAAACACCCTTCAATTCAATCACTAGTAATTCAATAGACGTTGAATTTCTTATGACGTTAGTGGTCACCATTTCATTAGACACTGTTGTATAATGCTCGAAACAAATGCCTTTTTTCTGACTGGTTTGTGTTATAACTGTTTTTTGTTATAACTAATTCTTGTTACAATTCTTGTTATAACTATTGTTGTAACCATTTTTGTTATAATTGATTCTTGTTGTAATTCTTGTTACAATTCTTATTATAACTAACTTTGTCATAGTAGATTCTTGCTATAGAAGATACTTGTTATAACAGATTCTGGTTATAACAGTTTTTATGTATAAAACATAAGTTACGCTTGTATGGGCATTACAGTCGTGGTTTCACATAATAAGATCAAACCATTGTTGAACCTTTGACTTTGATCTTGTAAAATCTCTTTCCAAAATGGTAACTAAGTTAAATAACTTCTGTTTTGCTTCTCATTTCAGCTAAAGTTCACTACATCAAACATAAACTGGACCTTAGATTCTATTGCATTATTCTGTATATAAGTGCAAATTCTATATATAACTACAAATTCTCTCTTTCCATCTCTCTCCCCAGCTCACTCTGCAGCTCTCTCTCCCAGCTCACTCTCCAGCTCTCTCCATCTCTTTTTACTCTTTATTCTTCCGAACTCACAATTGTTTGGAAGAGAGTAAAAAAGCAGTAGTAACAATAAGAAACAGAGTATTCTCTATTCGCTATTAGTTTGTAGGCAACATTATAGGATCAGTGGTAGTATTCGGGTGTATTCGGGTCTGTTCGGCTGTATCTGAAGCTGTCTCTGATAGAGTTAGTATTCGTGCCATTTGGAAGTCGTTATTTTATTTCTCAGCCTTCGGTCGTAATACACATTTTCTAGGAAAACATTAATAATAGTTCACGTTCTAGTACTCACCCAATAAAGAAAAAAACAATCATTAATGCTGAATCTAATCTAATATATAGTACATTCATTCTATCATTTCATCAGACATGTTCAATATGTTATTTTAAAACATAGAATTTTTTGACAATTTTATGTGTGAATTATTTCTATTAAATAATATGTCAAGTCGTGTCAAAATCCTAAA
This sequence comes from Archegozetes longisetosus, assembly GCA_018873245.2. Taxonomy (NCBI): domain Eukaryota; kingdom Metazoa; phylum Arthropoda; class Arachnida; order Sarcoptiformes; family Trhypochthoniidae; genus Archegozetes; species Archegozetes longisetosus. The sequence continues at coordinate 13,879,907 of JAEMBT020000009.1, read as the reverse complement.
AATAGTTTACATTCTTGATTATACTATATATTATTCTGCATAATATTCTACATACTATTATGCATACTACTCTATATTATTCTGAATAATATTCTGCATACTCTGTATTATTCTCTATTCTGTAAGCTTAGGAAAAACTGAACTGACATTTATTTTAAAATAGTTTTGTCGTTAAGAAAGAGGTCAAATCGAAATGTCAAACTGAAAGGTCAGATCGTAAGGTCAAATGGAAAGATCAAACGGAAAGGTCAGATGGAAAATTGAGAAGTATTTTCAGTAAGAAAAATCGATTTTGAAAGAAATAATAAAGTGATGAATGTTAGATTCATATATGAAATCTCTAATGAGTGAAGAATTAGTAGAGAGAACTGGTAGAGAACTAGTGGAGAATTAGTAGAGAACTAGTGGAGAATTAGTAGAGAACTAGTAGTTAATTCGATGATTGTGAATAGGAAGTGATGCCTATAATGTTGCTGTAGTCTCTAATTGAAATAAGCCAACTGAAATGAGGATGTTGTACAGGATGCCAGAGAGACATTGCTTTAGTATTATTTCTTTTTTCTTCTCATCTAGCGCATGACAAATTAGATTTCCTTTTACTGAATTTATATAGAATTGTATAGAATTTATATGGAATTTGTGTAGAATTTATATAGATTTTATCCTTTACTTCCTACCAATCCTTCCACTTAAATATCTTCACTCATACTATTCTAACTCACTTCAAATTTGACTTAATTGTTTATTTGATTGCATTAAGTCATCTAATTTATTCAAAATTTTCATAAACTGATTGAAACTTTAATATAGTTTATTGAAATTGTCATGTAACTTATTGAAATAGTATACCCCTTAGAGCAAACATGTGTGAAAATGATTGAAATACAAAACAGGGATTGGGTATTGAAAATATATATGTAATAGAGTTGTTATTTTGGTAACTTGTTCAAAGTTAGAGAGAAAGTGCATATATTTGAATGAAAATCAAATTGACTGTTGGGACACAAACGACATAATCTTTCCTGGAGACAAATGATTAACAAATGACACTTTGTCAGATAGTTTAGATCTAATTGAACTAATTCTAAATAATAACTTCATCAAACATAGGAGACAAGCTACATTGAATCAATCATTTCGGTTTAAACCAATATAATAACTAAGACTGATATCTTTCGTATACAATCTCTTTTTACTTCAATAATACCTCGATATAGTGAACCTCTTTATAGTGAACCTCTTTATAGTGAACCTCTTTATAGTGAATCCTCTATGTAGTAAACGCACTTATTCTGTCTCAAAGCATAAATTCGACATATAATTACCTGTTTGGAGTGAAACTCCGTTGCAGTGATACCCCGTTATAGTGGATGTCGACCCCAACTATTCACTAAATCAAAGTACTGCTGTCGTTACTAAACATATGCTATTTGTGGTAAATAAGCTTCAAACGATAGATATAATTCTCTACTTAGTTAGGTTAGGCTAGGTTATCTTAAACGAGTAAAGATGTATTGACTAAATCTTAAACTTTTCAAAATCAAAGCCTAATTTGAGAACTGCTTCAATCGGAATCGATTGGTAACCAAGATTGGAAAGCAAGTTATGTATAAAATTTTAGGCCAACTTATAGATGAAAATAGCCTAAATTGATATTTGAATTTGTTAAGAAAAATTTAGTGATCAAATCAGACTGATTTGGGTCAAATCTTGTTTTAGGGTGACGTGACAAATCTGTAGAATGATAGTCAGTTGACGTGACTAAAATTTCATATTTATTTTATGCTTCTACAAATCATTTTGTTTTCCTATCCATTCTAACTGTAGATATTTTGATGTGTAATCGTATTCTTATAATCTTTTTATGTAACAATATAAATAAGAATTTATATATTTTTTCCATTTCTAACTAATCATAATTGAATAAATCACTTTATTTCTATCTATATTAGTTGTAACTAAATATGTTTATTTACGTTGATCATCATTTAGTTATGGTTACTTTAGTTATTTCTAGAATTATTTTTAATATTATTATGCCATTAAGTTTATCTTATTTGAATTCAGCTGTGTATTATCCATAAAATTAACGATTCCGTTAAAATATTATAAAAGATTCCGTTAAAATATAAGATTCCGTTAAAATATTATATAAGATTCCGCTAAAATATTATGAAAGATTCCGTTAAGAAGATTCCAACTGAAAGAATATTATATAAACGCCTGAATCGTTCGACATATTCCACATTAACGAAGAGCTCATAACTGAAAAATAAAAACAATATAAAAATAATAAAATTAGAAAACAAAGTTATATGGTTACATAGAAATATAGACATCGATCAATATTATGTCTAACAGTTATGTTTTAACAATTATGCTTTCTCTCTACTATACTACATATAAGAAATAACCCCTTTAGGATAACGAGAATAAATTAATGATTATATGCTATTTCATATATATATATATATATAGATAGATACTTATAGTATATATACTACTCTATACTATAGATACTACTCCATACTATACATACATCTCTACTACTATACATCTTATAAATAGCTGTCATCATAGATGCATAATATATGACACTTAGTGCTCTATATTTCGAACATCTATGCATGTAGCAATTGCTTTTAACTTTTAGTAATTCTATTGTTATTAATTATTATTTTGTTTTATTTCTTATAACTCTTGTATCTTTTATTTTCTAGTCTATTTTGTTTATGTTTAGTACTACTTAAGTTATACTCTTTTTTAAATGTTTAATTCTTTTCTAATTCCTTTTGCATCTATTTATGTCTGTGTTTAACATGTCGTTAAGCTCTAATTTATTATATCTATTTTGTAAGTACTCTTTATGTTATGTTAGGTTAGGTTAGGCTTAACTTAGAGTTGAAGTGAGGTTTGACTGTAGCAGTAAAGTAGTAGGGACTGAGAGAACTGATGAAATACAGTATAATACACACCATATGGTGATATTTGGCCTACTGTTCTGGTATGGTATTGACGCATATGATTTCCGTTGCACAAGATTTCAATTGAATGACTGGTTGCTAGAGATTTAGAGTAAAAAATACATACTCACTGAATACACAGAATGCAGACTCACAGAATACACAGAATGCAGTCTTACAGAATGCAGACTCACAGAATACACAGAATACAGTCTTACAGAATGCACACTTACAGAATGCACACTTACAGAATGCACACTCACAGTCAGCAAATCTGACAAAGACCAAGACTGTTCTTCTTTAGCACTAGCAATCAACTCAATTTCAAATGTTTCTTTCTCTTGTTTTCTTCAGTTTCCGATCAATGATTTGACTATTCTTTCTTCTGATATTTCCCGTATAAAGACTAACGTATTATCAATTCTGCTGAATAGTTCTAGAACTAACAATAGTGTTACTAATATGCTGTACATTCTATAAATTAATAATATGTGATAGCAACCAGTAGTGATGTGTTATGGGATGCTTTCCATCAGATATTAAGAAATTTACAAAATATTCAATATAATAAAAACAGATTTCAAATAAAATTTCCTAACAAATTGATGTCCATGAGAGAGAGAAGTTGACATAAAAATGATCATTTTCTTTTTACCATAGCATATTATTAATTTATTAAGTTTACAAATTTGTAGTAGTTATAGTAACAATTTTAAATTTACTTGGTAAGTAATTGAGTTAATATTTTGACTGCAGAATAAGATAAACATAGTTTAATTACAGGTAAGGCTAATAGTGGGGACTATATTCGGTTAGATTACCTAACTATAAATACAAATATATAAACAAACTAAAATAGCTAAAATAGATATAAATAAAATGATATAAAAACTATATATAGTGAGTTATTTTTAGGCTCTACTATCTACTAAATCCTAACTGATGCACGGATATTTAACAAATGCTATATATTAGCAATATAGTATCTTAACAGTAATATGTTATTATCAGTTATATCTCATCTATATGTTTGTATATTTATTGTCTTTTACTGCCATCCTTCGTTCAACTACTTCACTTCTCCTATTTCACTATCTTTTTGACTCTTATTTAATCGCTTTTCTTTTATGCTTATCTATGTGGGGCGACACTATATGCTATTATTTATGTACTACATATTTTACTATGCTTTAGACATGCTATATACTTCTCATTTTTCGTTTTGTTGAAATATTTTTTATAATTTGATTTCTAGTTATAATCAATAAATTGCTAATATTAACAAAGCATTTCTACACAATTAAAAATGAATCACTACTGATTTTCAAATAAATTTTGTTATTAGCTACCATAAGCTTAATATCCTAAAAAAGGTTAACAACCCAAAAAAAGTTAATATCCCAAATAATCCAAACTCTACCCAAACGGTTATAGTCGTGCGCAGAAGAATGACTCACATAGAATCAGTACTAAAACTAAGTTATACTCGTTCAGTTATTGATAAATCTATGGAAGAGTGAGTGACACCAACCTATGGATCAGCTATGTTTGTACGCCATTAGTCAAGAAATGTACATTCTATGTGATGATTGTTTGAGTTGTAAATTATTTCAAACATGTCTATGAAAGTTAGACAAGTGTGCGCTTTTTAGTCAACTATTTTCTATAGAATCCTATTGTAGAATATTCGTGCAGAATATTCTCATAGAATATTCGCATAGCATTTTATTATTATTACTGAATATTCTTATAGGATATTCTTATTATAGTATCTTATTATTTATGATTAAGTGTTGAAATATAATCTTTCAATCGTTGATGACATGTCTTAATCAAAATAGATTTATAGTTCAACTATTGGTTTAATAATAGTTTAATTATGACTACAGTATTTAATATCATATTTAGAACATCTTTCAATATATGCATCTTTTCTATATTGGGATCTATTAGTTTATGTGCGGCTTATAATCAATTATCAGGTATTTATCGTTATTTTGGATATACATATCAATCGATTCTATTTTATGATTGAATCTTAATTCACATTCTATTAACGAGCTGTTTATCTAACGATCAAAATTTCAAAAATTCAAAATTTCAAATTCAACCAATTGTGATGAAAACTAGAAATGTTTTAACTGAAAGGGACAGCTTTCGATTGTCGTGTAAGCGTTTGAAATAGTTGTGTAAGCCTAAAAGACAGCTGGTTATATGTGAAAGTTTGCAAGATAAGTTTGCAAATAAATTAGTTGGTTCAATGATTTGATAGATGAAATGACACACGAGGGAAAAATCAATGTTTCCCATGTATGACTGTTAAAAACTAGATCTATTCATCCAATGGGATGGTCTCTAGTTATGTTTACCAATCCCTTGTGTCATTCTTTCCTTATCTACCATAAATTTTTAATCTTTCATTCATCTCAGTCAGCTCACTCTTTTCAATCTTACCTAACCTGCTGTTTCACCAACTTATAGTCCCTCCCTCTAATCCACTATCTACGTCAACTATAACTAGGTTTCACTGTACATTGGTTATAGTTAGTTGAAATTAATGCGCTAGCACCGAAATAGTGCACTCATTATGTAGAGGATTTACTACTATTAGGTTCGCTATATCGAGGTCTTACTGTGTACTTCTGCTCATTCAGTCCTAATGCACGGAAAATACTGATCGAAATGACTCAATACAGTCAAACCTGTCATGCTCTCATATGCAGTTAGATGGTTTATAAAGATGGATCCATAGAAATCAAGGCTTATTTTTATTCTTCTTAAATCCGTTTGACTGAGTGGAGTGTTCAATATATAGAGGCTTAACTGTATTTATTTCAGTTCACTTTTTCCACTTTTATTACTAACACAATTGTGATCACTTTTAGAAACACTCTAATCATAATAAAGAGCTGTTTCTGTGATAATCATATTTTTGTGATCGATTATTGGTTTGAGAAATTGTTCATAATCTAGTATGTTATCTATGACTCATAAATTATATTACATGTTGATTCTGTTGATTCTGTTGATTATTAATAACTTTTAAAAACCATTCAATTACAACTATAAATACAGAAAGTTTGCTTATTTTAAATTATCGGATAAGGATTGAGTTCATTTTAAATAAGATGAGAATTTGTCTATCTGATCCCTAGACATCTGTGAAATTGAATTGAAATTCATATTTCTAATAAGATTAAGCTTAAGGATCAGTAAGTGATTAGAAAACTTGAACCTTATATAAATAAACTTTGCTAATAAACTTTCAATTATAATAACTGGTTGTAATGAATTACACTCAACCACAATTCTATTCTTTCCATTCCTAAACTTGTGGAGCAAGTTATTTGAAATTAATTTCTAATCTTTTGTTGATTTAATTTTCAGCAAAGAATGCACATTCGTTTGATTGTGTAGACTTTTGTTTATAGGACTTTCCCGAGCATTTATATATACTTAAAACTGAAATAATATAATCCTATTCATAGTCAGAATACATATTCATAGTTAGAATAAATACTCATAGTTAGAATATATATTCATAGTCAGAATGCATATTCATATATTCAAATAGAAATAATGTAAAGTCAAATATTCAATGACAATAATTATGAATAGAAATTCAATGAAAAGTCATAAAAATTAAATTAAACCTGAGAATTCTGGTTTTCGCTTCAGTTTCCAGTCTTCATCTCTTATGAATGTGACTTGAATTTGACTTGAATTAACTGGATCTAAAGGACGCATCAGAAACTATATGAACTTAATGAAAGCAATTGACATATGCAGCGAATTACAGTACGATCGGATTTAGAATAGAAAGTCTTTTACTAAAACATCTTTTAGCTGGAGTGCAATTCTTGTGTGAAAAGTGTAACTCACAAAGCGCTGTATGAAAAAAACAGATAAATCTGACAATATTTTAGAATCTATTGAATAGCGTTTCCTTTTTCTAAACACAATCATTTTGTCGACTGATTTTTCCGATTCTCAATAAAGTTGTGTAAATATTATCATTTAGTTCTACTCATCCAGAACTGCACAAAAATGACTTATTATTTTGAAAAGACAAATGAGTTACGTAATCGGAATTTAATACTACACCTAATTTGTACATGTATTAAGCTTGCTGAACAATTTAACCTGATGAAAAATTGAGCTTGCTGAAGTATTAAGCTTGCTAAAGAATCCAACTTGCTGAAAAATTAAGCTTACTAAAATATTAAGCTTGCTGAAAAATTCAGTCTTTTCGCACTAGTTCCACGCTCTCGGATTTGAAATGATTAATAGGATCCTGTAATTAAATCATGATAAAGTCATCTGAAAGTTTCGGCTCTGCTTCGGGCGCATCAACAAAATTCACAGATTTCCAAATTAAACATTAGTTGCTTCAGCTCTCTATTCAGTTTCGCTCATTCAGTCCAACTGTTTTGTGCGCATTTTTCTATTCTTATATGTGCATCCAATTCATAAAATACTGTTCAGTGAATATCAGCCGAATTGCATAATCAAAATGCTATTAAACCAATTGTTATGCATTCAATGCACTCAACTTTGATTTAATGCAACTTTTTATGCTTATTAGCTATTGATTAATGAATTATTCTTTAATAATTTGATCTTTTATTTCGTTTTGAATGAGAACTACTAGTAATAATTTATGAGAACATTAGATTAATCAAAAACTACAGATTTGACATGAAAATACATTAATTTTAAAAATGAAATCGTTTCTATCCAATTCATTAGAAATCTTTCCTAATGATGAAATAGCAATAAAAACTAATTTATTTGCTAAAGTTCAGAGAAAAAACATACTGAAACCCCAAAAAGTGCTCCAATAAGCATGTTTATTTCACTTTTTTGAATTAAGTGATAATTAAGCTTGTAAAACATCAATTAGTGCACTATTCAGTTTGAGAGTCCTAAACAAAATTTTAGCGATTTTTATTTGAAGCTTTTACATTTTAAGTCAAAATCGAGTAATATTTTGGAAAATCAATTCTAAAATCCAATAATATGGTTTAATTTGTCAGCTTTTATTGATTGACTTTAGACATTCTAGCGAATCGGAAAATGGAATGCAATCAACTCTTTGCCAATGATTAAAAATCTAGAATTTAGTGAAAATCACATCTTGAAATTCAATATTTTCAGAATAAAATAGCTAGAAATTGCACAATATTAGTCAAAATGTGTCAAAATAAGCAGGAAAATGTGATGACCTAGGAACAAGCAAGATTTAAGCAAATATGCAAGCTTCAATCAAATAAGCATGCAAACAAGCAAATGCTATTCTCCAGTCTTTCTTAACAACAATAAGTGGTGCTTCTAGTAAAATAATCAATTCTTATCGATTAAATACATCTGAATAGATTTGAAAAGTTGTATTAAGTTAGTTTAAATTGTTTGAGTAATTGTTCATTAGATGAATCAAACATTTTGATATACAATATGTACATTTATATATGAATTGAATAGGAGTAGAAAATTTTCCAATAAACTTAATTCAATATAAAATCAGAGGATATTTTAGTTAATTGAATTGATATTTCATTTCGTTGAGTGCATCAGAACGTTAGGATAGCTTTTGTCTCTTTGAATGGATGGAAGAATATGAATATACAGTACACTCTATTCTCTATTACTTTACGCATTTTGATCAACTATTTCAAAAATCTCGATCAGTCAAACGAACACATTATAGTGGATAACCTATCCATAAATTCTCGTTAGATTTGGATTTTTTGGCACATTTAACGCTCATTTTTTCAGATAAATGCCTGGCAAATAACAGACAAAGCTTCTGATGATAATGGCACTTGTGAACTTTGCTATCAAAATTGAAATTAGAATTAACATGATTATTATTTAATTCATTGATATGCACAGTAAAACTTCGATATAGTTAACCTCTTTATTATGAATTGTTGATATAATCAACCCATTGATTATGAATTCTTGGTATGCTCAATCTCTTAATTGTAAATTGTTGATATAGTCAACCTCTTTATGGTGAATCCTCGATATAGTCAACACTATCTTCGTTTCGGCTCATTTATTTCAATTAATTGTAATAACCTGTTTATAGAAAAACTTGTTTATAGTGAGTATAAACTGTTGGTCCCCAATGATTGAAAACATGGATGTATTATTATATTATGAGATATAATGGATATTTTCATTTACTTAGTAATTAATTGTTCTATTAATTACGAGTTTAGTAATTGAGAATGAGAAATCATTTCTAGCATTTTATCAATCTATTACGATATTATATATTTAGACGTAAAGCAATGCAAATATTAGAATTTATCAAAACAATCTACCTATGAAACAATCTACCTATCAATCTATCTACCTATCAATCTACCTACCTATCAAAACAATCTACCAATCACAAATTTAAAATCAGAAATTGATAGAACAAAAAAGAAATAGTCATAAGAACATACTAAAAGAGATGATACAATTGCCTAGAGCTAGTGTTAAATTGCCCTATAGTTGACTACAAGAAGAAAGAAAGAATGATAACATTTACTATGATCTAAACCATCAATACGTCAACTATACTCCCTTATGACTACCCATCAATTTGTATATATAGATTTGACTCTCTTTTTATGTTTTATTGTTGAGTTTTCTTTTGTAATTAATAATTTTGTTTATTTCTGTTTGAATAGAAGTTGAGTTAAATTGAATTGATTTGAATTGAACTGAATTAAACTGAATTGATTTGAATTGAACTGAATTAAGTTGAATTGATTTGAATTGAACTGAATTAAACTGAATTGATTTGAATTGATTTAAAGATTGAGTTCTTAAGCACATTTCACCATTGAACAGAAACTAAACATGCAAATCGATTAGTGGATCGATTAACTAAATTTTAATTGAAAATTCAAAACGTTTGGTTGCCATAGGTCTAAGATTAAAGTAGCATTGATCTAAATTTAGTGCAATCTCTCATTTCTTATTATATGAGACACTTATCTCGATCTTTCAGATGATCATCTAATATAAATTCAGACTATTCTACGTTTGATATGCAAATGCTATTTTCACTCTAATTAGAGATACTCTACAGAAGTTTATTATTAGGGCTGTGAGACATGTGCATTTATCTGTCTATATACTCAATGAGACATTTCTAAAGACTATCAATATTTTAACAAATAACTAATCAATAATTAACGTTATTTTATGGCTCATTCCATGAATTATGTTTCTGTTTATAACGATCGTATGTGAGAAATGCAATCATGTCTGACATATAATTTGTGAATGAGCATATATATTGTGAAAGCTTTAGTTATTATAAGATCTAAAAAAATGTATATGATGATTAGAAATGAACTCAAATTCAAATGATGCGTGCATTACACAACTATATTTAAATGCACATATATATATCTTCAATATATAATTACTTGTGCAACTAATATGAATTGATAAAGAATTATTTCGATAGCTTGCCACTACCGCTCAATATTTTCTCATTCATTACTGAAAGAGAGATTGTCGAATTATTCTTTTATATAAAGGATAGTATGAGGATATGTATGAGTATGAGTGTGTGTGTGTGTGTGTGTGTGTGTGTGTGTGTGTGTGTGTGTGTGTGTGTGTGAGAAAGAGAGAGTGAGTGTGAGAGGGAGAGAGAGAGAGAATCTGATCGTTTTACTACATTATAACCATGCCTATAAAATACGATTTGAGTTGAATTACTTTGAAATTGTATGCTTAAAATGGTTGTAGTTTATAATTTTATTTATCGTGTTAGAAGAGTGAGTGAGTGAGAGAGAGAGAGAGAGAGAGAGAGAGAGAGAGAGAGAGAGAGAGAGAGAAGCTAGAAGAAAATGTTGATTCGACTTATATTTGGAATCGGTGTGTATTTATGTGTTTCTAACGTGGGAATTGTAGAAGTGAAGTGGAGCTGGAGTAGTAGAGCAATACAAGTGCGATAGCTGTGTAATAGCAGTGCGTTAGCTTAGCAATTGTATTGCCTTAGATCTGCAATAGTTGCTGTAGTTGAGGAATGGTAGTGCCATAGCTATGCGATGTAGTGCTATAGCCATCCAATGTAGTGCCTTAGCTATACCATAGCTTTGCAATATTAGTGCCATAGCTTTGCCATAGCTCTGCAATAGTAGTGCCATAACTGAGGAATAGTAGTGGCATAGCTGTGGACTAGTAGTGCTACAGCTAAGCAATAGTAGTGGAATGGCTGTGCAAAAGCTCTGCAATAGGAGCTCGTCGACTCCATCATGGTATGATATCATAGAAACAGTGCAGATCGTGATATTCAAAGAAAATGGCATTCCCTTATTTTAGATCAATACCGCCTCTCTTCATTCCTAAAAGCTTGCTATCTCACTAGCAAGTCTTGCAAGACTCGATTTAGCAGTTTAATGCTAGTGCAGATTCTAGGCTCAACTTTTGGAAAACCAATTGCATAGTAGAGTAGTATACAGTCGTTTCTCTCTATAATGAAGTTTGGTATAGTCAACATAGAACTGTAATATGCAGTTTGGAAAGAATTATTTGGTAGACTATACAAAGTTAGGCTATACGTAGTTAGGCTATACATACGTATACCATACATGCCCAGACTATACATACCTATACTATACATAGACTACACACACATATATACTATGATAGTATATAACCAAAACATTTCTAATGCATTAGAAAGCCCACTATAAAGAGAGATGACTGTAATAGAATCCCATACTAAAAAGCTATGTTTGCTTGCATACTATTACTCGATTCTTCAATTTACATCACAATTACTTAAACGGTTGACTTGCTTAATCCATAGCTTTTTCGGCTATTTATTTCTAACTGTTTTTTATAGCAATCTATTTTGTTATTATGTGTGAACATTTTCTTAAATTAATGTTTAAGACTATATGATGTAGATTATCTAACTAATTTAAGACTGTATGATGTAGATTATCTAACTAATTTAAGACTATATGATGTAGATTATCTAACTAATTTAAGACTGTATCATATGGATTATCTAACTAATTTTAGTAGATGTTATAAACTGTAATATTAATAATTAATTAACTTTTCAAGCTGTTCATAAGAGTTGAACGCAATTTCAAATGGATTTAATCTAATCTATATCACATTTGTGCGCACTACTACTAACTGGTTGTTAGGTTGTTTTGAAAAATAACATAAATAATACATAGGTGAAAGCTTTATTAATCAAGTAATATATATATTAGTGGAAGAGTCCATGCTTTAAGATTTAGTTGGTTTGAAGTAAGATATAAAAGAAATACTATGAACTGGAGAGTTGTATTTCTCTCTCTCTCTCTCTCTCTCTCTCTATATATATATATATATATATATATATATATATATATATATATATTTCACTAAAGTTATAAAGAGTTAAGAAATCTTTAGCGCACAGATTTTCAAAGATTGCTTGCCTTTTTGTGCTCTCTTTTTAAACTGCTTATGATGATGACGGGCAAGATGATGATGATGATGATACTTCTATTGAATAGATAAAAAGAGGCACTAAAGCAAGCATAATAGTCGCTAAACATCAGCCATCACACCGACAAGTTATACAGTTTAAAGCTATACAATTTAGAGCCATAGAGTTGAGCTTACAGTTTAGAGCCATACAGTTAAAGCTTACAGTTTAGAGCATACAGTTTTGAACCATACAGTTTAGGGCCGTACAACAACACCTCGATATAATCAACCTCTTTATAATCATCCTCTCAATATAGCCAACATACTATACATTTTCTCAGCTATTTATAGTAAAACTATTACAGTAAAACCTTTTATAACAATTGTAAGTTATTGGTCTCTAGCTCACGACATATAAAGATATTACTATATAGAGTTTAGCTTGCATATTCTAGCTTGCATATTCTAACTTCCATATTATGGCTATAGTATGATAAACAACACTATAACCAAATGGACGTCAGTGAACCTAAACTTGGTTTATTTTTGTTTCTATACTCAATCAGATCAACACTCATAGTACAAGTAACTCAATTCTAACTCAATTCTTTTTATGCAAACATTGCATAGACACACACACATGCATATACATGCAGACACATACACACACATACATATACTCACTCACTCACCCACTCACACACACACACACACACACACATACACACATACACAAACGTTCAGACTTAGCTTTAGGTCCTTTCCTACAAGATGAGCTAAGAAAAAGAAGTTAGATAGTAAAAATATAAGAATAATCGGCAAAAAGGAATGAAATGACAAATATGCATGGACAGTAGGGATGAACATTGTTCAGATTTGATGTAAAGCTATGACGAAAGATCTTATGATAAGCTCAATCAAATATTATATGAAAATTTCTTATAAGTGTAGACTTGATATGCGGTCAACCTGATTATAGTGGATCTTGTTATAGTGGTCTTCATACAGTCTATTTTGATGCTCACTAACCAATTCTACATAGTGAGTATTAATTATTAGTCACCACTATATTCATAGTTAGATATAGGCTATTAACCTTTCAATAAGTATTAGCAATTCTATTTATTTATAGAAATATTAAATTTAATAGTGTCTCAATTCTGCATTTCTGTCTGAATATTAATTTAATTATGTATTATGTAAGATAATTAAAATTTGAAATATAGTAGTATTTATTAGAGTGCGATGGAGAGAGAGAGAGAGAGAGAACCCATCAACATTTCAATAGAAATATCAACGAAAAATGATACATGTACATTTAGTTAAAGCAAGTCCAGATATAGTCAACATATCCATAATTGAAGTTAGTATTACTAGGTATAAGTTAGTAAAAAATAGTGTCACAAATAACATTCTAACTTATTGCTTAACTTGACTTCAATTGAATACCTTTGTTAGTACTATAACAGCTGAGAATGAATTAGTTTCTTAAAGCGTTTAATGTATTAAAACTTGAACTCATCAATGCGAATAGACTACAGAGCAAGCAAAAGAAATAAGTATAATAGATATTTTAGTTTCTATAAACACATACTGTAGTAATCATTAATAAAGGAATCATTTTCCAACTAAAATCTATGCTTTCTATTCAATTCTTCTTATCTAATCGAAAATTTAAGTTTAAATATTTTTATTACTATGACATTAGATAGAAATTCTAATTTCCGTTTGTACTTTGGTATTCTCTGTTATTCTTGCAAATCATGCTCATTAATAATAGTCAGAACAAGCACTCTATAGAACCTAATATAGCCTAGCCTAACCTAACCTAATATAGCCTAACCTAACCTAACCTAACCTAATATAGCCTAACCTAACCTAATACAACCTAACCTAAACTGACCTAATCTAACCTGACTTGACCTAAACTGAAAACACTTGCAAAAATACAGAAACTAGAGTTGAATATATAATATTACATCATACAACCGGTGAATTGATATGGCACTTGTCAGACTGACGAATTAGGTGCGAGCAATATATAGAGATACAGATCTGAATAATAAGTTTGAAAATATTTCAATACTTCAAGTATTGATCAATATAAGCAAGAGCTGACTTTGTGCTAGAATCGGATTGTTGGATATTCATTTCCAAGAGTATTCTAAAAGTATTCTGGCTGACGCTGTAGTATATTTACATAAGAATTAGAGAGGTATAGAATGGTTGACTATAGTATTGAATAAAATACTATTCTATCGACTGCCGCACACCTTTCACTTGTATTCAACCAAACTTTCCCTGCATTAATCAATGGATTATATCCAAAAATACTTTTCTTGTCCCTCTTATAAAGACTATTTTGACTTAATTCTCGTATATTACGAGAACGCATATTAAGAATGAGTAGGTATTGAAAAATTAATCTGAAGTGTAAAGTATTTATTGAAGTATTAATAGAAATTGGTATTTCAGATTTATACCTAACGACTTATTTTTAGTTTGATCTATATATTTGCTCTAAACATAACTAGTATTAGGTGGAAACCACATCTCTATGCAACTCATTCTTATATCTCTGATTCTTATACTACTGATTCTTATATGGCTGATTCTTATGCTACCGATTCTTATGCTACCGGTTCTTATGGTACCGGTTCTTATGCTACCGGTTCTTATGCTACCGGTTCTTATGTGACTGATTCTTATGCTACCGATTCTTATGTGACTGATTCTTATGCTACCGATTCTTACGCTACTGTCTCTTATGCTCTTATTATACACATCAATAGAATGTGGATCTTATTCTCCCCTCCAATCTCTCAATCAACTGAATCACTAATGACATGACCTTTTCTTTCATTTATTGCCTTCAATTAGCCGCTGAGACCGATTCCGTTAGAGATGATTTCGCTGATGATATCAGACCTAGTGGTGAGTGGTCTTAATACTAACTTAGATATCATTAGATATTCCACTTCTATCCCTCTTAAGTTTACTCCTATTCCCTTAGAATCTCCTTCAGAGTCAAATTTCACAATTCGATCAAATTTTAACAATTCGATCAAATTCTCACAATTCGATCACATTTTCACAATTCGATCACATTTTCACAATTCAATCACATTCTCACAATTCTATCACACTTTCATTTATAACTTTTGAAAACGAGCCTTCCCTTCAAACCTGTTTTGGCTTAAGCTTCATATTTAATATTTATGTATTGATTATTGCTGTGTTGATGGACAGAAAGCAAACTCAGCTCTCATACTAGCTCTTCAGTTCAATCACATTCAAACTTCTTTTATATTATATTAAAATTACACTCTGTCACTTTATAGTCCTTGGTGGCAACTGGAAGTGATGCTTCATCGTCATATACTTTTCAACAAATGATAATATGTTCAGATCTACAGAATATTCAATAATAGTAATGAAAGAAAATTATAAATCAAATTTAGTAACAAGTTCATACGCACCATAGACAGGTTGATATAGCAACGATTTTATTCTTGTTGCTATCATGTACTAATCAGTTTCCAAATCTAATTCATAAATGTTGAAAAAATAGAATTTTCCCATACTTAAGACATGAAGTAATATTAATGGTGAAAAGTTTCTAAAATAAATGAACCTAAGCCAAGCTAACCTAACCTAAGTCAAGCTAACCTAACCTAAGTCAACCTAACCTAAGCCAACCTAACCTATTAAGAGATAAAAGATATAAATGAAAATGCATTGGTCATTAAAACATTAGTACGAACTATATAATTGTAAGAAAGAATGCAATAATATAATCTTATATAATCTTATATAATATGGGCTTATAAACGTTTCACCGATTACTACTCTATGCTACAACTATTATGCAAATTGTCTTTTAAGCTTGATTTGATTATATTTTAGTTTTAAGCTTTAGCTCTACTTATATGATCATTATTTATGTGATCATTATTTGTTCTATCATTATTTATATATATACTCTATTCTAAATGATGTATTATTGTAGATTAAATGAACACTTTTTCTTTTATTAATTTTTAATTCATTTATTTTCTTTTATTTCTAATAATGCTTGTTCTCATCATTCTCAATAATTTCAAATTTCCATTCTCAATAATTCTTTAATTTCATTAAAAGCATACAAACCGATCAATTAGAACATAAATAGCATTGATTCAAAATTGAAATAATAACTTATAAACTTCTACAAGATTCCATCATCATCATCATCATTATGGTGATCATGTTTAATTTATTCTTTCCCATTCAATTGACTCTTTGCAATCGATTAATCTTTTCAATTGAATAGGCAACAATTTTCAATTTCTTCATAGATAAACCATTAGGAATGCACATTTGTCGTTAACTTTACGACTCGTTTTTACAGCTTAAGACACTATTATATACACTTTAAGACTTAGTAATCCTTGATAGCAACTAGGAGTGACGGCATCAGATCATAATGTTGAAGATATTAATAAACTTATAGAATAGTGAACATAGTAATTGAAGTGAATTAGAAATCAAATTTATCAACAAATTAATGCTTATCACAGTCAGGTTGACATATGAATGACTTTTTTGTTACTATCAAGGATTATTAATTTTTCAAGTGTATAATACATTATCAAGTATATGACCTAAAAATAGATTCCATGTCACACTATATTCTATTGAAGTTTGAGTGAGGTTTTTGAGCTTTGATCTGAAAAGATGGAGATTTATTCAAATGTGACCTGATCTAACCTAACCTAAACCAACCTAACCTAATCTTCAATTATAAAAAAATAAATACTAAATAATAGATAATTGATTGTTATATATTTATTGCTAACTGAAATTTCTCTTTATTCTCTTCTCACATCTATCATGATACTCGATCACATTGAACGCTATAACACAGGTGCATTTCTAGGTGAGAGTATCTCAACCAATTACCTAATATCTAATCAATCGTTCATTTCTACGCTTACTTTCATCCTCTTTCTATTAATTTGTATTATATTGAGTATTTTTGTTTAAATACAGACTATTATAGTATTAAAGAGTTTTTCTTTAAATGCAAGCTATTACAGTATTTCAGATTTTGCACTCCATTCAGATAATAAATTAGGATTTAATGTAAATTAATATTCTATGTCAAGAAGAATAAGTTGAAAAAGAAGTGTTAAAAGGAGTGCTAAATTCACATATTGTGTTAATCTGAGCAATTTGATAACCATTACTCTTTTGAAACAGCAGAGGCCGAGCGATTAAAGCGACTTTTCCCAGAAAATGAGCGCCTTATCTCAAACATCCCGAGTCGCTTCTTTGAGGTCATTTATCCGGTTCAGGTGAGGCATCATCAGAAACTGGGTATATCAACTAGAGATGCCACTGCCAATAAGGTAATCAATCAAACCTAACACGATTTTGAATCAGCTCTAACGAAGCTAGGTCTTTTTTTGCATCAACACTCTCCACGCCAGACCCAAGCCTAACTGATTAAATTTGTACAGTTAGTTAATCATTTTTCTCTCTCTCTCTCTCTCTCTCTCTCTTCCCCTCTTTCTCTTCTCAATCTAGACCGGCAAACACTTCCATCAAACATCTTTGCTCATCAAAGCCTTTAATTATAAGTTCCGCCTTGAACTGGAGCTCAATACGTAAGCAATCTTATAGTAACAATTTAAGTAAATATTTTTTAGCTGCAAACAAAAATTAGTCACCTAACGATTGTTCGTGATTCCAGACATCTCTTAGCACCTAATTTAATACAGAAGCATTTTTTACCCGAAGGGGCTCAGCAAATATCAACTCAGGTATGTTATGACATAAATATTTTATACAAAACGGACACACTTTATGCCAATCTGAAAATCCTCTTGGCATGAAATTCGATATAAAAAGTTTGCAAACTTGGCTATACACTTATTCTACATTTAGGCTTAAGAATTGAGTCTTATTTCCATTCTAAAAGAAAATATAGTAAAGTCCTATAATCAAAACCGCATTGAGTTTTCTGAAAAATCTTAATCTCAAAATATCTGAATTTGGTATTAGAAAAAGCTCGAAATACATTTCAAATGAATTTAATGCATAGAAATATGAGAATATAAGTTAAATTCAAGCCAGAATAGACTAAATTTTATTAACGTATTCGCAGCTATAAGCAAGCTTTTCATCAAACTATAATATAACTATTCCATAGTATAAATTCATCAACATATTAATAGCTCATAGTAACTAAGAATTGCATACCATAGTAATCAAGAACTGCATATCATAGTAATCAAGAACTGCATATCATAGTAATCAAAACTGCATCTCACAGCAACCAAAAACTACTTCCCGTCTGATGATATTTGTAACTGTTTTTAATTAAAATATTTTATTGTAAAAAATTATAAGATTATAAGAATATTGTGAATATTTGATACTCTTTAGAGCGAAAGATAGTTTATTCGGTTTTTGGTTGCTATTAAGTTGACAATTTGTCAGTAGATGGTTATTCTGTATAGAGTTTATGATAGAGTTTATCCAAACCTTATGTATAAAGTGTCAGTTGAGTGTTTAATTCATGCAAATTGCTCAACAGAATAGTTAATGTGTTGAAGAAAGTTAGAACATAACTTTTAACTGCTATTATTATGCAGATAGAATTGCATTAAATTTAGGAGTTTGCTTCAAAACAGTACATTATGCTTCTCCGTATCATCCCTATAATGCCCTCCCCCATACTGTCCTCCCCCACGTTTCCCTCCCCTTCTTTTCTAAATTTATCTCTTAATACATTATCTCATCCAAGCATTAATAGACTCTTTATATTTGGTTTAATTTAGGAAATAGAGCATTGTTACTATCACGGAACAATACGAGACTATCCCGGAGCTGTCGGAGCTTTTAGGACCTGCAATGGAGTCAGGTATGTCTTTTATCTATTTATGAATAGCTTTTTCGTTTTAATATTCGCCTTTTATATGTTCTCTATAAGCCTTAGTTATTTATGTCTCTCAGGGCGTCACTAACCTATATAGAGCTAACCTAACCTAATCTAACAACCTAATCTTATCTAACCTGACCGTTGGTCAATTTTAGTCAACATTTTATTCAAAGTAGATTTGAAAAGCAATCAAAATTTGATTTATCACTTTAGTATTCAATAAGATTTATTAATATTGAGATTAACCTGAATTAAAGTGAGTAGAGGAAGTCTAAAATCTAGATATTATAGTCATAGATATTACACTATTTTCTCTATATATAGATATTTTTCACTTTTGCTCTACATCAAATCATTGACTTATTTGTTGCAAGTCTTTCATATTAATTCAGTTAAAAGGCATTAAAGTCTTATGCATTATATGATCGATTGACTTATTTTATATGTAGAGAGAATGTATTAATATATATAAATAAAGCTTATATATAAGCTTACACATAAAGTATGTATTAATATAAATACATAAAACTTATACATAAATTATGTATCAATATATATAAAACTTATACATAAATTATGTATCAATATATATAAAACTTATACATTAAGCACGTTTGAAATAAATAAAATTAAAATCTAATTAATATAAATCAAATAGATTGATGTATTGATGTATTTACAGTGGAGTAATACATGTAGGAAACGAGACATTTGTGATACATCCCTTCTACGGTGGCGATTTATCCGTAAGTGATGGATTATGGCTCAAAACTGAGGTACAATAAGGTTAACACTAACACTTATTTTTCACTTTCTCTCTTCTCTCTTCTCTCGTTCTCGTTCTCAATCTTGTTATATATCACTTTACAAACGATCAGAGAAGGCATCCCCACGTGATTTATCGGTATTTTTCTGAAACTAAGTTCAAACATACATGCGGTAATACTCGGATGCATGAGTGGGGATTTAAACAATATCGGAAAAGACCACCAACAGGCATAGTTGGTAAAGTTAAAAGAGATGTTCGTGCTGTTGATAAATATGTTGAATTAGCATTGATCCTCGATCAGGCCATGGTATGTCAAGCTTTACACTATCATTTATATTATGTCTATTTAGTTCCATACTTCTTTTCATCTCCTTTTATCTATCTTTCCAATGTCTCTTTATAATTCTTCAACACTTAACATTCTATCTGCCTAAACCTACCACTCTTAACTGCTCAGTCCTACCATTCCTCTAACAGCTCAGACCTACCATTCTTCCAACTACCCAAACCTACCATTCCTCTAACTGCTCAAACATATCAGTCTTTTAACTGCTCATACTTATCACTTATTCTAACTGCTGTTGAACTCTCCTATGCGTTACAGTTTGATGCTCGCAATATATCTCGCGCTGAAGTTGTCAATGATGCCATACAAATAATTAACTGCGTTGATGTTTATTTCCGCCTTGTAAATACACGTGTTTCTGTTGTTTATGTTGAGACTTGGGCTCATGGCAATCAAATTGATGTGGGAGACGATGTTAGACAAACTTTGCTCAATTTTATGGAATATGCATCACGAAAGTTGTATAAGGTTGCGATGGATGCTACTCATTTGTTGCTGTATGTTTTTCGCTATTATTATTATTATTATTATTATTATTATTATTATTATTATTATTATTTATTTGTACCTTTTTTTGAGTTCGGTTGAGATTATCTAGTTGTAGCATTTTAGATATACTAAGCCACTTTTCACAGAATTCAGACTTTTGAAAAAATAGTCTCAATTAATAGTAAACTCGAAAATTGAATTTCAATGTCAACAATTCACTAGAATTCAACAATCAATTTTGACTATTATTTTTGAGTCTGGATTTTACGAAAGTCGGTTTAATAACTCCTATGATAGCATCGTTTTTTGGAAATATGGTTAAGAATATGGTTAAGAATATGGTTCAGAATATGGTTCAAAATGTAATCTAGAGTCTTAATAAAGTCTGAATGTGCTTAGACTGCCTTTTGATTTGCTAGATTGCAAACATAGTCGTGTTTAAAGTCAATATTTATTTAAAAATTTAATTAAGTTCTGTACTTGTGCTGCATAACTGAATTGTAATGAGAAGTGAATTTCATACATGTTGGGAACATGTTCTAATCATAAATGTTAAAATACTGATTCTATTGACTTTGATTTAAACAATTCTAATATGAATAATACTTAATTCTAACATCTCTAACAATATATCAATTCATAGTTTAGCTCTACGTCTATTTATCTATATTTCTATTAACTTATTATTTATAGTCTTTCGAGAAATTTGAAACTTTAAGTGGTTTTAAAAATTGAAACAAAAGTTGAAGAATGCATAGAATGCGCGTAAAAATTGATTCTCTGCCGCGAAGCTGAACACTTGTGAATAGAGCTATAATTTTTCTAAAATACTTTATATAAATAATTGATTTAACATCTACAACCAGTTCATTTTGATCCATTCTAACAATAGCCGATTTATTACTTAAATGTTTCATCTCAGCAATCTTATCTCAATAGTTTGTTCAATGTGCAAGATCAGACATCTTTAGATGGTTATGGATTAGAATGAAATGTTTGTCTGACATTTTCCAATAGTATTTTCAGTTGAATTGTAGGTTAGGTTAGATTAGGTTAGGTTGGATTAAGTTAGGTTAGCTATTTTATTCTTAAAACTGATACCAAGTTAATGTAGTTGAAATATGATATAATTTTGATCATAAATCTATTATTAAAAGGCTTTATTGTTTAATATATCGATCCTTATAATTATAATTTAGTTAACATTATCTAAACAATGACTAAACCAATAGAACTAGACTTCAACAAAAGCATGTTTAGTATTTTCTATAATATAGTTAACTATATATAGTTCTCAAAAGTGATTGTTACCAAAATTCATCTCAACATCAATATTGTCTGAAAGTTATCTTTCAATTGTGAAAAAATAACAAGCGAAGAGAGAGAGAGAGAGAGAGAGAGAGAGAGAGAGAGAGAGAGAGGTAAAAAATCAATCTTAGTTAAATTAATGAAAAAGTAGTATACGAGTAAATTTGTTATGATTAGTATGAAGATATTTAATAGCCTGGGGCAGAAATTTCATGGTTTCAGGCAGAAATGTGATATAGGATTAATCAATTCGTACTGCTTTGATCATACTAAAACTCTACTTTTCCATTATCTTATTATACTTCATAGTATAGTCTCAATCTAATCTACAATTCAAACATTTCTCTTTTTATCTTATCAATGATTAATTGTTTAATTTTTAGTCTGTTAATAGATAGTCAGACCAGAGATAGAGCTCAAATCTCTCACTAACTTGACAGAGAAGTTGTATGATTTCATATATGAAATTTGCTTAATTACTTCTAATTACCAAAAAGTAAAAATAAAAATACTCATAATTCAAATACATAGTTAAAACATAACAAGCTTCAATAATAGAAGTATTAAATATGATTGGCACTTAATTTAAATTTTCTAGCTGGTGCTCTAGTCTTAATCATCTAGCTGTAAACAAATATGTAAAAAATGTGATTGGTACCTAATCAAAATTTTCTAGATTTTGGTACCTAATCAAAATTTTCTAGATTTTGGTACCTAATCAAAATTTTCTAGATGTTGGTACCCTAGTCTCAATAATCTAGCTGCAAGCAAACATGTAAGAAACATATATAACAGAACACTATATAACAGTAAAAAGGCATTGGTAAAATGGATGTTATTATTATTATAAAGTTTAAACATGGTCTTACCAAAGTTATGCATAATATATTACTCTAGCATTTATGGCAAATACTAAACGTTCAAACGTTGCATGTACAATATGCATTTTATCATTTGTTCAATTGAATAAACATTTTAGATTTTTGCCAAATTCCATTTATTCACAACACAATACCAGAAGTTTTTAACTTATTTTCCATAACAAAATACAAATCGTTACAAATAAAAACATTCGAATAGAGTAGAATAGATTGGATAGAAATTTGAAAACCATGTTAGAGTCATATATTTAAATAGCAAGGCTTTTAACTATTTTATGATAAATTGATATAATATTGAGTACATTCAAGTCTGAGTCTAACGTTGGGTATATTCAAGTCTGAACCTAATATTAAGTGCATTCAAGTCTGAACCAAATGTGAACCATATATAAATTTAAACCTAATATTAACCAAATTGAAGTGAAAATCTAACATTAAACAAATTTCTGATTATATTAGAGGAAAGCCATTTCGTGGTGGAGAGGTCGGTATGGCCGTACCTGATAGTATCTGCACTGCCAAAGCTGTAGGAGTCAGCCAAGACTCAAACATTTATGAGCCTCATTTAGTTGCCAGTACTGTAACTCATATGTTAGGACATAATATAGGAATGGGACACGATGAAGACAGCAAAGATGATAATAGTAGGATCAAAATATCATAACATTATGACTGGATCGTAAAATGTAGATACAGCTTAGCTCTTCTATCTTGAACGTGTAGATATAGTTTAGCCCCTTTATGTGTAGTTAACCTTTTAAACAAGAACAAAAAAATAAGTCTTAGTTTCTTATAAATTGATTTATGCCTTTCTAAGAACGAGCTTAACTTCATGTTCAAGACAGAGAGGGTTTACTGTATAAATGATTTAATTGAAAATCCATGTAATAGAAAGAAACGAAATCACATGAATGGAATGAAAAGATCCTAAATTAGCGGATGTTTAGATCTACTTATTAAGATTCAGGCTAGAAAATATCATAAAATTAAGGTTGGATCTCAAAAAGTAGATACAAATGATTTAGTCTAAATCCCTTATAATAGATAGGATTGAAATAAGATCAATAAAGAGGTCTTAAATTAGCAAAAGATCCAAGCTTAAAACAGCCTGAAAGGATTGAATAAAGTATTATTATTGTTAATAGTATCCTGATCTAACCTAACCTAACCTAACCTGATCTAGCCTAACCTGATCTAGCCTAACCTGATCTAGCCTAACCGGACCTAACCTTATCTAATCTAATCTCATCTAATCCAATCTAATCTAACCTAACAGATAACTGTAAATGTAACGACTGGTGGGGTTGCATAATGGCAAAGAACATATTAGGTGAAGATCGTATACAGCCGTATCACTTTTCTCAATGCAGTTTAGATGACTATAACAATGCACTACAAATCGGTCACGGCATCTGCCTTTTTAACAAACCCAATCAGTTAGAGGATTTCCGCTCCTGTGGCAATGGAGTTATTGAGGATGAGGAGGAATGTGATTGTGGTTCGTTTCAAGAATGCTTAGAAAAAGATCCATGTTGTGATCCAATTACTTGTAAATTAAGAGTTGAAGCTGAGTGCTCTACCGGCCCCTGTTGTGTTAATTGTAAGGTAACTGTAATCAGTTCCATACTTATCATAACTTTCTATACATTTCCTTCCGATTCTTAATCAATTGTATACTCATCACAACCATAAGAACGTCTTCCGGCCCAATTAGAAACGAATTGTATGTTCGCAACCGCCAGAACATGTTCTGACCCTATTAGAAATCGATCACATAGTTATCATAACCTTGAAAAAGTGTTAGAAGCCAATTAAGCGTGAAGTTAAACTATGATTCAGTATTCTGATTTCAGTAGAATCCTGATTCTGTGTTCTGATTTCAGCAGAATTCTGATTGTGTATTCTGATTTTAGTTGAAGCCAAGCGGTCACGTGTGCAGGATTTCTAATGATGAATGCGATCTGCCAGAAGTGTGCGATGGAAAGAGTGGAGAAGTAAGGAATATAAAGCTTCAGAACTTCTAACCAGACTTAATATCGATCGGTTTTGCTTTTCGCTACAGTGCCCGCAAGATATATATAAGAAAAACGGCAATATCTGTAAGGATGGCAAAGGATTCTGCTATCATGGAGAGTGTCCGACTTTAGATAAACAGTGCTCTGTTATTTGGGGCGATGGATCTAGAGCTTCCGAATTAATTTGCTTCCAACAATTCAACTCCCAGGGAACTGTTAATGGCAATTGTGGCAAAGATAGCAATGGAAATCATCTCAAATGTGCTCAAGAGTAAGCTCTCTTATTACTAATCTCTTCTTAAATTCTTGTCTACGATTCTTGTCTATAATTCTTGTCTGCAATTCTTGTATTCAATTCTTGTCTCAAATTCTTAAATTCTTGTCTACAATTCTTGTTTTCAATTCTTCTCTCTAATTCTTCTTTTCACTCATATTAACTTTAATTAATTATTTTTATTGTTTATTTTATAAACTACCATTTGTTTAGAAATCTCATGTGTGGTTCGCTTCAATGTCAGTTTGGAAATCAAGTGCCATTATCTAAAGGAATGGATAGAGAATACTCTCGTACTATGAGCTATATGAGTGGAGTTGAGTATGAATGTAAGGTTGCTCGCGGTTCGATTCGTAAAGATATTTCAGATATGGGTCTCATTCAAGACGGCACCAAATGTTCTGATAATAAGGTGAGTCTTGAACTATAGTGCTGTTAGTGACGAAGCCAGTAGTGAGTGGGGGGATCAATCATATTCAAGTTTATAGAGTATATATTTTTATGGTTAAAACCTATTATATTATAGTTATGAGTCTTAACCGTAAGTATTTCTTTGGTAGTGATTACAAATTAAAAATTTGCCTATTCAGAAATATACAAATTAGTAGTCAAGTTAGTCGTGGGCGTCTATGGACCCCCGATACACTGGCTTCGCCGCCACATGAGTAAATGCGAATCAAAGTGAAACTAGAGTATGAAACTCAGAAAAAACAAAGTATAGAAAATAACAAACAGATGCTCTTTGATCTTTCTGAATCTTGAGCTAATGTGCTTTTAAAATATATTTTTTCACATTTTCTTCTTTTACTCTCTCTCTCTCTCTCTCTCTCTCTCTCTCTCTCTCTCTCTCTCTCTCTCTCTCTCACTCACTCCGTCTCATTCTCTCTCACTCTCTCATTGATATCTTTTCAGATTTGTGTAAATCAAACCTGTATTAGTATTGACTTATACATTGAACCTGGAGATTGTCCGACCAATAATGTTGCACTTACATGTTCAGGACATGGTGTAAGTCTGTTTCATATCACTTAACAGTTCAATTCAGAATCGATTGTTTGATCTTTGGGTCAGTTGTGTGCTTATCTATGCAAACAAAATCTCTATACGGTTAAAAGACTGTTACTAATGTGAACATCATTAGAGGGGACGTATATTAGTTTACTACTGTTTAGTGCTGTCATTAGAGGGACCATATAGAAAGCACAAAAATGACTAAAAGATCAAAGACAAAAATCAATCGAGAAAACAAATATGAGTTAATAAATAAAAAATAAACAAATATTAAAATGAACAAAATGAATTAATCTAGGTATGCTCTAACATCAATACATGCTCATGCCATAACGGATGGCTGGGTGTTGATTGCAGTGAAAAGTCCCCATACTCCACTACAACACCTGAGGTTCCACTTAAACCAGTCTCAGCTAAGCCTGACACTCCCCAACAACCAATGCTGTCCCTAAATCTAAGTACACTAATAGAACAAACTACTCAATTAAGAGAATATGGTAGAGTTTACTATGTTTACCTGCTTTAAGTTATATGACAGTCAATAGTCTAATAGGACTGTTATGTAGCTGTCGATAGTTAACAGGACTGTTATGTAGCTGTCAATAGTTAAAGAGGACTGTTATGTAACAGTCAATGGTTAAACAGGTCTGTTATGTAGCTGTCAATAGTCTAACAGGACTGTTATGTAACAGTCAATAGTCAAAGAAGACTGTCATATAACAATCAATAGTCTATCAAGACTGTTATGTAATTGGTTTAAGTGATTAAACTAATGCTTTTAACATATACTATAGATAACAAAAAGAAGTCATTAAGTGCTGCTCATTTGGTTATGATTCTAGTTTCGATAGTTGGTGGAGTCTTCATATTTTTTGCTTTATTAGCCATGTGTTATAGGTATGCTTTTAATATAACTATTTCTTTGCTAATAATTTGTTATTATAATATTCTATCTTTATTTTATTGAGATTTTTATTGGAATATTAGTTCTTTAATAGCTTAATAATTCTTTAATAGCTTAATAATTCTTTAGTAGCTTAACAATTCTTTAGTAGCTTATCAATTCTTTAATAGCTTTTCAATTCTTTAATAGCTTTTCAGTCCAGTCAGCATTTGATCAAAAATTGATTTCAAACGAAATAAATCGCGTGAAATAACACTTAAATTCAAAGATAATTCGTTGGAGATATGTGTAATTGAGTGATTCAAAAAAGTTATTTGACATGTATATAGGAGTTCTGACAGATTGAAAATTCAAATTCATATCTTATATATAAATCTGAATATTTAGATCATATAAACATATTTTCAGTTAAACACATGAAAACACGCTTTCAATACGTCCAATATTTGAATATAAATAACTTATAATTGAATTGCTTTCGAGAGCCATATCAATAATTGAATTCTAGTTCTTAATCTAAAATCCGATTAGCTCAATTGAGCTAGATCAATTGAGCTAAGTCAATTGAGCTAGATGTATTGAGTGGAAGAGCTCTAATCAAATGGTTTTGTTTTAGTGCTCAATAGATTTTGTTTAAATTAGTCAATAAACAACTTTGGGTAAATTGATCTATTTTTACTGTGTCGGTATAGTACTACACTTTTGAACTTTTTAATCTTTGATAGCAACCTTGTCATCACATGCTTCCCATCAGATTATAATATGTTCAGATATTAATAAACTTATAGAATATTATAGAATATTCATTATAGTAAAAAAAGTAAATCTAAAATCATATCTGGCAATAAATTCATGTGTACCATAGCCAGGTTGACATAACAACGATCTTTATCTTTTTGTTACTGCGGACTATTAAGTTTTTAAGTGTACATTAGTTCTTCAAAGATATTGTTAAAGCCCACGAAGTCTAATTACAATTGCATTTAGATAAGTGTTTAGTGGCATTAGATGGAGAGATTTCGTTCAGCATTTGGAGAATGACAGTTTATTTGGATTAGATATCTATAAATATTAAGTACTTTGGAATATATCTCGAAGAGTATTCTGTAGGATATATCTCAAAGAATATTCTGTAGGATATATCTCGAAGAATATTTCCATATAATACATCTCAAAGAATATTTTTTTAGAGTATATCTCGAGGAATATGTTGTAGGGTTTATCTCGAAAATGTTCAGGTGAAAGACTTGAAAGAATAAGTGAATTATCACTAATATGTTTTCTCTCAGAGCAATTAAATGATTTTAAAAACAGATTGAATAAATCCATGGAAAAGTAAGACTTATTTTTAGTCCATTTTCCATAAAACAATTTAATTGCATGTTCAAGTTAGACATGATTAACTATAACTGATTACTGAATTTCTTTCATAGATCTGATTCTCGAGGTTAGGTTAGGTTGGGTTGGGTTAGGTTAGATTATATAGAGTTAGGTTAGGTTAGACTATATAGAGTTAGGTTAGATCAGATCATTGAACTATATGATCGAAATAAATTGTTTGAATTAGGAACTAACAATTTTAAACATATCTGAGATTATAAACAATTCTCCCCAAACGATCACTTATAACCCAAGACTGAAAGAGAGACTTTTTATCGTTGCAAAAGAGAAAATTGACTTAAATTTATAATTAAATTAGTGCTGACAGTTCGAGGATAATTGAATGCTTTAGAAAAACTGCTTTAAAGGGACTGTCAAACAAATCAATTCGATTCTAAACGTAATTTAATATCAGAAAATTGTTAAAAATCTAATGGTATAAATGTTTGAAATTTTAAGATTACTGTGATTTTATCCTTGCAATAAAAGTGAATAAATTATTGTCTATAAACGAAGATCCGATTTGAGACTCAACTAACATTCAAAAGACAGTTGAGGGACAATCAGGCATTGAAAGAGAACCCTGAGAATAAGTCTGAGCCCTGAAATCTGAGAGTAGGGAACCCTCCATCTGAGAATGAATTCTCAAAAGTCAGCTCAGTCCTAAAATAGAATTCACCTAATATCGTGTTCGCCTACAGAGAATAAGTTTCAGATTAGAATAGGAAGTTGAGAACTAAATCAGAAGTTGAGAATTTATTCGGAAGTTGAGAACTGAATCAGTAGTTAAGAATTGATTCGGAAGCTGAGAATTAGATGAGAAGTTAAGAATAGAATCAGAAGTCGAGAATAGAATCAGAAATCGAGAATAGAATCAGAAGTCGAGAATAGAATCAGAAGTTGAGAATTGATTCGGAAGTAGAGAATTGAATCGGAAACTGATCTCAAATGTTAATATAATTTCAGGAGAAGAAGTTTAATGCCACATAAATCGGAAAGGCATCAATTAAAGAAACAGCTAAATAGAAAACTAAACGAAAACGATCCATTCAGTGAGAACGTGTCACGAATAATTACATTTGGAAGCATGCCATCATATCGAGAAGACAAAATGCAAGAGATGAAGAGACAGAAAGATAGCCGTAAGGACTCTCAGACTGAAGTCGAGCCTGAAATCGATGAGACCTCACAATTCATCGAACTCTCCCCAAATAACTTATCCAAGATGTCACATCATATTGCTCCCGAAAAGGGCATTCTTAAACACATTCCTGGCGGTAGCGGAGGTGTGGGAGGCGTCGGAGGAGCAGGAAGCGGAGGTGCAGGGAGTGGGACTCCAGAATCAAACCATAAAGAGAGATGGAGTGATATGACACAGTCGGATAATCAAGAAAGTCACTCAGATAATAACCGTAATAGTGATACCTTAACAGAAATGGAGAGAACGCTGAAGAGTCTGAATGGTTATCACGAAGAAATACTGGAAGCTCTCCATTCGGCCTCATCAAATCGGTCGATCGATATCGGGCGCCCGAGCCCTAATTCAGATGCAGCTAAAAAAGCATTCTTAGATTCGATTCCAGAATATGGAGGTATAAATAGATTACGATCAATAACTCACTCCATTCCTAATTCAATGTTTGTTGAGTAAGAAATGGCTATTTTTAGAATACAAATACAAGCTATGCGCTCACTCTTTAATAGCAAAGTTTTGATTTGATTTTCTGATAGTTCAACTTAAAGGTTAACACCAGAAAACTTTTAGCTAAATCAGAATTAATATTTAGGTTAAGAACTGTAAAAGTGAATTAAAGTCCGAGGCATAGTCTGAGATATATTTCAACTGAATTAAATTAATAATCAATAAAATCTATAGAAAACGGATCAATAATGTACTGATTTATTTATAAGGTATGGGCCTCTTAAAGATTGGTGACACAAACATGAACGCAAGTGGTTCATCTGAAGATTCAGTGCCTCCATGTGGTCCTATACGCATAAGAAACTTAGAGGATTTACTTCGACAATTAGAAAAACAATCACATCAACCGGGTCTATCTCAATCTGGTCTGTCTCCTTCAGGCTCAGAGGACATAAGACTTAGTGAGCCTGAAGCTGATAGACATTTATATAGTAGTGGAAGTGGTAGTGCTAGTGGTAGTCGAGGACACTTGCCATCATCCTCACATCATCAGTATCATCATCCCTCATCTTCAGCTATCAGTGCGCTTGAGAGTCACTTAGTAGAGCAGGACCTGGCGTACCTGCTTGGACACCACCGCTCTTCTGACCACCACTTAGGCATTCCTCCGCCTCCGCCACCTCCGCAGGCATCTCAACAGAGGTTCAGTCATTGTAATAACTAGAATATTAAAATAATAACTGAAAACCTTCTCCTCCGTCAGGATCGGAACCTCATACTCACAACAAATACTCGATTTGGTGCCGCCCTCGCCATCCACTACAACATCTACCACTACTTCCACAGTTCATGGAGATCATGGTCATGACGAAGAGGACGAATATGAGAATGGAAGTGTTGTCGACACTGACCTGAGCGGTGACGCAGCCTTTTATGCCTCTGGTACCAGCCATCAGCTTCTTCGAAGTGCTAGTGAAGAGGCACTACCAGTAAGCCTCTCATGTGATTTTTCAATTAGCGGAAAATTAAATCTGAATAAGAAAGAGATCAGATTAGGCTCTGATTCCTTCAATGGTACTAATAAAGTGATCTCTACATCCGTAGTGTTTCCGGCCAGTGACCAGAGCTTCATTGCCGATACACCTGATCCCACAGCTGCAACAGATGCAAAACCGACTACCACCACATCTTCAGACAAGCAACAATTACTGCACTCTTCCGAGACATTGGATCGAACTTGTCCACAGACAATATCAAGGTTTACAGTAACTCTTGTCTCTAAAGAACTCAGCAAAACTGATAAGTCACCCGTTGATAAAGATTCTAATGTGAAAAAATCTAAGAAAAAAGCTAGAAAAAAGTTCCCCGAATACAAAGTCTGATTCTTTCCGTCAATTCTTTTGATCGACAGTTTCGATGAACTGTTCCGACAAAAAGTTGAACAAAAAATTCGACTTAAAGTCCGATCGACTACATTGGACAAACAGTTGCGACAAAAGTCCGATCAACTATTTTCGATCAACTTAATTCTCATACATGCGAATAATTAACTTAAATATACAGTAGATGAACCAATTTTTGACAAATCGACATCTCATCCGTTCGACATCTCATCCATTCGACAACATTTAGGACTATTGAAAATTAAACTTATTTGATTTGATAAAAATTTTACTTAACAAAACTGTACATTTGTTTATTATATGAATTATCAATTACACGACATATGTACACTATTTGGTCAAAAATATTGAAATATAAATCAATTATGATAACATTTTGATTATTCTCACTCATTCTTCCCATTAATTTGATCTCTATTTGAGTTACACCTAAGCTAACCTAATCCAACCTAGCCTATTCCAACCTAGCCTATTCCAACCTAACCTAATTCAACCTAGCCTATTCCAACCTAGCCTATTCTAACCTAACCTACACTTACTCATACTTTCCATAAATATTAGTTTAGCAAATGCATTTCTCTCAAGGATGGTTTGTTTTGACTCGCTGTTGACTTATTATTAATTTAAATTGATCTGAGTGAAACCTGGAAATGAATATTTTACTTCAAGTATTAGGTCAAGTGATCCTCTCATGTGATCCTCTGACGTATTTATGTGATTACTTGTTATACCAAAGAAGTACCAAACGAGAAAAATTCTAGTTTTCTAACCCATAATATTCTCCCAAACTGATTCAGATATTGATCTTTTGAGCTCACTACTATTGATTGACTGAATTTCTCAATGCAAATTATGGCCAAATATAGCACAACTCTATACTTATTTTACTACCAGATTGTACTCATTTGAAATTTTATTCTTTACTATGTCCTCAACTTCTTTAATATTACACACTAAAACATCTTCTCAACAAAAAATATCTCAGTTAAGTCAACAATCGATAGGAATTACTTCCGCCTTATGCAAAACTTAATTTTGATAAATTAAAGATAAATTAAAGATAAATTAAAGATAAACCAATTTTAAAGAAACTTAATAACGAGATAAAATGCTTTTTTCTCTTCAATTTGTGAACATTGTCTGATAAGAGATGGAGAAATTTAGGAAATAGTTGCCAGGATGGAATATAGCACAGTAAATCCCCTCTAACGTTCACATGCCAGTTTTTGCATTTTTTGAAAATAATATAAAAATATCATAGAGTAACATGCCTTAATTACTAACGATTTTCAAAAACCACTTTAATGCATCAAAAAGTAAGATAAAAATTAAAAAATAAGATTAAATAAAGACAACAAATAAAATAAGTTAGAGAGGCTTTACTGTATCAGATTTATGTGTTATCTATTTGGTATAAGATAAGATTCCAGTCAATGTCTCAGATGTGACTTAAATTTCAATAAAATGAAGAAACTAGTGATAAGGATCATATAAACTAAATTTGAAATATTCACACTTTTGTCCGGTTATTGATTTTTCACCTTAATAGAGAAGTGCACACCCTCTGGCTTTATACAGAACCGGTAGCAAAAGCCGATTACCTGAAAATCGGTTGCCTGATAATCGTCTATCCGAAAATTAGTTGTCCGAAAATCGAATCAGTTTTT
The DNA here is from genome assembly GCA_018873245.2 of Archegozetes longisetosus. Taxonomy (NCBI): domain Eukaryota; kingdom Metazoa; phylum Arthropoda; class Arachnida; order Sarcoptiformes; family Trhypochthoniidae; genus Archegozetes; species Archegozetes longisetosus. Next base: position 13,846,489 of record JAEMBT020000009.1, on the reverse strand, counting down.
AAACTTCGAATCATAGATCAAATAAGTAGAGAGAAAACAAAATTCACATAATTTTATTCGATGCATAAAAAACTGAAAAAATAATCTGATTTTAAAACTATGGATTATTTAAAAATGTTTGTACATCAGAAAAGATGGTAATTAATAGGAAAAGAAAATTAATATAAACTTGTAGAAGAATTGATAGTAAAATATAATTTATATCTTATGCAAAGATTGAGCAAAATTTCGTTTTCACTGATTATTTATATAACAATTGATTAACAACTACACTATTTTGGGCACTTATACTCAAAATAATTATTTATAAAATCATTTATAAATTTAGGAATCATTTATAAATGCAGTCTTTTTAATTTAATTCTTTCAATGCAACCTTTGGCTCATTATTAGTTGGCACAAAACTATTAATTCTCATTATTTCATAATCAATCAGTCTTATAATTATCAGTCATATAATTATCAGTCATATAGTTATCAGTCTTATAGTTTTCAGTACTATACTAATCAATACTATACTTATCAGTCTTACAGTTATCCAAAACCATTAATAACTTGGAGAAAACCAAATTATCTTAACAGTCGAAAAGTGTGCCAAGAAAGCATTTTATAAATACTTTAAAGTGTGAGCTATTTTATAATTGGATTAAGTTTTGTTAAGTATATTAATTTATATTGACTTAGCAGTGAGTTTCGTAAACGAGCACTTATGCTACAAAAATTAGTTAAACCTTCCAATTTATGGTCAGATTCTACCAATTTATGGTCAGATTCTACCAATCTATGGTCAGATTCTGTCAATTAGTGGTCAGATTCTACCAATCAATCGTCAGATTCTATCAATTAATGGTCAGATCTACTAATGGTCAGATTCTGTCAATTAAAAGCCAGATTCTGCTAATTGATGATAAAATCTACCAGCTAATGACCAGATTCTACCGCGGATGGTAACCATTATATCTATTGGTAATATTCCTATTAAGTCTTGATGGCATCAATTGTACATTAGGTGTTAGGATATCGTTATCTTCTCTTTCTCTATCTCTTCCTCTCTGATTGTGGTCGTAATCGTCACGTCTTCGGTGGGTCTGTTCAACCTGAACCAAATAGGTATTGTCCGATTTGTCTTTGCTTCTGGATTTTTTATTGGTCTTTGCATTGATGGGCGCCGACTGTCGCTCCCATCTGTTACGATCAGCATAACTCATCTCAACATCAGATATCTGATGATAAACAGAAATTCTATGCTGACTGGTTGACGGAACTGAATTGTTTTGATTGGTTTTCTTTTGTTTAGATGAAAGAGGAATCGGAGAATAGTCTTCATAGAAGTCAGCGCTATCACTGACATAACCAGCATTGATATGTTCCCCATTAGGCCCTGATTTAGCGTTCACTTCAGACCAGTCTCTCAACATATTAGCATAAATACTAGGTACATTTGCGTTCTTTGATTGGTTAATGTCTGACTGTTTGCAAATTACAGCTTCATGTGTTTGTGAATTTCCTCCCTTCCAACTATTCGATTCACTACACTCTTCAGCACTTGTACCTAATCCCAGATCTTTCTCGGCCACAACACTGCTATCAGAACTAGTGGAGCTCTTGGAACCGGCACCGCTGTCTTCATCAACTCGTGTGAATTTCACGTTGTTCTGATCAGACTGGAGTTCTGTGAATGATGGCCGTGGTATAAAAATAGGCGCCCCGTTTTGCATAATTGTTTTGCCATCAAAATGCTTATCCCCAATGAAAAAGGGCGGATTATTCTGATCGCCCAAATTCGACGATTTGTATTTACCGATCGAAGTGGTGCGACCGCGACAGACATCAGTGATGGATAGCAGGACTGGGAGGAGAAGTACGCCATGTGTGGCACCGAACAACATAACTAAGAAGACAGTTTTGAAGAAAGTGACGAAGACATAAGAGGGAGCGAAAGCGAGAGCTATGATTCCAAGTACAGTTGAAACACTTCCCTGAAATATGGGCAGTCCTAGAGAGTAAAGCGCCGATTTGACCTTTTGACTCGGCTCGTTGTCATAACAAGATATATAAGCGTACGATATGTGAGCCGAGAAGTCTACGGAAAAGCCTATGCACATGATTAAGTTGATCATTGATATTGAGTCCAAATTGACCCCCCATAGAGTCATATACCCAATGACACCGATCTCTATAGATATTATCGAAAATGCCACCCAAACAGCACATGATGGGGATGGAATGAAAATTAATGATATTATCATCATTACAGCCGCTGCCACTGATATCGTCTGTATTGATATGCTTCTAACTAACACAAACTGGTCGAAGAAGATGAAGTACTGGTGAAATACAGTGACAGGGATAGAGAAGCTATCAGCAATTTGTCGGAGAGCTATAAGCATTTCCTTTTCCATATTAGCGTCTTTTATGTTAGTGGTCTGAATGATAAATCTGGATGCGATTATCTCTGTTCCGTCCTCGTTGAAAAGAATGTCATTCCGAAACGGCTCTGTCAGAGGAAAGTGCAGGAATATGTCTCTCAGACCACGATAGAAGTCCAACTGGTCTGATATGTTGAGCGCTTGTAAGAACAAGAAACTGTCCTCTTGGTTCAAAAACGTTAAGTACGATCTAAGCCATGATTCAGTTAGTATCTTCTGAGCGACATACGGGCTCTCCTCAAACCTAACAAGCATGTCCTCAATAAGTTTCTGAACATTAGGATCAGCATAATTAAGAGTATCATTAATAACGACTTGGATGCGATAGGGGTATTCACGAAAGAAGCGATCTTCATAATCGTAAAACTGAACAGAGTAGGAATCATCTCTAGAAAGTTTTCTTCTATCTAATCCTTCTTTAACCATTGTACATCCATATATACCAATTATTAAATATATTAGAAATAATAATATCACTATTAATTTCACTGGTGTCTTGTTTAGAGATACTGCCAGTACGTCTCTGAAGAATAACATCATTATGTGATCTTTGTTGTCTTTTGGATTGTCTGGATCTGATCGATTTCTGCCTCCAGTACATAGCATACGAAAGAAGAAACCTTTACCTTCTGTTATAAAGAAAAATTGATTTTTAATTGTCTTATTTCTCTATAAATGTGTATTGAATCTTAATAAATTTACATTGGACCTTACAAATGTACATTGGGCCTTACAAATTTACATTGGGCCTTACAAATTTACATTGGGCCTTACAAATGTACATTGGGCCTTACAAATTACATTGAATCTTTACAAATTTACACTAAATCTTTACAAGTTGATTTCAACTTGAGCTAGCTTAGAACCTTTCTATAGCATGCATCTTATTTTAATCAATAAGGAATTTGAGCTAAAATCACTTATGTCTACTTTTTCAGATCCAATCTTAACTGTATTATGTTTAAGATTGGATTTAACAAGTGGATTTAAGCATCTATTAATTTAGGACCTTTTCATTCCATACATCTTATTTTAGTTCTTTCTACTAATATGGGTTTTGTGCTTCAATTTGTTCAGATTCAATCTTAAAATAATCTATTGATGTGAAATCAGTCATGAATGGTCGAATTGAATTTGGCAGAAATGATGGTTTATTTGATTTGCCGTTATGTTTGGTTCAAATAAGGGGATTAATAGCGGAATAAACGAGTTATAGCATACACTAATTTCTATCTACTTTTAGATTGATACTAATGTTCTAGAGTAACATTTGGCCTGCTGCATCCTATAAAATACTATCTATAATGCTATAGCACTTTACAGCACTCAAATGACCATATTATAAGTTTGTAATTCATATCCAGACAAACAGTCAGACAAGTGCTATGGAGTCTTATTTATAAAATAATCAATAAGAGATAGTATTTTATAGCACTGACCTAACATCAATGTTCTATTTTGAGCAATATGTTGCTCAAACAGAGATTTAATCTAAGTTGAATATTTCCTTAAAAGGATAGAGACTTATATCATCAGATGACTCAATAGATCAATAGAATAGTATAACTTAGACTTTCATAAGGTATTAAATATGTAAATTATAATTTCTTAGTGATTCCCATAGAAGGAATGAGTTTGCATATTAGGAAAACCTAGTTCTGATTGTTACTCGCAATATAACATTGCTAATGATTTGTGCATAAAATACCTGCTAATGATTTGGGCATAAAATACCTGCTAATCATTTAAGCATAAAATGCTGTTAATGATTTGGGCATAAAATACCTGCTAATGATTAGGGCATAAAATACCCGCTAATGATTAGAGCATAAAATACCTGCTAATGATTTGGGCATAACAGGTACACAAATCAATCCGTGCAAATTTCTTTTTTCTGCGTGCCCGAAGAATGCCATACATCCACCAAAGAAGGTTATATGATATATGTATGTGAAGAGAACTGCGACCGCAGTATAGATACAGAATATTCGCACCTGAAATACATAGAAACAGTTAGTTTTGTTGGGGAGGGTCTCATGTGAGTGGATATTGTATGTGGTTTTGAGTGTAATTTTTGAGTGTAATTTTTGAGTGTAATTTTTGAGCGTAATTTCTGAATATATAATTTCTGAATATGTAATTCTTACAGATGGAAATGGTGTTATAGTTCCGATCATAAAAGAAATAAAATTAGTGATTGATGTGATAGTTATAGAAACGGCAGCTTCAGAGTAAGTATGTCCGAGACGTTCTGCGACACTCATTCTGGAACTAGTTCGTCTCCAGGCGGCCAGAAGTACAAACGCGTCATCCATTCCAACGCCTGAGTCAATATATAAAAATATGTTTTAGTTAGATAGTAATTTCATGAGTTCAATTGCACTTTCGATTTAAATAGATTAAAATAGATTCTGGATTAGAATATATTTAAAAATAGATAACATTTTTACTTCCAGGTATGGTGTCATGTGTGCGGAAGGTATTTGTGTACTACTAGAAGGTATTTGTGTATTACTTTAAGGTATTTGTGTACTACTAGAAGGCATTTATGCACCACTAGAAGGCTTTTATATAAATAGAAAGTTGCCCTAGAAAGTAATCAACATCTGCTCCCGCTAACTGAGAGTGATACCTTCGTACCTGGTCATTGACTTCTATCTCACCATTATTTTCCTCTCCCTCTTTAACTTCTTCTTTTCTTAACTCTCTTTTTACCTTAATTTTCATCTCTTTAATTATTTCTCACTTATTCTTACAGTTCTCCTCATTTATGAATTATTTACAGCCAAGCTATTTGAAACTTTTGATCTCAGCCCGAAGTGTTTAGACAACTACATTGATTATATAGAATTGTTATTTAGAATTGTTATATAGAATTGTTATTTAGAATTGTTATTCAGAATTGTTATTCAGAATTGTTATTCAGACATCAATTTGATTACTTTATATAATTCTCATTTATTCTCACAATTACCCTCTTTTATAAATTATTTGCAGCAAACCTGAAATTTCTCATTTCAACCCCAACTACTTTGATTTGATTTGAATTTTACTCAGACATCAATCTCATTACTTTATATAATTTCCATTTATTCTCTTGAATTTCCTCTTATTTATTCATTATTAGGAGAGAGAGAGGGGGGGAGAGAGGGGAGAGAGAGAAAGAGAGAGATCGACAAACAAATGAAAGAGAAAATCTATATAAATAATAATATAATAAAATAAACGTTTATTTAAGAAAAGTGTTAACCTAAATTCAAATTGAGAGTGATTCATGTATGGAAGTTGTTGACACATCAATACAGATCTTACGTTAGGTTAATTGAAATATTAGTTTATTTTTTCCTTTTAACTCTCTTTGTTAATACCTTTTTCTTTGCTATATCTTCTCGCTAATCTTATTTCAATTACAAATTGTACTTTATAGTACTCACTCTACTATTCATACTTTATAGCACTTTATAGTACTCACTCTACTAACTATTCATACTTTATAGCACTCACTCAGCTATTCATACTTTTTAGATAAATATTTTCAGTTCAATCTTTAATCTCATTTCAGCTACAAATAGGACTTAATAGCACGCACTCAACGATTCATATTTATGAGCTATTTTTCAGATACCTTCAAATCAGTCTCTAATCCCATTTCAGCCACAAATAGGACTCTATAAGACCGACTAAGCGAATCATATTTATGAGTCATTTTTTAGATAATAAGTACATAAAGTATTCAAAGCATCATTGAAAAAATGCCGAGTGATTGTTCAATATAACACTTGTTGTAATTTAGGTTATATCTTGTTCATGTGTTACCTCAATGTTTGCATTTATTGATGCCTTTCACACCTGAATTAATTTAGCAAATAATTGTCTATAGCATACGTAGCTATTTGTCATAACTGGTTGAGTACTAGCTGAGATCTGGTTAAAATCTGGCTGAGATCTGGTTGAAATCTGGCTGAGATCTGCTTGAAATCTGGCTGAGATCTGCTTGAAATCTGGTTGAAATCTGGCTGAGATCTCGTCTGATTCAATGAATATTAAATATAGTTCAACTTGTTTATGTTGAACATCTTGTTAAGCATTTTTTATAATAGTAAAATATACCTTAATTTATTATGGATATATTTACGTCTCTTTAAGAATGAAATATACGCTTTAACTTCTTATGAGTTTAGTTGTTTCTTCAAAAAAAGGTTTAACTAGAGGTTAGACTGTAAAGAGGAATAGAGACTAGACTATAAAAAGAGATGTTAGACTGTAAAAAGTAGTAGAGACTAGACTATAGATAGGTTAGACTATCAAAAAAAGAGTGAGCGAGAGAGAGAGAGAGAGAGAGAGAGAGAGAGAGAGAGAGAGAGAGAGAGACCAACAAAACTACAGAGAGATTAGACTGTAAAACGAAACAGCAAAAAAGCGGCAATGTTTACAGTGCTATAAGTTCAGGAAGCTAAATAACCTTGTGATAGGTATGCAATTCTTTGTACCTGACCTTTTCACCGATTTGAGTTGCCCACTTGCCCATTTCCTTCTTAAACGTTAACACTTGTATTACTAGTAGTATACTTGTAGTATTACTTGCATTTTTCCTCCAGTCATCTATATTCTATCTCGTTATGTTATGTTATGTCATTTTTCTAGCTATCTTGTACATTTAGTACTTTATGTTTCCCCCCATCTTATTAGCTATAACTTCTTTTTAGAATTCTATAGATGTTAATATTTATAATTTTGATTATATAATTGTTCAAAAATATATATTAAAATCTAATTAAAATGAAATAAAAAATAGAATATAAAATTAATTAGACATAGAACTATTAAACAAAGTATATAAATTATTCTCCTCACCATCATTGAACTTTAGGGGACAAATATAATTTATGCAATTGCTAAACATTCAAGTTATTTCACCATTATAAGGTCATTCAGTTTAATGTATCTTAATTTATATTTTAACGTTTTTCTTATTCATTTATTTAACTGTTCAGTTTGTGTGAACTGTGTAACTATTTTCGTAAATATCTATCATTTGTATAAACATTTCCATAGGAATTAAATATCTGTGAACTGTACAACTATCTCATAAAAATTAGATCTTCATCAACTGTATAACTACCTTCATAATAATGAAATCTCTATGATCTGAATAATTATCTTCATAAAAGTTATATCTCTAATTCCTATTCAACTTACATTTTGAAAATTTAAAATTGAGCAAATTTCACACATCTAACCAGCAAACTTCTTTAGAAAGTGGTTTAATTAAATATACAGCTATGCCTTCACATAATAAGCCGATAATTAGAATTCACTATAACGAGGTTCAATATATAGAGGTTATTTAGAATTGATTGATGCGTATCGGGAACAGACTATTGCTTTCATTATAATAAAGATTCATTATTAGGAGGTTCACTATATCGAGTTATTACTGCAATTTTTCCAGCCTAAAACTTTATCATTTTTTGTAGTTTTGATTAGCGTAAAACACGGTTTCTTTCATGTTTTGATCGTTTTGGTAGTTTTGATTGTTTTGATAGTTTTTCTAACTTTGATAGTCTAGATTATTCTATTTATTTCAATTATTCTAACACAAAAACTTTAATTAATATAAGAAATTGTGACAATGTAATTCAATTTCAAGGTTTGAAGATCTCATCGATTGGTAGATCTTTAACAGTTGTTGGCATGCCTTAAGAGAATAATAACATAATAACCTCGCTGTCTCGCTATTGTTTTTCTTTGGTTTCAAAAAGAAATGCATAAAAGTATTACAGAAATAATAGTTTGTCTCATGCTTGAACGAGTCAGATAAAAGTTCAGATACTGTGTTAGATACGGTGTTAGATACTGTATATTAGATACTGTTAGATACTGTGTTAGATACTGCATTTTAGATACTGTATTATATCCATGTGTGAAAAATAAGAAAACGCCCTAAACTATTCAAATTTATTTAATTAATAGCATTTTTTATATTAAAATTTTTCTTCAGAAAATGTCAGAATTTAGTTAATTGAATTTAGAAAAAGTAAGAGTTTGAAAACTTCAGTGTAAATTCGTTACAAAATAAGATTGATTATTTTCAATTTACTAACTATATCATCAATGAATGATATAAAGCCCTATCTCTAATGTTATTTCAATAAGGGGTAAGACTCTATAGCAGTGACCCGACGATGTTATACAAGTTTGTAATTTATATACAGACAAATAGTCGAATGAATGCTATAATGTGTTATCTGTAATATTATTTCTATTAAGGATAGGACTCTACAGTACTGACACAAAGATAAATAGATAGGATATTCGATAGTTACAAACTAAACATTAACTTAAATTTGAATTTAAAAAAAATTTCAATTTGAACTTTATAAATTCAAATAGAATTTTCCTGTAAATAATTAAATAAGTATTGATATACAAGACATAATAGCTATGATTCGAGATAAGTAAGATTTCAAAGTTTATAAGTAATAATAATAATAATAATAATAATAATAATAATAATAATAATAATAATAATAATAATAATAATAATAATAATAATAGTAAAACAGTACTTAATCATAACTATATAGCACATAATATATGGGTGATATTCATACATGATTAATCATTATTTAAAGTATTTGGTTGAAGATATACATATATATACATACATTATATATGTATATATAATGAAGTTAGAAGGTGACGATGTATACAAAAAACAATTATATATTATCATCAACATCATCTAACTATTAATTTATATTTCTAATTAAGGTTATCTTGTTTAGCTTCACTAATCATTCGATTTAGCTTTGTATTAGAGATACGATATTTGAGTCAACTATCTTTGTTACTCAATTCTGTTTTTTAGTCTACTCAACCTTTGACTGAATTCTGTTTTTCAGTCAATTCAAGTTATGAGTGAATTGAATTTTTCAGCTAACTCAAACTATGACTGAATTGAATTTTTCAGCTAACTCAAACTATGACTGAATTGAATTTTTCAGCTAACTCAAACTATGACTGAATTGAATTTTCCAGTCAATTCAATCTTCAACTAAATTCAGTTTTTGCCAGTGAATTAACATTTTTTAAGTTAGGGTTAATTCAAATGATATAACAATTCATATGACATACTATAATATGCTCTAGTTATGTCAGTGATGGAAATTTGATAATAAATGCACTTTTAAGTTAAGTTAACTTCTGAGCTCAATAAGCTTTCGATTTATATTATTATTTAATTTTATGCTTAACTCTAATTTCAAATGACAGTCGATTCATAACTAGTAATTAAAATATCTATTCCTTCTACTATGAAAACATCAAGCTTGCATGCAATCTGTAGTTGAGTTAGTGCTATAGTGTCCTATCTGCAATGTTAGTGCTATAGAGCTCTACCCGTAATGTTAGCCCTATCCGTAATATTTATATTTGAGTAGAGCTCTATAGCTCTCAACCCATCATATACTACTTCATTATATCATTAGGTGAGTGATACAGAGCCCTATTTATAATAGCAATGACATTACGGATAGGCTCTATAGCACTCACTCCATAATATGCTAATTCATAAGACGGCAAGCTTTGAGTCAACCTTAAATCCGAGATTTCGAAAATGAGCCTGATATCTATGTATTAGTTAAGATTAAAATGAAATTAAGTCAAATTGAAATTGTTCAAACGGATCTTAGCTGAGATTATTTTAATATAATTCTAATGCATTAAGTGATAGTCGTATAAAACAATCTTCAGACTCAACTCATTTCATGTTGAGCAGATTATTAGATATTCAATTAAAAACAAGATTTAGTAGTCTTCAAATGATTTTCAGAATCATTGCGAAAGAACAGATAATTAAATAGATCAAATCTTATATAATGATTGGCTAAATATTTATAATTAAGAAGGGTGAATTCCGATCGAAGGCATGAATTCTCCTAATTTTCAAACTGCCCGAAAGCTATTGTAAAGTTCAAAATTGACTCATCGTCTCTAATAATTATAGTGGGCACTTCAGATTGAAGTATTCCCAATATAAGTGGTATTAGAGTAGTATGTGGTTTGTCTTCATATGATCAGTTAGCTATTCTCCTTTCCTAACCTAACCTAATCTAATCTTACTTAATCTAACTAACTAATTTGACTATTGTAATTATACTGTATTAACTTGATTGGGTTATGAAATGGTCCGTATAACACGTTGAGCATACAAAGAGTTTTCAATAGTAACCATATGCAATTCAAATACCGACTCCAATCCGAAATACATTAAGCGGTGAATAAGAGACACTTAAATGTGAAATGGCATTATTGTTTTGAGTTCTTATTTATTTAGTTATTTCAACAAATAAGGTCGTGAATCAGAATCTAAATTATTTTTATTTAGTTAACTAATCAAACACTAAGTCTGAATTAGTTCAAAATCAAAAATCTTATCAATACGAATGTTGAAATTCATTTTGGTTCAACTGTTCGCATGCTATCATTTTGAACAATTTCAATTTTTCCAATTGAACTTTTAGTTCACTTATATTTCTCTAGTTTTTGACCGATCACTTTCTGCTACATTTTCGGATCAAATCAAACCAAACCGAACTGAACCAGACTTAACCTAACCTCATCCAACCTAACCTATCTTAATATAATCAGAAACATTTGTACTTGCACATAACCTTACATTCAATTATATATTTTGAAAGCCGAAAATTATTCTTATCAGTCAGGAATCAGTACTAAATTTCACAAAAAAAAGTTCACAAATATTTCAAGGATTACTTTGAACAATACAAAAGCTATAAATATTACAAAGTAAATATGAAATTCTGTGAATTGAAGTGAAATTTGACAGGAAGTTCATGAAAATATGATAAACGATCGATAAGGTGTAATGGACTTCCTCTTATAGTCTAAAATTATATTAAAGAAAAAATATTTTCAGAATGAGTGACATTACGAATGAGCAAATAATCGTTAAATACTGATCAATAGAGCAAATATGCAAACAGCTATTACTGTGCTTTTCCGTGCAAATGAAATAATTATCAGTTCTGTAGTCAATAATTATCAGTCCCGTTGTCAGCAATTACCAGTCCCGTTGTCAGCAATTACCAGTCCCGTAGTCAGTAACTTTCAGTCCCGTATCTAAGTTAGTCAGTAACTTTCAGTCCCGTATCTAAGTTAGTCTGAGAGGCTAAAAGTTTAAAATGATATGCTCTGATTTGTTGAGGCAAACGTGTATTCACATTCAAAATTCTATTAATTTGTTTCAAACCTTTAATTAATGTTTAACTACAAGCAATCTATTGATGCATCAAATATATACGGTCTCAAAGTTTTTTGTCAGAACTTTTTTCATTACAGACTTGCACTTCAATTCTTTTAAATTTCTGGGGGACTGTAGCCTCCTGACCCCTCTCTAGCTACGGCTGTGGCAGTTATAGCCTAATTTTCGAAAATTTACCTCAACTTAATCATGATTTAGTCTGAATGCAAATGCACTACTCATAAAACAATTTGAGCCAATTTCTCAAAACTTAAGTTATTTATCAGACTTTAATCTTATTTTAATAAATCTTCAAACTTATTTAAATCTTATTTAATTTGCATTATTATTTGTACTAATTGTAAATTTAAATCTGGCTCGACTTGATATTATATGAAAGTATCACGCATATCAAACATTCAGTCTATTGATCAAAATAATAATAATAATAATCAACTTAGACTAACCTAACCTAACCTTAAGAATGTTTTCCTATCCCAAACATTTCTTCAAAGTAATGAAAGTCTTAATAACAAAATTATATTCACTATATTTAAATCAAGCTTTGATTTATTCTCAGCTTTTGAACACATGAAGTTTGATACAACTTTAAAATAAGAAAATCACGCAATCCTTATCTCAATCCTGATTCAATTTCAGGACATTTCAATCATTTAATGTAAACCAATGTCTGAGAATTGAATCATATATTTGACTGAAATCTGTCGACTGCTACAAAACAAACAGCAATTTAGAGCCCGAGAAAGAGATCATTTTCTCAGAGTGAAATAATGGGATTTTTCTTTTTAACTCAGACCTCATTCAAACTACAGTCAATTAACATAAGTTGGATTACAAGACCAACTAGTTTAAATTATATGACAGTGTGAATGGTGTGAATGGTGTTTAAAGGATCTTAAGTAAACTTTATAAATACGATAATCTTGATAATTAATAATATGTTAGGGATAATAGTTCTCTCAGTCCGGTCTGAGTTGTATTATATTTTAGGTATCTAACTCTCAGCATAGTCTAAACCGTACTATTTTTTAGGTATCTAACTATCAGTCCGGTCTAAACCGCATTACTTTTTAAGTATCTAATTTTCAGTCCGGTCTAAACCGCACTACTTTTTAGGTATGTAATTCTCAGCCAAGTCTAAATTCTATTATTTTTTACATATCTAGCCCTCGGGCACTAGTCTGTCGGCAATCGGTCTCAAGCCTAAAGTTATGAACTGAAGTTGAAAGTTGGCTCAAACATATACAATTCTAAAGGCGATGTTCAGCTTTATTAAGAAATAATTAACTTAATTAGTGGAGTGGTAATGTAAGTTCGTTAAGACAAATTTGAAACTAACGGAAAATTGTGAAAGACAAATGTGTAAAATTCATATTTCTTCAACTAAACTATTAATTAAATCTGAATGACATTCAAACAAATAATTTTTTAGGCATTTCTGGAATCTCTTAGTATTAGAGCGGATGAAGTACTAGTAAGTCAATGTCGCGTTAAACAATTACATAGTAGTATAGTTATTAAAATTTCAAGCTATAGTCAACTAAATTTCACGTTATAGTCAACTAAATCTGAAGCCATAGCCAACCAGAATAGACATAAGAGTAAACTAAACTTGAAGCTATAGCCAACCAAAACAGAAGTTATAGTCAACTAAGCAGGTAGCTATAGCAAAGAAAATTAGTTGTTATAGTTAACATAATTAGAAAGGTTAGTTCGAAGTGAAAATAGTTGTCATTCGTAAGATCTTTTACAGTATCCTGTTTAAGCTTATTTCCTGTTTGATAGACGTTATTATAATTATAACAAAGCGAATTTCAAGTTTTAGCTAATTCAATATTCAGCTAATTCAGAAAAGATTTTCGCAATAATAAGCGCTAAGGAAATCGTTACCTTCATATGAGTCTAGGCGTAGATAATTAAACCAAATTTATATCTATTGCACTAATGTTTCTCAAAACTTATTTTACTAGTGGTGGACTAGTTTTGAGAAATTATTTTAATTCAAATATTAATATTAGAGTTATTTCTCATGATATACTAGCATAAACTAAAATTAAGATTAGATTGGATTAAGATGGGATTGGATTAAGATTGGATTGGATTAAGATTGGATTGGATTAAGATTGGATTGGATTAAGATTGGATTGGATTAACACTGTAACTGAAAAAATAGATATAACCATTTTGGCATAAGTTCCTTATAACAGAAACGATTGAAATAAGATAAATGAGAAGGTCTCAAGTTAGCGGAAGTCTAAATCTACTTGATCCAATCTTAAAACACATCAAACCCCTTTATCTAAAACACATTGTTAAGCCCTTTTTAAAGAGCAACAAACCTTAATTTCTTACGTATTCATCTATGCCAATTTAAAAAGGGCTTAACTTCATAGAGGTTTTACTGTACTTTAATATTCAATAATAATCTTACCCAACATGAGGAAAGGTGCCGCCAAATTAATTCCAATCATTTCAACTCCGCAATAAACTGCTAGACCAAAAGCTGCGGCAACTGCCAGTCCAGCAGATACGCAGCCAAGAAGTCCGAGCCATGGTTTGCTTAGGACCCAATCAGCCATCATGCATGTGCACACACTAAATATCAGCATAATTATGATGGTTATGCTGAAAAAAGGCACCAAACTATGTGTATTGCTTTCCAGCTCTGTCTGGAGAGTTGTTGATACAAAACGTGCCACCGCTATCTTCTCGAACTTAGATTCCGCGATGTGCTTCATGAATGCGTCCTCCCAAAGACCTCCGCGTACATCACCCTTTTTGATAGTAGTGTCTAAAAAGTACATTAAATGAACTGCTTTTGCAGATTTAACTAAATTATTGGCGTCTTGTTCAACACCACCGAGATATGCCGGGAAAAAATAAGCTTTATATATATCATGATTGATCCAAATCGGATATTTCAGGAAGAATTTCTTTGCTTCTATGTCAGAGATTCGGTTATCAAAATCAAGAATATCATTACTCCAACATTTGTAATCCTGTCGCGCACACAGATTCTCATATCTCCACATCGAGTCATCCCATTCTATAGACATATTCCTAATTGCTTGGTCTAAAAGCATGATCTCATCCCAAATGGATCTGCGCAAAACACTACCATCGTCTTTGGCGACAATTATGATGCGTCCGAAGCGGCCCTTGTGAGTGACCCGTCCCAAGTTGAAATTACTGGTATAGTTGATAGGGAACAGATCTTCAATAATAGCTCTTTCATGTTTGGATCTTCCATCGGAAGGTGAGAAGAGGTATTCAGGATCGTCTTCATAGTGCAATCTCTGTAAGCCGGTGGCGAGGATGCAAGCTATAAGAATAGGCACTATCACAAAATATCCCGGATATTGGCCTATTAGATGACCCAGTTTTTGAAATCCGATAGATAGTGCACGATCGATGCATTTGCACGTCATCTTCACTAATATCTCATCATTTCTTATGCAGATATTATTATTCAATTATTTTCACTCAACTCAATAATCCTCAGCTCAATAATCCTCTACTCAATACTTATATCTTTGCTAACGGTTATAGCACATACTGGAATAGAAGCTATAAGATTAAAGCTCAATGTGATCTATTCATTGACTGTACCGTTACTTAACTTACTTCTGACTGACTGACTGACTGACTGGTGGTAACTGTTAGTAGAAGTAAAGAAGAAGTGAGAAGTGGCCCAACCAGCCATTCAGTCAACTTTGAATTCGCCATTCCGTCCCATTTTAACACAAGTGCAGCAGCAGGTTATACACGATTCATACTTTAGAAACTTTTAAACAGGTTCTTTTTACAGTAATACCTCGATATAGTCAATCGCTGACGACTGATGATTTACATTCACTATAACGAGGTTTCACTATAAACAGGTTGTGATTAGTCCAAGTAAATACGTCAGGACCGGAATAGTGTATTCACTGTATCGAGAAATCACTATAAAGAGGTTCACTATATGGAAGTCTTACTGTACTGTTTAAACACTCCTTCAACAATTGCGCGCGCTTACAGTTTCAAAAATAATTCAAACAAATCAACAAATAACACTTATTGCGAAATTCATTCAAAGGATTATAAACTATGGTTTGAGATTAAAATTTGTGAATAGCTCATAGTTAGGAGCTTTTAGTTTAATGCAGACTCAACTCAATAAATGTTTACTTAACCGAATAAACATGAATTACATTGAATTAATCGGGAAATATGTTTCAAACTAACAGTTTGGGAAATTAATTTTAATCAAAACAGTTTAGAGATATGAATTTTGGAAATAATGTCAAAATATCAAAGCTTTGAACTAAACCTAATTGCAATGTAATAAAAGTATTTTTTGTTATCGACCGGGAAATCCAGACTCTTGTATTTTTTCCTCATTCGTTCCTTCATTTTAGTTCAATAGCACCAATCAAACTAATTTTGCTCAAATTTTTACTCAAATTTCTTCTCGACAATTCTCAGCTTATTTGTCACATACTTAGATAAGATTTCAAATCTACTAATTTAAATTACTTATTTCATGCTTAGTCTTCTCAAATGCATTATTTTAGAAGACATTCATAAGAAAGTAAGTTGTAAATTAGTTTTACTATACTATATGCCTCGAATTAGTCATCTATGAAGATTAAACTAAGACTATTTCGAAGTTGAGGTAGATTATTTTAAAACTAAGACTGAGACTATTTCGAAGCTAGCTAAAACGATTTCGAAGCTAACTGAGACTATTTCAAAGCTAAAACCGAGACTATTTTGAAACTAAGACCAAGACTAAGAGCACTTAGAGAGCTATTTATGGTTAGAGTTGAATGAAGCATAAAATGGGAAAAAGTTGATTAAAAGTTGAAGTATATAGTTCGCTAAAGAAGGAACTCGAGAAGTGGCCTGAAAACAAGATAGTAAAGTGAAAGGAACAGGTATTATTTGGTTGCTTGCCGGTAAAAATAGCTTGATTCCCTGCCGGTAAAAATAGTTTGGTTCCCTGCCGGTAAAAATAGCTTTCGCTTCTACAGTTCCTAAAATAAACCTTATATTAAATGCTAGCGCTATATAAACACTATTTTAGCAATAAATATAAACATTATATTAAATACTAGTACTATATAGAAAGAGAAATTTCTACTCTCCATTCACATAAAATAGTTTCTCAATTTTCGACCCAAATCCTAAATACATCTACAGTCTAACCTCTATATAGTTAACATTCTTTCTCTATATAGAAAAGATTATTTAAACATTAATTGATGTGTGTGGGAACGAACTATAGTTTAGACTATAAGTAAATAATAAAAGTAGTAAAAGTAGTTTTAAACGATTATAAGCGAAGCAATTCTAGAAATTTCAATACTGTCACTGATTTAACTGGTTTCAGCTTATCTTAATATTGACACCATTAGCATTGATTCAGTTAATTTCACCTATTTCTAAACTATTTATTATTATTATTATTATTATTATTATTGTTATTAACTTTTGATTATGTCTTCTTTTTTTGGTCAATACTAATCTATAATTCAAAATATAACTTCAAATTAATTGCAAACAATTTTTTGTTGAAACCTTATTAATAAGTTTTAAGGCGTGATCGAAATTAGTTTCAAATATAGTTCAATTATTTTTAGTTACTCCGAATTGGAGAAAATGTTTTTTTAAAGAAATATAAAAACGTTTATATAAATATAAAGTTAATGTATTGCTTTAAGTTATTATTTAGCATACATTATGTGTCATAACATGGCATAGCATAACATAGTATAGCCTAACATAGCATAGCCTAACATAGCATAGCATAGTATAGCTTAACATACCTTAACATACCTTAACATACCTTAGCATACCTTAATATACCTTAACATAGCTTAACATATATTTTCAAAAAACCAATTTCTAGTTGAATTACCCTAAATGTCATCGTTAGAAATAGTAGTACATCTAAATATTGGGATACTTTGTTTCCGGTAGGTTTCAAATACCTTTAATTGGTCTTATTCTTAAAAATTGTTTCTTAAATGCTTTTCAATTAAATGCAATCAAAACTCATGTCGGCCTGAATATTAGGCAATTTAGAAAGTGTTTGAATGTTTTAATAATCAATATAATGATGCAAACATTTTATTATTCAGTCATTGAGTTTTCTGGTAAATTAGATTTGAATTATGTATTGCAAAAGTAATTTTCATAAATATTTCTGAATATTTCAATTTCAAACATTTCATATATAAATCAGTTTCAGTTTAAATAAAAAATATCTAAAATAAATATGATTAATAATATGGCATAAAAAATGCTTAAGAAGCATATGAGCTTGCGAAAGAATCGGGAAATACCAGACTTGCCCTAAAGACATAGGTGTAGAATCTTATTCTTTCAGACTAAACATTGGGCAACACACTCAACTAAATAATTATTTTCACTTCATCTTTTATATCTATTTCTCTTCTTCAGATCAATCCAGAAGTTCTTAGGCTCCACTTATAGATATCAGATAATGATTTATCGCTTAAATCCACTTTAAGTAATTGGTAAGTACAGTAATATCTCGATATAGTCAACTCATTACTACTGGAATAATGTTAAGCTGTTTGTAGTAAAACCTCATTATATTGAACATGAATGATAAGTATTGACAATATGGAGGTATTAGTGTATTTAGAGCTTATAAACATCTTATTTAAATAAATAATTTTATCATAAGTCAAATTGAGGACACAAATTACGCTATTTTGCAACTGATTTAATCATATCCTCTTTAATTGTGTAATTGTTTCAAATTATTTACAATCCTTTTGTTGCATCCATTGTTCATACATATGATTATAACTATTCCTTATGACAATACAAATGCAAATTAGGAAATGTAGGAAAACCACGAATTAATTAACCGACAAAATGGTGTAATTAAAAATTAACACAAAAAGAGATATTTAATTTAGGCTCTGTGTACTTTCATTTAGGCTCTGTGTACTTTCATTTAGGCTCTGAGTGCTTTTCACTTAAGCTCTGAGTACTTTTCACTTCTCGACTAAAGTGATAATGAAATCTAATCCCATTTGAAACCTGCATCAACCCAAGAGTTGTCATATTTTCATATAATTAATTGCTGTGGATTTCGTTAATAAACTTTAAAATTTGATTTATTTCTATTGCTTATCGATTAACAAATAATTTGGTTTAAACATTAGTCTAATAGAAATATATATATTTATATATTTATATATATATAGCTATAAAGGAATGAAACACTTAATTAATGTGATATTTTCAGCTCATGACCCAATCAGACAAATATAAATGATAAAAATTAATTAAGAAATTGATGTAAATGTCATAAAAGATCCGTATATAAAATGCAAATGTATATGAATACCGGAATCAATTTAGAAATGCGTTCAAATATTTTAGTTATCATTATACATCTATATTCATATCTATATGACAATCAGAGTCTTATTGTTCATTTTAGATTATTAAATCTACTTAAATAAGGAAATTTAACATATATGATTTTTGTACTAAACTTATATTAAATTTATACTAAATTCATATTAGACTCAAACGAATAGATACATATTAAACAAAGTTATAAATAAAAAATATATATATATATATATAAAGAAAATACTAGATTTAACATCATTAATAAATATATAATAAAAGATGAATTAAACAAAATTTTAACAATTGATTCTATACTAAACAATTACTTATGATCGTGACAGCGTAATATATGTATGAATTATATTTATGAGAATTATATATAGGGACAATTGGGATATATAGGGACTAAATGGGTTCATTGACTCTTTTTAGTCATCAAAACAAATCATTGTTATTACTTTAAATCTAATTTGAATTTATTTTCTTTTTATTTAGTTATATTCTATCTATTTTTCTCTTTTTTATTATTATTACTATGATCACTTTTTAGTATTTATAGTCATTTAAATATTAATTGAGCATAGTAGACTTAAGAAATCTAGTATGATAGTATGATAATAGTAGTTCAGCTCATGTGTGTTTTAGACACTTTGGGCTTTTAGAGGGTTACGTAGTGCACTGTTTTAAGGGGTTTATCTAGTCCATACACTAACTCTATTAAAAGCACTATATAAACACCACTACTTTATGACAACTATAAGTATGATAACTTATGACACTAATTCTAGACTGATTCGTAAAAAGCAACTATATCAATCATTGTTGTAATTGAATATTTTAGTTATTGATTATTGTTATAAATATGGTTCAAATATTTTATTGTGTCAACTTGGAATCTATGTTAACAAAAGTTTAGTCATGTGATGTATATTATTAGTGGGTATTTCCATATTCTCAAAAATTGTTTGCAGGTATATAACAAATCACTTAGGTCGAGTCATTCAACTGTATAGTAAGGCATAAAATGTTTAATTAATATATTACATATAGTATTTGTAAAGTAAACATATTTTGATAAGATTGCGAAATTGCTCCTTATCAATATATCTCTTATGAACCAAACTAATTATGAAATATGAGTTAAGTTTAATCAAGTTTTATGAAAGTTTATGAAATTTAATCAATGCTTATAAAAGTATATGAAACTTGATGAAAGTTCATCAGACTTCATGAAATTTAATGAAAGTTTATAAAACTTTAAGAAACATAAGAGTTCATGAAATATCATGAAATCTTGTGAAACATTATAAAAGTTCATGAAATCTTATGAAACATTATGAAACTATTAAATGCATATATTTATAATGACATAATTATTTGACAAACCAGGAAAGAATCCCTTCCTTTTAGAAAGTGACTCAACGTTAGTTGCTGATCTAAACCTTTAAGTTATATCAGATCCTAGTTCTCGACTATAGTTTATCGATTCTCTATATATTTGATTTCTATCTTTTCCCCAAATATAACTATTGTGAACTTTAGTTATTTAAATGTTGTGTAGTTCGACATAATTATTAGGGAAAATATATATATTTATATATTGAATACTTCGACATAATTGTTAGGGAATTTATATATATTTATATATTGAATACTTCGACATAATTGTTAGGGAATTTATATATATTTATATATTGAATACTTCGACATAATTGTTAGGGAATTTATATATATTTATATATTGTTCCGTTAGTCCTATTAAGTCCTATATTTGCCGTTATTTTAGTTGCACTTTATAGAACTGATTCCATGATATATTATACAACATAGTAATTTATATTCACATAAATCATCGAGTAGATGCTATCTATAATCTTATTAGAATTATAGATGAGACTCTATAGAACTAAGTTGACAAACTAAAGATAGAAATAGATTTAGCTTTGAGTCATTTATAACTATCTTAACAGACATTGTGAAATTAGCTTGATCCACCAATTCTCTTAGCCTTGACTGTATTATCGCCCTTTTGGAAAGTCCCGCTTAATTGAGTTTAAAAAATTGTTTGAAAATTGTGCTCAAAAAATGTGTTGAAAAAAATTCTGTTCCACTGAATGAGGAAAAGATGGATTTATATCAATAATATCCCCTAAAGACTAATCAGTAATTCTTTTTATACTTTTCGCAATTCTTCATGGTATTCAAAACAGCTTTAACTTATCTCTAATCGCTGATAACAATTTATGCGTCAGTTATAACTTTTTGCACTATTTCACCTGCCAATAGGTTTGTACATGATGCAACTTTATAATCGTTGATAGCAACTAGAAGTCATATGTTGCTATGGCATGCATTATATCAGATTATAATATATTATAAACTTATAGAACATTCAATATATCAATCTTACTAAATAAAAATCAAACTTAGGAGCAAACCGATGAGCACAACAAAAAAAGAGAAAAAAGAAGTAACCAAATGAAGGATTATTAAATCATTAGAAGTAGTATAGCTATGAACTTTAAGTGAATGAAAGTTAATCGAATGAGCGAGGATAACTGAGTAGCAATCTCTATTATCTAACATTACACATACTGTTTGTTTAACATATCTATTCATGACCTTTGAATTTATATAGGTCAAAGGTTAAAGAGTTCATCATTTGTTATTTGTTTTTACTTTTTGTAATTTTCTTTTTTGATTTAATTATGTTTTATATCAAACCTATTCTAAACCTGATTAACAACAATGCAGTACAATAAGAAGATTAACGTTGTTTTATGTCCAACTTCCTATGATTCGCATGAATCTGTTACCAAATTTGATTTAGATTTACTTTTATTACTATATTGAATATTCTATAAGTTGATTAATATCTGAACATGTTACGGTCTGACAGAAAGCATCTGAATGACAGTGCCTCACTTCTGATTGCCATTAGCTACTATTAAACTTTCAGTATTCAGCGTTCAAGCCATTGTCATCATATAGATTTCTGAACAAAATTAAATTTATTGGATACTTTTGTGCCATCATTGTAGACCATGAACACTGTAGATGAATAAGTTGAGCGCATGATGGCGCGCTCAGAAAGTTTCTCGAGAAGTTTTCCACACATTAGCAAATTAAAGATAACAAAATACTTTCTTCGTCTGGTCGACAACATAAACAAAATAAAGACAAAAATCTTAGTATTAAAGTATTGTGTAATAGCGCATATAATTAATTAAGTAATCGATTAAAATGAAGATATATAAGTTTAGGAAAAACCAATTTGAAAGACACGTTTAGCAATTATGACTTGAAGCTAGTTTTACATATATATCGATATAAGTTCTTAATAAATAAGTATTTTCCAGACATATTTTAGTAATCAATTCAGATAAGACTTATAAGTTATAAATCTTATATAATTCTCTTATCTCTCTCTCTCTCTCTCTCTCTCTATCAATTAAGTTTATGTCAATCTATTCCAGTTCTCATTTTATTCATTTCATCAATTCTTTTCTTATATTTTTAATATTATTGAGTAATCTTTTTGAATTTTTGTATTATTGAATAAACTTAATTTTGTTCCGTTCCGTTATTATTGATTTGAATCTTGCTGACAATTCAATACGTATTTTAAACTTTTACCAACTTTTACTAACTTTCAAACTTCTATCAATCATCTAATATGACATAAGTTATCATAACTGTTTTCTCAGAAGTCTAAATTATCTCTAGATTTGTCTAAATTCAGCATATCTGATTAGGAATTTAGAGTAGGAGGTTGAAACGTTAACAATCATGCAATTTGATAGAATTTGAATCAGTTGTCCTCATGATCGTTCATTTCATATGAATATCTATGTAGAGAAATGGCATAGGTTTGATAGCATTTAATACATCTAAATTTTACGTGATTCTTATTAATATATTTGTGCTATTTCAAATTATAATTAATTATTAATTTTATTGGGCTTTTGTCTGGTTCGGACCTGGGTCCCAGGTTAGCAATTTTAACTGATTTAACCAACTTTAATCGGTTTTAACGGATTAACCGCCGAAGCAAGAGATGACTGATTCAGCTAAAATCTGTTAATAACAATTTAACTGACATAACATCAAATCCTCTAAATTAACGTATTATTATTTAGTCTGTAAAAATCTAAAACATTTCATAAGTTTTAGAATAAAGTATTCTAATAATATTTCGCGCGTTTTGTCACCGTAAATATATCTAACAATTTCTCACATTCAAAATTAATGAAAAATCTTTAAACTGAATTCAAGAGAATCATAGCATTTCTGAAATTTCATAATATTTAAAAATCAGAAAATATGAACTCTATATTAAACTGAAGCAATGAATTTAAACAAAAAATAAAATCAAAGTAGTCTAAAATCTAGATCATACCATTTCTAAAGACTACAAATCATATAATACTAGTAACAATCTAGTATTAGATTTAAACGTAAAAGAATATTGCAAAATATAGATGAATGACTTAACAAGGGAATAATAATAATAATAATAAGAGGATATAATTTAAGACTGATTTATTGCATATATGATGAGAAATCATGACAGATTTAGAGGTTTAGAAGTAGTTAAGGACTTAATGAGACAAGGTACTCTAATGCTTATAATACTAAGGATATAATACTCAAAATACTAAGCATATATTAGGATAAATATTTTTGTAACTAACTTAAATCACGTTATAATGCACTGTAAATTATTTTGATTCGATAAAATTTAGTTATATATAAAGCAGATTCACATCTACTATATGTTGCATTATTAGTCTTTCAATAGTAATTTAAAAGTTTTTTAATATAACAATAAAATAAAAATGAATAAAAAAATAAAAGACATATCTAAAAAATTAATAATACTACTAATAACAATAGTTCTAATAATAAGTGTAGCAATATCATCATTATGTATATTACTAATGGGATATATGTCAAGTGATATTAAAAATCCAATCGGTCTATGTAATACAACAATTGCAAATAATAATAATAATAATAATAACAACAATAACACATATTATTATAATTATCAATTACATTATCATCGTAGTATCTGGCTATTTAGTACTTTCTTCGCTCTCATCTCATCTGACTTAATATACATAGCTCAAACGTTGATTATGTGCAGATTTCGCAGTTATTCTACTCCTCAATCATTCAGTGATTTTATTTATGTTAGTAAATCTTAATACTATAGATAATATATCATATAATTATAGTTAAATCTATTGTATATGTAGTTAGACTATTTTTAAGTATATCATATATAGATCTGTAGTATTTTTAATACTTCTTTATAAAAGAACTAACTATAGATTCAAACTAAACAGATTAAACTATAAGTATTATCTAATTATCATATGCTAATCCAAACTACACAACTAATCCACTAACAATCAATAATAAACAATAAACTATTTAC
Organism: Archegozetes longisetosus; assembly: GCA_018873245.2. Taxonomy (NCBI): domain Eukaryota; kingdom Metazoa; phylum Arthropoda; class Arachnida; order Sarcoptiformes; family Trhypochthoniidae; genus Archegozetes; species Archegozetes longisetosus. The sequence continues at coordinate 13,821,951 of JAEMBT020000009.1, read as the reverse complement.
AGGTCTATCTAATGGAAATACTAGCATCAATAGGTGCAATACTAATGGTGACAATAACATATACATCAGTAAATATAATTCAAATAGAATTACTTCAATGGTCGTTCTATATACTTGCATCATTTATTATTGCAGTGGATTGTGTTAAGAAGAATAGTTTTCATAAATCTTGTTATTCAGAGTTTGATCACTCAGTGCACGGTTATAGTGGATCTCGTACATTTAGTAGACCTCGTACATTTATTGCTGTTACATCTGCTATTATACAGTTTATATCTGTTTTCATATGGACTGCTATTGAATTTATTAATAATCAACATTTCTCTATTTGGCTTGTCCCACTATCTGTCATCTTACTATCACTCACTTCATGGTCTAATTATGTACATCATAATTCTACTATTAGCTTGATTTCTAGACTAGCTACTGCTAGAGATAATATATCGATCAATGGTTATCACTTATGTAGATTTATTGTTTCTATTTCTAAAGTTATACTTACTTTTACTATTATCTCAATCTCTGTTTTGGTTGATAATAGTTTTCAGTTCAATTTAGATATAAACCAATTATTTGAATCAAGTGATCTAATGAGAAATAATTATAACATAACAAATGACATAATAGAATCAACATCAATAGCATCAATGGAACCAATAACGGTGCTATCACTATACATAATAACAAACATAATAAATAACCATATATGTAATAGAATAATAACAAAAATACAATCAAAACAAAAATACACATATTTGGTAGGACTAACACTAGTGCCAATAGGTCTACTAATAGGATTTCTAACAATCTACTTGACTCATAATGACACATGTGAACGTATATCACACTTGCCATATTCTATATTTCTAAATTTGCATAGCATTAATGAACAAACTCTGTACTATCTATTCATACCTCTATCTATTATCACATTATTCTCTTTCATTACTACTATCTCCAATACTAACAAACGAACTAACAAATCAAACTTTCTACCATACAACAATCTACTTAACATTCCATCACTCTACTTCAATCCAAAAACAACTCATCTCCACAAATATTCTAATAATAAATATCATGTATTCTTGTGTCCAACTATGTGGCATGAAGAAGATTACGAGATGGAAGCTCTTATTGGATCTCTAATGAATTTATTTAATCAACATAAAATGCTTCAACCTAATTATACTATTCAAACTCATATATTCATTGATGATGCTTTCGATCAACTTAAAGATGCTAATGGACAGAACTGCTTTGTTATTAATTCATATGTTAATGATTTGATTAGGATTACTGATCAGATAAATTATGAGTTTACTTCTCAGAAGTTGACTCTTTCTAAGAAAGAAACTCCCTATGGACAACAGATTGATTTTCATTTAACTAATGGTTATAAACTTGTGGCACATTTGAAAAATCGAAATTTGATTCGGAAAGGTATGTATAGTTATGAATAGTTACGGATAGTTACGGATAGTTACGGATAGTTACGGATAGTTACGGATAGTTACGGATAGTTATGAATAGTTACGAATAGTTACGGATAGTTACGGATAGTTACGGATAGTTACGGATAGTTACGGATAGTTACGGATAGTTATGAATAGTTACGAATAGTTACGGATAGTTACGGATAGTTACGGATAGTTATGAATAGTTATGAATAGTTATGAATAGTTACGAATAGTTACGAATAGTTATAAATAGTTACGGAATGATTGAAACAATAACTAAACATTCTTATCACTAAAGGTAAACGTTGGAGTCAAGTGATGTACATGAATTTGGTCAAATCTTACATTAATACATCTGAAATGCGAGCTTCTAATACATTCTTGATTGCACTCGATGGTGACACTAGTTATCCACCAAAATCTATTTTTAATATAATCAATAGTGCTATTCGAAACCGACAAATTGGTGCCATCTCCGGAAAGTTGGTCCCTATTAGTCAACATAAATTTAATTGGATAGTTATGTACCAGAAATTCGAATATGCAGTCTCATATTGGCTACAAAAGACTGTTGAAAATATATGGGGAAGTATTTTGTGTAGTCCTGGTTGCTTCACTTTATATCGTGCTGAAGCCATCTTTGATGTTATGGCTCAGTATTCTACTAAATCGTTTGACGCTTTCACTCAAATTCTTTATGGGCAAGGTATCAATATGAAACTTTTGATTTAATTGAAAGATAATAATAGTCAGGACTAAGAGTTCATCTTCAATACCAATTATTCAAGAATTAGTTGAAAGATAATAACAGTTAGAACTAAGAATCTTATCATATATGAAAACGACTTAATCAAACTTATTTTATAGGAGAAGATCGTTGGTTAACAACATTACTAATGAAATCAGGTTGGACAATAGAATTTTGTCCATCAGCAGTAGCTTACACTCACAGTCCAACAACATTAGAAGAATATATAAAACAACGTTTACGTTGGATAGCATCAACAGTAATAAACAATCTACATCTAATAATAATAAGTAATAAAGTGACTAAATATAGTAAAAGTGTATCATGGTTTTTCATTATATACCATATTGGTGTCTTTATTATTTCCATTCTTACTCCTGGCAATGTTCTTCTTATGATTTCTGGTGTTTACAATACTGCTTTTCCAATTAGTGAATTAACATCATTCTCTATTAATTTAGTTATTATTATTATATATTGTTTAATATGCTTTTTAGCTCCTAATCGTATTCAAATAATAACTATTAGAATTATTGGTGGACTATATGCTTTAACTATGATTGCAGCTGTAATCTCAACTATAATTCAAGTAGCTGATCCTGATGGCTACCATTCTCCAACATTCTTCATATTCGCATCAATTTGTATAGTATTTGCTGTTTCTGCAATATTACATCCTGGAGATATTATAATGTCAGCTAGTCTTATACCAGCATTGATATATTACATGTGTGGTCCAATGATGCATATGTTATTACCTTTATATGCTCTCATCAATATGAATGTTGTTTCATGGGGTACTAGAGAGAAACCTAAGTCTGATCAGCTTGCTCAAAAATCTGACCAGCTTGATCAACTTAAGAAACCTATGTCTGATCAGCTTGCTCAAAAATCTGACCAGCTCGATCAACTTAATCTACCCACCATTCATCAATCTAATGGCAATCATACTCATTTTGATCAATTTAAAGAGTCTAATTTGACTGGTTTGGAATGGGATATGTGGAGTAGTTTAGTTAGTAGTGAAAGTGGTGTTTTAAATCCGAATCAAGATAGTAATCAAAGTGAAGATAGTAAATTGATTAGAACTAAACAAATGAATAAACAAAGAAACAAATATGCATTTATTACACTAACGATGAACGTTATATTTATTACATTAATTATACTAATTGAATTATACTTAAATGTTAATATGGTTAGGTTTAATATACCTATTATTGATTATTATGTCGAATTAGAACCTACTGGCTTAATTGTACTTTTAATGTTAGCTATATTTTTTGTTTTTCAATTCTTTTCTCTAATTATTCATAGATATAGAACTATGTGGAGATATATTAGTGATGATAGATTTGATGATCAGTTAGATCAGTATGGTCAACTAGATCAGCATAGTCAACTAGATCAGCATGGTCAACTAGATCATCATAGTCAACTAACTTCTTATAATAATAATAATAATATCGCTACTATATATCATGATAAATATGAACTTGTTACTAGGTTTTGATCACATTCTTCTTATATTTAGATTAAGAGTACAAATAAGTTATATACGTTTTTATTTAGTCTAAAGTAAGATAGGTTGGGTTAGGTTAAGTTAGTAAGGATCGAGTGCTCCATCACTAATAATTATTACATCTTTTCTTGATATATTGTATGAATATCTTTATGAGAATCAATGTTAATAAATAAATAATCATAATTTATATCTATTATGTTTTGCATTTGAAAATTTTATAATTTGCGATAGCAACAAAGAGAAAGCCGTTTTTATGTCAATATACCTATGATGCACATCAATCTGTTGCCAAATCTGATTTCAGATTTGCTTTAGTCTCAAATATTGAATATTGAATATTCTAGAAGTTTATTAGTATCTGAAGATATTATGGTCTGATGGAAAGCATGCGATGACAAGCATCACTCCTGGTTGCTATCAAATATTATAAAGTTTAAGAGTGTAAATTTAATATTTTTACATAAGTCAGACAAATAACTAAATGAATAGAATATAGAACTTGACATAAATATTACATATTTATTTTTTCATTAAAAAGTAGAGATAGAATCAAAATCAGTTGCTTTAGCAGCCAAATTCTTAATTTCTTGAGGCTGTACTGATGTTTCATCAATTCCAGTGCACGGTCGGCACATGCAGTCAACAGGAGCTCTTGTTATGATCTTAATAACGAAATTAAAGTTTCATCATAGTAAAGGCTATTAGCATATTGAATTTATCTGACATTTAAGAGACCCATTTCTTTCAGTTAGCTTTAATTGAGATTACTTATAAGACTTGAAAATGGTTTAAAATATAGAATAATCTAGAAACTAATACTTCAAAAGTTTTAAAGCATCTAGTTACTTAACTTATACATAATATAAATTTATAGTTATTCGAAGCAGTCTCCCTTAACTTGAATTGAACTCTTGATTCAATGAATCTATTTGTCAATCAGTTATTGTTAAACCGTAGAAATGACCTAGAACCTATCGGCCTATAGACCTTTCATGTTCAAAAATGCTTAATAAATTGGTATGAAATTTAGCACAAAGCTATCTTAAATGTAAACAAATATTTTGACATGTAAATTACGTATTAGTTTTTTAGATTGATCTCTTATTATGTATTTTAAACCATTTTCAAGCCATGTAGTTATCTCAAATAAAACTAATTGAGAGTTCATATTATAACTTACTTTACGAAATCTTGGTATTTGTTTTGGACAAAATATTGCTATTGATGCTTCTCGTTCTCCCATTTCCTGACAACACATACATGATCTTTCGACCTGCCAAAACTTAGATCCTGACACCTGCAAAAATGAAGTTAGGTCACCAGTGGCAAGGGTCATATTTGATTTTGAAATAGTATTGAGGAATTAGATAGTTATGAAGAATTATCTAGCTCATAAAGAGCTAGACATTTCGTGAACAATTAAATAGAAAACACAATACCTGAACATATGAAGAACAAGTACCATAACAAGCAAATGATGGAATAGGTTTAGGAATACAGCCAGGATGTTTAAGTACATGAATAACAGGACGTAAATGACATTCTTCTTTACTACAATAGCATACTTTATATGCAAATATTATAATAAGTATGAAATAAAGTAATTTTGAACACATTATCTCTACTAATTTTAGGTGTTTTAGGTCTATCTGATACGCTCTACTGACCAAAGAGTGATTGCTGGCCAACTAGTGATTGCTGACCAACCAGTCGTTTGATCTTGAAATCAAAACTAGACTATAAATACGTAATTTAACGCTAAGTGCCGATTCTGATTTAAGCAATAGGTTATTTATTCCCACTGTGAATTCCATTTTATTTGTCTAATGGCTCAGTGCATTTATACCTAATATGACTTCTGTGACCTTCAGGTCAATACTTTTACGCAGTTGGGGGTCGAATGATAATCATTTGTAGACAACTTATTATATGATCATTGATTATAGACATTATTTCATTTAATAAAGTTTTCAATAGTTTCATGTGCTGATTAATAAGATTAATATGTTACGAAATCTGAATTAGTTTTATATCTTATATTGATTTACAATATTCAGTTATTATTCCAGTTGACGTAGGGTTTGCGTATAACGGAGTCATGTCGTTACCACAATATTCTCTCTACTCTTGCGTTACTCTTGCCATTCTTTTAAACTAACATGACTTGACTAAATATATTACCAATATCACTAATCTAAGTTTAATTAAGTTAGGTAAGTTAATGGTAATTTTATGAGTAGGTGAACAATGTTGTGGTGGTAACCATATGACCCTTCTGCACCCAAACCATACGTCAACCATAAACCGAATTACAACATCTTATTATAACTGAATGCATTGTTAACCGGATGAAGATCTATTTTATAGATTTGTTAATAAAGTTGGATTCATATCTAAAAATTATAGTTCAAAATTCTACCTCACCAATCGATTATTGCATTGATACTAATAAGATTGTAATAGATTTCAATAAACCTCAGCTGCAATCTATTATCTTCTCGTATTGTTGCAAATGAGCTTATTAAAGATGATTAACGTTTAGATTTAGATGAGCTCAATCAGTACATAACAAATTTGATTGAAATGTGAACTTGTTCTTCAACAATACTAAGAATACGAAAGTTACCTTACAGTTATCATACAACTACCTTACAGTTACCTTACAGTTACCTTACAGTTGTCTTACAGTTGCCTTACAGTTATCTTACAGTGAACTACCTTTTATCCTTAATTGTTTTAAAGTTTATTTAAGAATATCTGCCGAAATGAATGTTTGTATCTATCCTAACCTAATAGTTGTGTAAATTTGACTTAAAGAAAGATAAAATATTTTCACCATCAATATAATTGTATAACTATTTATTCAAATTAGACCATAAAAATGACATGATTTCAAGTCAGAAAAGAAATTCAAATTTATTAATCGTATGAAAATTCTGGTCAATTACATAAGAATACCTTCTCATTAGTTTTATCAGTCAAGAAATTCTCAAATACTTCAAGTCTTATTCATATATAATTTAAAAAACAAATCAATCTTAAATAATTGATTAAATTTAGCCGCATTTGTGGCAACTACAGTCTTCAGGTTCCATCATAGAAATAGTCATAGTATCAGAAAGTTTTTTGCCATCAGGATCATAGCAATCAACAAGATGGACTTCTTTCTGTTTCATCCAAGTCTCTCGACAACAGACACACTCCTAATAGAGAAAGAGAACAATTAATAGAAGAAGAATGAATGAAAGATAGCTAAAGGGGTACCTTTAATACCTTGAGGAAGCCAGTAGGTGTAGTAACACTTGGTTTCAATTGTGACAGACAAGTACCTTCACATTTATTAACTATAATTGATCCTTCACATACTCGAATTACATTTCCTGCTTGATCATGCTCTTCTTTTGTCACCAGAATCTTTGATGGTAATGTCTCACAACTACTTTTGATTTTTGAACTTATCTCTTCGTCTATACCACTTTCCATGACTTGTTCTGTTGGTATTTCTTCTTCTATAGTTGCTTCACACCCATTGTTTATTGAGTGAAAGTAAATAAGAAATGCTAGAATCAAACGGATGTCCATTTATGAGTCTTAAAGCTATATGAATTATGAGAGTTCAATTATGAGCTTTCATCAACTTTATTAGATTTTTCTATAGATTGCGCATTAAGATATTTGCCAATAACCCATTCACACATAGAGAGTTATGAAGAAATTTAGTCAAATCACAGCAGAAATCCATTATTAGCTATCGCGCAAGTCTAATATCAATGACTTCTATTATTTCTACTTATGTTTGTTTTTTAGATGCCCTCGTTTGCTTCTGGAAGGCTTGATAGAGCTTAAGGTACCAATATGAAATTTTGCATGCTTAAAACACCAAAACATTTCAATTCCTACTTCTATAATTGCCTTCTCTCATTAACTATCTCATTCTAAAGTTAATTCACATTCAATAGATAGTTGAGGAACTATTCGCTTTTGAAAGCCCTTAGAACAACAAACCTGGATACTGGCCTTCACATCTCAGATTTTCGTTCGTGCTATCACTCATACCCTTCACTGCCTAATTGACCATTAAATATCTAGTGTTTTACTTAAGTAGGTATTACTTTAAACATGTCTTTAAACAAAGTACTAAATAATTGTTTTTCTTCTACTTCTAACTTATTTATCTTTGATTTTATATTAGGTAATTGGTCTGAATTTTAAGATCAACATTTATTAATTTATAAATATTTTGTAAACCTTATAGAAGGAAAGGTTACAAATTGACATCTCTCTCAAGAATATTTCATATATTTCACATCTAATGAGTTAATTCTTAGCGATTTCTTAATTTAAAAGTAGTTTAAATAATTAAATAAAAGCTTATAAGAAATTTAATTTCAATGACTAACTAAAAAGTATGAATAATACAAATATTATCGCATATATACTTAACATTAAATGTAAAAAATTATTGGAAATATTAATAATTTATTCAATTTTGTCTCATAGCTTGTTCATAACTCGGAGGTCTGGCTCTTGGAATAGACACATTTTGATAATAATTAAGCGTTTGTTCTGGTGGGGCTGAAGGTTGAGCAGTTACAAATGGAGTATTTAACCAACTAGGCAAATTTAACTGTCTGGCACTTTGCGGACTATCGCTGACATTCACTCTAGTGTCTCGATTTATTTGATTGATGCGCTTTTTGGATCGACAACAATTACGATAGATGCAATATAAACAACCAATTAGAAACGCAGCTGATATTGCTATGATTAAACCGAGAATAGCCATCCGATAGTTTATGTTTATTTCCATTTTATATAATTGTGTTAAATATGACAAACTATTATGATTATTACAACTATTACAAACTATTATAATTACAAAACTATTACTACGCAGATTAAATCCTATTTCACACTGAAGTATACTTCATTGTGATAGTCAAAATTTGCTCAATAAATACCATATTTATCATCTGTACAAATATGACCAACTGAACATGTAAGTAAAAGTAAAACATCTAATGTCATAGTTGTTATAATCTAGTATTTCACTTGATAATTAAGTAATAAAATTATTCTTTTTTTTCTATGAATCATAAAAGATGACTGAACACGTTTTTATCTGTCATCACTCTACCAATGTCAATCTCACTATTATGTTCTTCTATAAAATCTTCTAATCTTTTATACTTTATAACTTAATAATCTATTATATATACTAATGGCATCTGATGGAAAATTCATTCTTTTGTTCTTAAGGTACATTCGCTGACATTTACGTAATATGATCATACTTACTAAATGTACAGGTGTAAAATAATTGGCCACTATATTTAAGATGTTTATAATTTCAAAACGATTAAATATTTTATTGAAATTCTTCCACAGAAAGAAAGTAGAATAACGGGAGTTTATGATATGATGTGTTCAAAATACAGAGTGTAAAATAGAGGATGTAAAATAATTTATCACTATATTTATTTGATTATAAATTTTTATTGCTAAGGTTTTGAAAGTTCAAATTTAGTGAATATTTTCCTTAGATATTGAAGTTACTTTTCGCCATTTGATATTTGTTTACAATCACTTTTTAAAAATTGATTTGAGCTTCGTTCCTGTAGTACTTTTAATCTCATCACCCTTGACTGTCCTGGAATATAGATTGGCCACCTCATTCCTCTGACATGAGTATTTGCGATTATTTTCTTTGGGGATATCTTTAAAAAAGTCTACGCTAAGAATTCTCAGTCAATAGAAGAGCTCGAAAGTGAAGTTGAAAGTGAAATACTTTATATTTCTAATACGGTATTGAATGACGTTATCGACAATTTTCGAGTTCGATTAGGCCATGTTCACTTAGAGAACGGATGGCATTTCGAACATATCATTTCATAAACTGTCACTTCTCTACTTTGTTTTTGTAAAAAAATTCAATAAAATTCCTTGTACTTTTGAAGTTATAAACTTTTAAAATATAGTGGTCAACTATTTTACTCCCTGCATATATATTACATGTAAATATATCAATAACCAATTGAACACATGTCCACTCATCACTTAACTCGAACTACAATCAATCATCAACAAGTGAGTAACTACACTTTTGACAGGACATTTCTGTCTAGCATCTCAGTGGAGTGATTGAGTTGTGAAATAGTAGTCATGCTTTCGTCGCATGTGGTCGAGTATAAGACTGTAAGCATTGATTCAATTTCTATAGTAATAATAATATTAATGATTTGGTGAAATATATATAACTAATGGACGTATATTGCTATTTTTGATACCCTCTGTTACTTACATGTATTTGTACTTGAACTGAACGTTGCCACCATCAAAGGTCATAACGTCTTTACTTTACAATCATTTGATTATCTGTACGACCAAATTCATTGTTTGATCTTCCCAATCAGTGACTTTTGTAAAAAGTTTTGACTAATTAGAATGTAATCAGAATATAAGGTTTCAAATAACCACTAAATTAAGATTTATTTCATATTGATTTACCTCAATTTTTGCTCTTTGATGCCAATAACTTTCGTTTGACATCTTCATTCAACCAGTTAAAGAATGTGAGATTTCGACTAACAAACATCTAATAATCTAGATCATCGATCAGAACATCTATTCGAAAGACATTCAGAAGACACTCAAAAATTGGATGCATTTGACTAATAATTGATACAATACTATTACAAACATAATGAGTAAGTTCTTCTACTTGAAATTAAAAAGGAAATACTTGAGAAAATGCTATTCCTAAAATTAGACTTAACGAGTTGATGCTAGTAAGAAGAATCTACTTTTATAAAAGTAATTACTAGAAAATTAGACAGTCAATTTTTAGTCTACTCATGAGGAGACTAAAATATATCACAAACAATAACAAACATACAATCTCATTCGATCAATCAATTTGCTGGCAATTAACTCTTATGACTTTATTAGTATTTAGTAAGAATTTGATGAAATTCTTCCTAATATCAATGTTCTTTCTAAATTTTAAATAAGCAAGAACTTATTTTATGGAATAGGTCATTATATTGGCCAATATTCAATTATAAAAACAGTCTATTTTAAGGACATCTGAACTCTCACATATGCTTTCTAACTTCATCTCAATCCTGTCTCTCGATTGTCGAATAGAATCTAAACCATCCAAACCATTAAAGTCCTCAATCAGACTAATATACAATTACAATTGATGGCAGTAGTAGTTGTAGAAATAATTAAATATGAAAATGTTCTAAACTAAAATAAAACTAAATACATTTACAGTAATACATACTAATAATTTTAATAGTTGCAGATCTAATAATGATAGTTATATCCTTCATAGATAGAAGTAAGTATAAATTAAGGGTACTATTTAATTACCGTGCATTTTATATATGCAATTGTAACGTTGTCCATGGAGGGAAAGCATTTGTTTTCAAATCGTTTCCATCGTTTCAAATGGAAGTATATATATCTGACTTCAATTTAGTGCAAAAAAATAATTTACTTAATTGTGTCCAAACAATGCCCGATTACACCCCCGATAAGTGTCATGTCAGACACCGTTTGATGTATGAGTTCGACCGTGGATAAAATGTCAATGTGGTTGTCAATAATATTTGTGAATCCTACGGCCAAGTTGTAAGTGTCTGAGATTGTCAGGGATGGTTTAGTCGGTTCCGTTCCGGTGATCGTAGTTTCGAAAACCATCCGAGAGCTGGCCAACCAATTTTAGTGGATAATGATGTCCATTGAAAATTTGGTAGAAAGATGAGGAGTTATCATCGATCAAGAGGGTGAGTTCTATGTTTCATTTATAGAACTTACCCAAAGTTTAGATTGCTTGACTAGAATTCGGTTAGTACTGAAAATTCCTTTGCCTAGTCATTACTTATTTCAATTATATTTAAACTTTGAATATTCAAAATTTAGTCGAATTTTTCCCTAGTTATTCGTATTTTAGTGCTTTATAATCAGTATATGATTTTTAACTGTAGAAAAGTAAAAAAAACTGCTTCGTTTTTGTTTCCTTTGATTGTACTTCAATTTATTGTATTGTTATATATACACTCTCTAGTAGTTGATATATACCAAGTTTCGATATATATCATACGGCGTGATAACTTTTACTCGTTTATTGTTTATTATATCGAGCTTTCATTGTATATAGTTTCACAAACAAATTCAATTAAATTGAAAATAGAGGTATAATGTATAAATAAAATCAATTTAAATTTTAAATTATATTGTATACTGCCTTATCTCGCACTCGATCATATGTTGCATTCAATCTTATGCCGCATTCGATCTTATGTTGCATCTGATCTTTTTTCACTCGATACTTTTTCGCAGATTTTATGTCGGCAAACTGCCTGATTGACAATTTAATATGTAGTGCTTACTTAAGTAGGTATTAATATATGTCTTTAAATAGAGTACTAAATAATTGCTGTTCTCCTATCTCTAGCTTATTTATCTTTGATTTTGTATTAGATAATTAGTCTGAATTTTAAGATCAAAATTCGTTTAATTTATTAATTTATAAATATTTTGTAAACCTTTCAGAAGAAAATATTTCAAATTGACATCTCTCTCAGTAAAGTTTCATATATTTCACATCTAATGAGTTAATTCTTAGTGATTTCTCTATTTAAAAGTAGTTTAAATAATTAAATAAAAGCTTATAAGAAATTTAATTTTAATGACTAACTAAAAAGTATGAATGATACAAATATTACCGCATTAATACTTAACATTAAATGTAAAAAATTATTGGAAAATATTAATAATTTATTCAATTTTGTATCATAGCTTGATCATAACCCGGGTGTCTTGCTATTGGAATAGACATATTTTGATAACAATTAAGCACTTGTGCTGGTAGGGCTGAAGGTTGAACAACAGTTATAAATGACGCATTTAACCAACTAGGCAAACTTAGCCGTCTGACACTTTAAGTACTGTTGCTGACACTCTCTCTAGTGTCTCGATTGACATGATTGATACGCTTTTGGGTTGACAACTACAATAGATAGTACATAAATAATTAACTTGAGATATAGCTGCTATTGCTATGATTACGCCGAGAATAGTCGTCTGATGGTTTATGTTTATATCTGTTTTATATAATTATGATAAATACAGATAAACTATTATAGTTATTAAAAATTATTATAATTATAACACTATTACTAAGCACGTGAAATCCAATTTCGAACTAAAGTCTATTTCTTGTGATAGTCAAAATTTGCTCAATGAATACCATATTTATCATCTTTACAAATAAGAATATGACGTTACAAAACTGAACATAAATATACTGTAACTAAAAGTAATATATCTACTAGCACAATTGTTGTAATTTTATATTTGATTTGATAATTACGTAATAAAATTTGTTTACCATTATTTCTCTGAACCATAAAAGATGACTGAACATGCTTTATCTAGCATCACTCTACCAATGTCAACTTATCATTAATGAAATCTAATTATGTCCTATGGGATCTTCTAATCTTTTATACTTTATAACTTAATAATCTATTATATATACTGATAGTATCTGATGGAAAATTCATTCCTCATGTTCTTAAGGTACAATCAGTGACATGTACATAACATGATCATACTTACTAAATATATATATATTTTATATATAAATACATCAATAATCAATCGAACACATGTCCACTCATCACTTAATTCTGATTACAATCAATCATTAATAATTGAGTAACTATACTTTTACAGGATATTTCTGTCTAGCATCTCAGTGGAGTGTTGAGTTGTTCAACAGGAGTTAAGTCGTACTGTTGTCGCATGTGGTCGAGTATAAGATTGTAAGCATTGATTTACTTTCTATAGTAATAATAATGTTATTAATTTAGTGAAATATATAACTAATGGACAAATATTGCTACTTTGATACTCTCTGTTACTTACATGTATTTGTACTTGAACTGAACGTTGCCACCATCAAAGGTTATAACGTCCTTACTCTACAATCATTTCATTATCAGTTCTATAAAATCGATCATTCGATCTTTCCAATCAATGACTCTTGTAGAAAGTTTTCACTAATAACTATGTAATTAGATTGTAAGGTTTCAAATAACCATTAAATTAAGATTTATTTCATATTGATTTACCTCAATTTTCGCTCTTTGATACCAATAACTTTCGTTTGACATCTTCATTCGACCAGTTGAAGAATGTGAGATTTCGTCTAACAAACATCTAATAATCTAGATCATCGACCAGAACATCTATTCAAAAGACATTCAGAAGACACTGAAAAATTGGATGCATTTGACTAATAATTGATACAATACTATTATAAACATAATATTAAACTATAGGAATAGTCTACTCTAAGGATATCTCAATTCATACATAATATGACTCAAAAAGTCGTCAAACGCCATATCATTGAAATAGGTAAGAGTTAAGGCTCTCGGCAGAGTCGAAGCCAGACTTTCTGACTGACTTTATATGCACTAAGGATTAATGAATATTATCCCACTCTATGTTAAGATTTGACAAAAGTTATATCTAATCAAATTTAGGTTTATTCTCAATAAAAATGCACTTTTCTGGCAAACGCTACTATGATTAAACATATGACATTTTTCATCAGTTAAGCGTCAAAAACAGGAGCAAAAAGTCCAAAACTGACCCGTAGACCCCTTAAGGCTAGGATTAACGTAACCTTTGAATTTGGTCTTATTTGACTTTTAAAGTAATGCTATTTTAGAGAATACAAATAAAGTGAAAAGATGCTCAATCTATGAGTTTAAAAGCGTTGATTATTCAACTTCCTAAGTGATCTAGTGGTTAGTGTATTGACCACTAGTAGAATAGGGTCGGGCTCATCTATACTATTGACAATTTGTTTTTAATATGAAAATGTGATTTTTACTTCAATTTTTCATTGCAAATTTTCACTTAACATTGTTAAGATTAGAACAACTTATTTAGCTGATTAGCAATCAATTTATACAATATATGATTATTACATGATTAATTCAATTTGATTCATGATTTGAAACCAAGTTGTTCCTCAATTCTATATTATCAGTTCAGCTTTACTGCATATAATGCATATAATTCTGAGTAATTCTGAGTAATTCTGAGCTGTAATTCTGAGTAAATTTAATTCCTTACTTAATTTATTGCTTATTTTCATGTTCATTATTGATTTTGTTGAGCTTTCTTTTGATCATTTTATAATTAACTATAACATATGAAAATTTTTTTTGACTCGACATCGTCTGATCTTATGGTCGATTATAAAAATAATTAACATGAGAATAAGCAATAAATTAAGAAATCAAATTTACTAAGAATTACAGCTCATTATATGCAGTAAAGCTGAACTGATAATATAGAATTGAGGAACAACTTGGCTTCAAATCATATAAGTCAAATTGAATTAATCATGCAATAATTACGTATTGCATACATTTATTGCTAATCAGCTAAATAACACAAACAGTTCCTGTCATTTATCTGAGTATAAAAATAAATCATTGCAAGGAATTAAACTCTGAAACTGCTATTCTTTTAAATTGGTATACCTATACATGTATTATAAGGTATGAGAAAGTTTTAAAGATTTTGATCACATTTTTCTATCAACTCCTCATAAAACTTTACTCCCCGGAGATTCACAATCAGTATTAAAACGTCCAATATCTACAGTGGTGTTTGACAATTTTTTGAGTCATCAACTAAACATACTTTCTAACATCACCTTAAACCTGTCTCTGAACGATGCAATAGAATCTAAACCATGCAATAGAATCTAAACCATGCAATAGAATCTAAACCATCCAAAAGATTAAAGTGCTCAATCAGACTAATATACAATTACAATTGATGGCAGTAGTAGTTGCATAAATAGTTAAATAAGTTCTAAACTAAAATACTACAAAATACATTAAATTTAATAGTTGTAGACCTAATAATGATAGTAATATCCTTCAAATACTAGTAAGTATATAACTGAGAACTGGTTTGGTAGTTGTCATTAAAGAGAAGATAATGTAGTAGTAATTCTAGAATATATGTCACCAGTATTATTAGATCTATATAATACTATTTTATTTGAATATAAGTGTCTCAAACTGATTTTATCAGTCATATTATCATTTAATTCACATCCTTCTAACTGGCAAACTTCTTCTTAAGAGGTAATATTCCTTCAGTATCAACATTTGTGCATGTTATTTTGAAGGCTATTTCTTTTTTGATTAAATCGTAACGTAGTTTTATTTGAAGTTATCGTTTTCTTCAAACACCTTTAGAACACATTAATTGCATTCTTCAGCCATTAATTTGCTTGTAGTAATAGGTTGGGTTAGGTTGAATTGAGTTAGGTTAGGTTGCATTGAGTTAGGTTAGGTTGCATTGAAATCATCTTCAATAAAACCGTTAGACTTAATAAATACATTCATTGATAAGTTATTCATTTTAGCAGAGATTCATATTTGACTCGTACCTTTATATAAAATATGTTTACTTTTAAACCATATTTAAGTATGCAATGTTTCAATAAAAACTTAAACAAACTATTCTACAACTTATCAAAGATGATCCAAAAGCAATATGCAATCAAATAGCTTAATAATGACTTATGTTGATATTTATCAAAATATGTGCCAAAAACAGTTGAGTAAGTAGAACAAATATTTGTTGTTTCATCACAAGTAATATCAGTTATCCATGGATATTAAGTGCTTAATATTAATTTGAACTGAAAACCACTTAATACTTATCTAATTATTTTGTTAGTGATAGTAGGTTCAACTTGAATTTTGCGAGTCTTCCTACAGGCAGTTTCGTTTATTCATTGAACATCATTTTCTCCTAGTCTTATACTTGCAATTGATAGTAGGTATTTCATTAACATCTCCGTTCAGAATTTGACAAGTCTGGTATGCTTGATTGGTACCGGAAACTGAAATTTACTAGAATTGCAAATGCTCAGTGTGTGATCATTATAGGCTAGGTTAGGTTGAGTTGAGTTAGGTAGGGTTAGGTTGGGTTAGGTTAGATCAGGTTAGGTAGCATGCAAATTTATCAGCAATCCAGTCATGACATAAAACAATTTAGATTTTATATAGCTTATGATAAAAACCTATTTTACAGTTCTAATGAATGCATAAAAATATTATGAAAATAAAATTATCTCAAGAGCGTATTGATTACAAAGACATAACTTAATTACTAATACGATAAGATTATCACCTATTCTTAAATGCGCACACAATGCGTCCCAATTAGATTGTTTTCAAGGTATCAATCGATTATATCCTAATTCGAAATGCTGTTATTTCCTAATAATAGTCGCATCGAAGCAGTAAATAAACAAATCTGTGCCAATAAAGTTCATAATTAATAATTATAATAGGTTTTTAGTTATATTATTGTTATATATTTTTATTTGCACAACAGGTATGTTATTTTATGTTAATTATGCTTGTTATATATTTTCTAAGTTATATTTCAAATATTTTTAACATCTATTCAAATTCAGCTTGCTAGTTTATAAGCTTAAGACTATAGTAAACCTAGCTTACTAATGATAAGCTCAGAATTACTGCAAATCTTACTCACTATTGAATTAATTAATTGTTAATTCGAAACCTGACCTAATCTTCATATAAGCATGATTTGCAAATAATAAGGAAATATGAAAAAAATTAAAAGTGAAATTTTCGCAACATTACTATGCGATTATATATAAAGTAATAATGGAAACAAATATTTATATTGACATAAAAATAAATGACAACTCTGTACTTATTTCCTATTTAGTATTTAGCTATTTCATAACTTGGTTGTCAGAAAAATTTCCCATAACTCTAATCTCTCAAAACACATTAATTCTAACTCTTATCCGCTAAGTCAATCTATTAAGTGCTTAGACATCACTTTTTAAGTATGCTCAATAACTTATTTGTCGATGATAGCTGCTTTAAGTGATGGGTTACGGTGGAATGTTTTCCGTCATATTGTAATTTGTTATATTAATCAACTTATAGAATATTCAATTTAGTAATGAAAGTAAATTTTAAATTATATTTAAAATTAAATTTAGTAAGAAATTCATGTGCATCACAGGGAAGCTGACATAACGACGTAGTAGATTATCAAGTTTTCAAGTCTTCAAGTATACACATACTGAGCAATTGAATCTATGATTTCATAACTGATTTGAAATCTTATGAGTCTTATGAATATTATGAATATTATAAATATTATAAATCTTATAAATCTGAATTATTCAAACTTACCTGAACACGTGACTAAAGTCTGCAATAGTGGCAACACAAACCAGAGCTAAAATCAGAATAAAATCATAAAATTGGGATATCCTATGATTAGAGTTGAACTATTGAACGATATTAAGATAACTTATTTCTATTTTGTAGCCCATATCCTGAAGTAGTGTTAGCGATGCAACGAAATAAACATAAATAGTGTCAGAGATTAGATGTAAGCCTAATATTAATGTAAATATAAATATCCTGTTTTTATTTTCAACAAATATCAAACTAGATTTTTCTAGTTTTATATTTATTACTATATAAATAAACACTAGTTTATTCAAGTTTAATATTAATTCGTTTTTGGTATTATCTCTTGTTTGAGTAATAAATTTAAGTTTAAATAACTTTTCAGGCTATACATAGTAAATATATGTTAGAAATGATAATTTCATTCATACATTCATTAGTAAAAGTCAAATTTGTTACTTATTTAGATGAATGAAACGTATATTAATGAATAAACAATTATATAAAATAAAATTTTCCATAAGAAACATATCTACTATTAATTCGAAATCTAAGGTAGATTATGATATCTAAAGTAGAAACAATTCAGTTAGATTGGTAGAAGGTTAAATCGAGATTCTACCAACTTTTAGTTCAAGGTAGCTAATTTAAATTAATAAAATTAGCTTAAGGTAGCTAACTCAAACCATGTGATTAGCTTAAAGTAGTTAATCAAGTGATCAGCTTAACTATTTTTTCTATCAACCTCAATATTTGAAATACTCTTCTAAGTTCATATCTATCGGATTGGATTGGAAAAATGAAAATAAAAATAAAATATAAAAAATAATAAAATTTGCAAGCTTCAATCATAGATTATAGCACTATCTAAGAAATGAGTATTTTCACAATTGTTTTATTATGATAATATAAGAAGAGTAACTAATAGTTAAGAACTCTTAACATAAATAGGTAATGGCCATCAAAAGTAGAAATACTAATGAATCTTTCATTTTGTAATAGTTTGCTAATTTAGATAATTACTCAATCTAAGAGAAAAGGTCAATGATTACTTAAACTCTCATTATTCTCGTATAATTAATCATAATCTTTTGTTATGCTAAATTTTATTTGATTTCTTAATTGAATAATAGTTTAGATAAATAACTAAATATTGAGGTAAATAAATATAAATTGAGGTGAGTAACTATAAAGTATTTGTCGATAATCTAAATGCACACTAAGTAAACTTCGGTTATTAAACGTATTGAATGCTATGAAAAATTTAAAACTATTCTTGAGCACATTCTTGAATTCTTGAGGCTACATAAGTATGTGATAATTGTTTTTGATTATACGACACATTTAGAATTCACGATAAATCCATAACAATTACGAAATTATATCTAAAAAATAGTAGATATAACTACAACAGAAGTTATGACATTTTCAAATATTGATGATTCTGTTTGTTTTACAAAAATGTGCTGTTTGGCATTTATAGTTACAAAAGAATCTTTTGCATAATTCCATTTCACTCTATTAGTAGCCAATGACTCAATTATGTCTAGTATTTGAAGGTAATCATTACTATTATTGAGAAATAGTCTTATTTTTGAAGCTATTTTAAATCAATACAATAATTCTACAATAATTCTATAATAATTCTATAATAATTCTATAATAATTCTATAATAATTCTATAATAATTCTACAATAATTCTACAATAATTCTACAATAATTCTACAATAATTCTACAACAATTAATTCTATAGACTACACGAGTAAGTTATTGATTGTATAAAATTGCTAAATATGCTATTATACACCTATATATGTATAAGTTTGATTTGAAACTATTTTCTAAATTTGTTTTAAATGATTTAGTTAATAGTTAGTTTTACTTTTATCCTATTATTGAAACTATAGAAACCTCACCAACAATATAGTTGAATTATTTATCACGTCATGTAACACTAAATATAACACCTGTTAATTTGTATAAATAGGTGAATAAATAATATTGTATTCTCTAAATTTAGTTTAATAGATGAAAACATTTAGATAAAATCCTGTATTTCAATGAATCCCATATTTGTGTGAACTCCGCATTTGAATGAATTTCGTATTTGAATAAATTCTCTATTTAGATGAATCCCATATTTGAGTGAATCGTCAAAATTGACACTTTCCCTCAGCACCATATTAGAAAAGATTAAACTAAATTTATGTCTTAAATAATTCAGTTCAGTTTTTATGATGTCCTAAGCTTTACTAACACTTTGACCCGATTCTAACCTCATATTGACAAGATTCTCTCATGATATTTGATTTATCACTTCTTATACTGCTTGTCATCTCAATCAATTAATGAAGTCATATATTCTATTACTTTTGATTTGATTTTTAATAATCATTTCACCAATATTTATTTGGTTTAAATACTCAGGTTTTTTTATTAAAGAATCAGTTTAAAGAATCAGTTTAAAGATTAAATGTAAAGATTAAGTGTAAAGTATAAGTCTAAAGAATAAGTTCTCAAATAGTACCATCTTAAATAGGTTTACGTTAAATAAATGGCAAACACTAACCGTAATCGTTATTGGATTGAGAAGCAAACAAAGAATAAAGAAGAAATACCTATACCACCTGAACATTATATGACCAATGATCCCCATTCTGAAATCTATGTTAATGCTAATTTTCATCCGAATAAAGGAAGATCGGTATGATTTTATTGCTTCATTTGTTATCTTATGAGATTTATGTTTATGATAATTATCTTTTTAAGACTTACATTAAAGATAATAATCTTTATAAAATATATAATAAAATTATATCTAATAGGAAAGTGATATACCGAACACATCAATGATAATAAACATAAACTGTGATGATAAATATGAATCAGAAAATAGTGATTTTCTCAACGCATTCGCTAGCACAATAATCAAATTCATAAAGAAACACAAAAAATGGTTTTATCGTCTTCTTTTATTAGCATATAATGTTTATTTAGCTTTTGCAATCTACTTAACGTGGAATAAGGTATTCATTTTAGATAAACTTCGGTTTATAGTTGATGTAGAATTTGGGTCTAGGATGGTCATTTCATTATTACTATAACCTTCTTATATATCTAGCGTGCTATTCTCCTTACCTAACCTAGCTTAGCTAAATATACTACCAAAAGAACTAATTTAAGTTAGATTAGATTAGGTAAGGAGGATGCTAAGCATAACAGAACAATATTCTGATAAGTCTCCAAATCCTACACCAACTATAAACCGAATTATAACTTTAACATCTATTAAAACACAAACTAATCGAAATGAATAACTAACCAAATACAGACAACATCATGGTGTAAAGGAGTAAAAGTACTAGTAATACTAACATCAATATCATACATGATCGTATTATACTACAAAATAGTGAAGCCTTATATTATAATACCACTATACAAATATGTCATAAGACCAATTAGCAAATCTGATAGTATACCAATACCAAAGAGATACATACCAATTATTATTTGGATTATTCTCATCGCTTCTGCTGTCGCCTTTGTCATTTGGGACTCATTTGATGAGCCCATGAGAATTGCGTCTGGAGGTGGACTCATTGGTTTCATTTTTCTGGGTTATATATTTTCGGTATAATTACTTATAATTTGTATTACGTTTGAGATGTTGAAGATTGGTTCCCCTTTTCATTTGCCCTATTTATGTCAACCCCTTTATATCATATCAATATTTTTATGTATAGTTAATCAGTGACTGACATTTTATGGGCCGTTCCATGAATTATGCCTCGGTTTACTAAATTTGTAACTACAGTACAGATACAGTACAGGTGACAAAGGGAACCAAATGCTCTGATATCTCACAAATAATTAGTGAATAAATACATATCTTTCACAGCCCTACTAACCTGCAATCAACATTTTTCAATATATAGAAACATCGTTCACATATTATTTGGAATCAAGTGTTATGGGGCGTCGCTTTACAGTTCACATTTGGACTTTTCATTCTTCGCTGGTCTTTCGGAAAAGAAATTTTCACCTGTGTCGGTGACAAAATCAGTACTTTCCTAGATTTCACTGACAGTGGATCCAGTTTTATATTCGGTTATTTGGTCACTGGAAAGTTAGATGGAGTGATCAATGTGACAGCTGGTGGCACTAGTAATGTGTTACCACTGCCTATCCAATCGGCTATATTTGCTTTTAAAGTATGATACTACGCCTAGCCTAACCTGTAGTAAGTTGTGTATTAAGTCGTTTCCTTATTAGCTTTTGACGCATGCGCAATGGTCACAGCTTAATATACAACTTATGACATACTGCATTTTAGAATTGAAATCTAATTAAATTCAATTTTTAGGTCCTTCCGGTTATTATATTTTTTAGTTTCTTCATATCAATCCTATACTTTTATGGAGTTATGCAAGTTATAGTTAAGCAAGTCGGTTGGTTTCTACAGAAGACAGTTGGCACAACTGCTTGCGAATCATTAAATGCTTCCGGCAATATATTCTTAGGAATGGTATTTCATATTTAGATTCATTATCAAATCAAAATTATTAACTAAATTTTCTCGATCAGACTGAAGCGCCACTAATGATAAAACCCTTCATGTCAGTTATGACAAAATCTGAGTTACATGCTGTTATGACTGGAGGTTTTGCAACCATTGCAGGTTCTGTGATGGCCGCATATATCAACTTCGGGGTAATATATTTTTAGTATTTTGCTCTCAAATTGGATTCTAATTGATTTGTCCAATTCAAAGGTAAATCCAAGTCATTTACTATCAGCAAGTGTGATGTCAGCTCCAGCAGCATTGGCCTTCTCAAAGCTGTTTTATCCTGAAACAGAAGTTAGTAAAACTTCAACTAAAAACATCAATGTTGGACAAAGGTACTGATTAGATTGAAATTGGTGTTGATTTCTAATATGTTTTGTCAATATCTAAAATAGTACTGAGAGAAATGCATTGGAAGCCGGTTCTAATGGAGCATCAACTGCAATTAAGTAAGTATTTATGCACCTAAATTCTAACATTCTATTTGATACTAAGACAACATTGAAAATTCAGCCACTTTATTATCCAACCGAACACCTGCAGTACTTCTATATGTATTTTATTTTTTGAACGGTTGAAATTTGAAAAGTTTAAGTCTCTGAAAGATTGAGCAAGCTGAAAAACCCTAATACCCAAATACTACCTATTCTGTCTATCTGTCAAACTGATTTAACAGATTTGATTCAACATTAATTCTAGATTAGTCGCAAACATTGTCGCTAATTTGATCGCATTTTTAGCGTTCATAAGTTTTCTCGACGCACTTATATCTTGGTTCGGTACATTAGTTGATTATCCAGAATTGAATTTTAAGGTAAAGTCAATTATAATAAGCTATTATTTATTCTGTTGAGCTAGAAATAAGAATAAGTAGTTTTAGATCTGATTCTCAACAAGAATAACAATTTTTAGATCTGATTCTTAATAAGAATAATTAGTTTCAGATCTAATTCTCAACAGAAACAAACTCCAACTTTGAGCATAATTCATATAAAATTGAAAATCTTGATTTATTTCAGTGGATTCTCTCTAAAGTTTTCATACCTTTTTCATTAATGATGGGAATCGATGTGAGTGAATGTGATAAAGTTGCCACTTTGATTGGTCTCAAAACAGTCATTAACGAATTTGTCGCCTATCAAGAATTAGGCGAAATGATAAAAGCTGGCAGCATATCAGTACGTAATAATATTGCTATAACTAATACTTGATTTACTATACAGAAAGCATAATTCAAATTAATGCTTAATCACTTAACTTACACTCGAAGACTTAATAGTCGTTGATAGCAACTAAAAGTGATGCGTGGTGATGGCATGTTTTCCATCAGACCATAATGTCTTCATTATAGAATATTCAATGTAGTAATCAAAGCAAATTACAATTAAATTTGTAAAAAAATTGATGAGCATCACAGAGAGGTTGACATATCAGCGGCCTTTAAAGTTACTATCGCGGATTATTAATTTTATAACTGTATCTTTCTTAATAAAAGAAAAGGACTGAAGCTGTGGCCACATATGCCCTCTGCGGCTTTTCCAATTTCGGATCAATTGGTATTCAGTTGGGATCTCTAGGAGCAATGGCTCCAGAAAGAAAATCAGACTTAGCATCAATAGCATTTCGAGCTATGATAGCAGGCTCTGCAGCTTGTTTCATGACAGCATGTATTGCTGGTATGCTTATACCTAATGAAGGTATAATTAGTGATCATACTCATGGTCTTGTGAACGAAACAAGCACTCCATTTGGAATGATTTGATTGTATTTAATAATAAATTAATTAATTATATTCATAATAATTGTTTCATAAATCTATGTATCATAGTACTTAGTCAAGTTTTTAAAATAAACATTTGTAAAACTGTTTGTAATATCTATTTGCATAAAGAGTGTATAATGAATCAACAATAAATGATCAATACTGGGATAATTAGTTAATTAGAATTGATACCAAACAATGATTAGTAGAATAAATAATAAAAAATACAAAATAATGATTAATAGAAAGAAAAAGCGAATGAATTAATAATAAAAGAAATAATGATAATTTAACATTTTAAGATTACTCATTGTGATTATTATTATTATTATAATTATTATTATTATTTAAGTAACCTAAATAACCTATATAACCTTTTTATAACCTAAATTCTACCTATGCCAAATACGAACATGATTATATCTTTAACTTCTCTCTTTCCCTATTTCTTATATTTTATACTTTATATGCATATACTTTATATACTTTATATACTTTATATTGCTTATACTTCTTATATTCCTTATATTCCTTATATTCCTGACACTCCTAACGCTTCTACAACACTCGTATTGAAAACTGACAGTAAATCAACTAATGAATAAATGCAATGACATAAAAGTTGAAATAGAATTATATTTTTGTTGTAGAAAGGCCACGACTTACTTACCAGTCATTTACTTAGAATTAGAAAATCTTATATAAATATGTTTACGTAGACAATTTTATATAATCATAGACACACTAGTGATAAGTACTTATCACTATCTATGTCTCTAACAGACTAAAAGTTGATTTTTATTTATTTTTTATTTATTATTATCATATTTACTAAGAATTAACGCTTTATTTACTCAATACGTATTGACGTCTAAAAGCTGAAAACACGGAAAAGATCAGAAAATAACCTAAAGGCAAATGGGAAAAGTCTAAAAGATAAAGTTCGTTACGGCCGGATCGATCTGATTTGACAGTAATCTCTGCTTGATACGTTAGAAGCATACGTCACAACTAATCAAACGGGAATAGAGCGGTTCAGACTCTTGCCGATTTAAACGGTAATTCCCCAGTCTTTCCCTACTCCCCCTTCCCCAATTCTCTTTCCCCTACTCCCCCCCAATTCTCTCTCCCCTACCCCAATCTTTCCTACTCCCCCTTACTCTATTTATTCTTTTACTAATATGATATTCCTTTCATTTTACTTTTCATTACCTTAATCATTGTTTGTATGTTAAGTTTGATGTTTGATGAAGTTTAGTATGTTTTGTGAAGTTTGGTATAACTTATAAAGTTTGGTATAACTTATAAAGTCTACTATACTTAAGTAACTTTAGTATACTCTACAAACTTTGCTATACCTAAGTAACTTTTAGTATGCTTTACAACTGTTGCTTAACTTCTATAACTAAAATTGATTCAAAGATTTGAACCATATAATGTGTCACCAAAATGATATGCTTTACATTCTTAATAAGTGACATAGTTTGATTTGTGTAATACTTGTTATATAAACATTAAATTCATAAAACTTTTATTTTATTTTGTCCTGTGATCATAGCTCGATTTTATTCACTTTTAATGTTTGCAGTTTAAGATAATGTGCAACTAATTTCACCTAATCTGAACACTTTGCTAATACTCACTGAAGACTCTCCGAAGACTTAGTGAAAATAATTGAAATAATTAGAAAACAACGATCAACTATCAAACATGTCTAAAGCATTGAAGGAAGTTATAATAACTGATTTGAATGAGGTAAGTGTTAAGCTCGTTAGTTATATATCTAAATAGTATTAGGACACTATGTATTACAGCAATAGCTAACCTAACCCAACATTACCTAATATAGCCTAACCTAACCTAACCCAAAATTACCTAATCTAGCCTAACTTTAGCTAACCTAACCTAATATAATATTTCAATATATAGCACATAGGACTGACTAACAAATATCTAAATAAAGAAGCAGAAGTTCGAAATAATTCACAACTAGCAAATTGGAGTGAACAGTTAGTTCTACTAGCATTCACTGGTTTCAATGCACTAACTAATAAAAGAGAGAAATATGAGAATGATAAACCTATCTATCACCAACAACGCAGTTATGAGAAAATGAAACTTAGTTTTAGTTTTCATCATCATCATCTCAATACTGGTTTCAATAAGTCTGTTAGTCATGATTCTGTTGTTGTTGATAAACATGTTTTGGTTAATCAGCCATCGGTCACAAAACAGATATCATCGAATCAGCCATTGCTCACAAGACAGATACCATCACGAAATGGTAGCTACGACACCATGTCAGATGACAGTCAAAGTGATAGTCAAAGCCAAACATCATCTAGCTCATTATCATCACTAGAAATATCATCAACTAGTACATCATCATCATACGGTTATGGGTCATACAATGACATAAGTGAAGCTAGAAAGAATGAAAATATAAGAGTTGTTGAGAGATTTGGTAGTGAGTTTTATGATAAATGTCTTTTCCCATTAGCACTTACATTAGATGCATCTGATTTAAGTAAAGGAAAACTTACTTGGGATGCTATTCTAGCTAAAGCTGATTTAGTTTTATATAAATGGCAACATTGTTCTAATAGTTTAAGGTAAATATTAAGTATATTTTATTACTTCTCTTTTTCTTTGATCTCTGGATGAGTGACCGTTTGTGCTAACAAAATCCATATTCTGTTAAGGACTGTTAAGCTAAACTCTACTATTAATATAATCATTAAAGGGACCGTATTTTAGTTTAGGGTCACTTAGTTGTACCCCTATTAATATTAGAGGGACCATATTCGAAGTCTAAAAGTGACCCAAAGTTCAAAGAATCGGCACTGCATTATGATACATGACATAAACTTTCTATTTGTTAATCATAGAAAAGTTAACAGAGTTCTGGCCAGTCCCTCTGATTTTGTCCGTCCCAGCTCTACTCTTCAAAATAAGTTTTTGTTACATCCGAGAGCTCGCACGTCACTGAAAAGATGGAACTCTTATGAAGATTTGCTACAATTGAAACATGAGCAGCGATCAGTAAAGAACAGTTCTTATGGGAAGAAAAGGATTGCCGCTGAAGACATGTTGTTCACAAGAGGAGAGTTTAAGATAATTGAAAAAGTTTGTAATAATCAAACAGATTTGGAAAGAAAATCGAGTAAATTAGGTTCTGTGCAATTGGATTCTAGTCATGTAGAGAAGCCGAAACAATTAGATGCCAAATGTTTGATAAGATCTATAAAAATCAATAATCCTACATCTCTAGCACTACAGATTACTAAAATTGATAAATCATGTTTTGAACAACTCAAATCTGAACAAATATTTAGCTGTTTGATTGGACGACATGTTATAAATCAGGTATGCTTTAATTTCATTTTTATAGTATAGTTGACTCCCTCTCTCTCCCCCTCTCCCCCTCTCCCCCTCTCCCCCTCTCCCCCTCCCTCTCTAATAAATACTTTCAAAAATTATTTAGTTCGTAGACTATATCCAATATAATAAACTCTTATTACTATCAATCAATACTGAATGCATAAAGCGAATGTATTAGGAAAATGATTACTTTTATAGTTGCTAAAGAGTTAAATGAGGTTTTGAGGTGCTGTCTCTACTTGTACTGATTTTATGTAATCATATATTAGATGTTGACATATCAATGCTATAGAGTCTTATCTCTAATATTATTATAATTGTAGATAGACCTCTATAGCATCTACTCCATCATAAGCTAATTCATTGTATAGTTAGGTAAGTGCTATAGAGATATATCTCTAATAATATTATTATTATAGATAGTCCTTTATAGCAGTCATCTTAAATTATATTAATATTTGCAAATCTAACGTCAAATTACGGAAATACTTTAAAACTTATGATAAATCTATTCGTCATTATATTTGAAACAATTAGAATATATTTCTCTAAAAATCGATCGAATATTTTTTAGGTTAGGTCAGTACTTGACTCAAATAGTTGTTAATCTATAAAAATTAAAACAAATTTATGGTTAAAGTATTATAGTTAAACTATATTAATTATAAGTTAAAACTATATTAATTATGAGCTAAAACTGTATTAACTACAAGTTTAAACTGTATTTATAAGTCAAAACTATATTAATAATAAGTTAAAACTATATTAATTTATAGAACAACGACATGACTGAATTGAATGTATTACTTGAATTTGGTGATGAGTTATATAAATTGGTAGTAGCTGTCATAAGAAAAGAAATAACTCCAGACAAACAGGCAAACAAGATAGCTGGTTTTATAGAAGTAATGTATCTTTGGCTTTAATGGAAGCCAGTTATGTAGCTTTTTCTATGTATCTATTATTTATTATTGTTTTTTCGTTTTGATAGCTTGCTTGTCTTCTTAGAAAACTCAGGAACTGGCATTCATTATGCATAGTTATTAATGCTTTGCAATCTCCTAAAATTTATTTCATGGAAGAGGCCTGGATGAGCCTCAAAAGAACATATCCTATTCATTATAAGTATGCTCATTTTTAAATGTTACGCAACTACTAGAAATGCGCCGTTATATCAACATTTCTATCATGCCTTAATAGTTCATATGAGATTCATTTGTTAATTTAGATAAAAAGGAATTACAATTAAGAATTAAGCAGAATTGATACAGAACCGAGTAGAATTAGTTCAGAATTAAACAGAATTAATGCGAAATTAAGTAGAATTGACACAGAATTATATAGAATTTATGCGCATCACAAAGAAGATAACATAGCAACACTGCTTTCCTCGCAGCTAGACATCATATTAGTGTCTTGAACGCTATAATTATTTGTATTTTTCAAATATTCATAATAGTGACTATCTCAAACTCTGTCGATTGGTTCGAACGTGTGAGACATGTATAATCGGTTCGTCTCGTTCCAGTATTCCATCCATTCATTCATTGATATCAAGCTTACGCATTCATTGTGTCGCCACTTGGGATCTGTTGGAAAATAAGCGCCGATGGACTGAACAACCATCAATTGCAGGTAATTAATCTTTCAGCAGCGTAGTCACTAAGGACCGAGGCTGCACAGGCAGCTCAATCGAACTCTCCCTGATTTAAATCCTGTTAATTTCATCTAAAAGTTGCATATTTTCCAACATTAAGCTTTCTTAATTCCTTATAACAATTGCTACAAAATGAAGAGAAAATAGGTTGTAATTCCAGTTAAAACTATTGTACAATAGATTTTCACCTGAAAAGTATGTATTTTATTAAAATCAATCTGTTCCTTCCCACTCGGAGTTTTCTGACTTCGCTTCTACTTTAAATGATTTAACTTAATTGAAGCTCAATAAAATGATAGACATTCGATTACATAGAAAACAAATTTAGACCAGACAGAAATTTAGTCCAAACCTTGAACTGCATTACTTCTATATTTTTCTAATCAAATCTCTAAATAGAATAGTTCTAATTGAATTGAACGTTATAATGAGTTAGTGTCAAATCTTTATGACTCTATTCTGTTTCTAATTAAGTTTCAAGGTCCCACTTTTAATATGACTTAAGATCCTTGTGCCTAACCTAAGATACCAGTACCTCATGCTTAGCTTTTAGATACCAGTGCCTTATGCCTACCCTTAGATACCAGTGCCTTATGCCTAACCTTACATATCAGTGCATTTGCCTAGTCTTAGACACCACTGCCTTATAAGATCTAACCTCGAAATTTTATAGCTATCAATCAGGCTATTCCTCTACTCTCAATCGATAACTACAAAATACGTTTCTTTAAATTCTATTAATAGCCTTAAACTGAAATATTCACTAAAAGTTGATTTCATGACTTTCAAACTAGTTGAAAGTCATTCAGCAATTGCGATTATGTTGCGAAATCTAGTAATCACAGCAACTGAATACTCTGTTACTTTAAATCTAACTTATACTAGTTTATACGTGTTTGATGCGTTCGAATGATTTATCTAGATGCGACTTTTGAGTCATAAAACTTCTAATATACGTCACATACTGTTAGATTAACAGATATTTCACTTTCAGGGAACCCTCCATGATTTCTCAATCTCTTTAGAGGGGATAATATCTATTAAAATAAGATTTGTTTATCTGAAAATCAAATTCAACTAACATTGGCAAATTTCTAAAACTAATTAATTACTATTGACGGATCTCTAAAACTAATTGACTACTATTTGTCAATCCCTAAAAAATAATTGATCTCTATTTGTCAATTCCTAAAACTAATTGATCTCTATTTGTCAACTTCTAAATACTAATTGACTACTATTTGTTAATTCCTAAAGCTAATTGACTACTATTTGTCAAATCCTAAAACTAATTGATTACTATTGGTGAATTTCTAATAGGTTGGTTGGACAATGAGCTAATAGGTCAACTGGTAGAATCACAAAAAATGCGTGAGAAGCAACAAGAAGAGAACTACATACTATCACTAGACAAAAAAGAATGTTCACTACTACTACCAATTAATGATACTATTAGATTTATTCATTACAAATCACTTCCTATTAATTGGTCTAATAGAGATGTTATGTTTATTCCTGCTTGTTTTCTTGCTTTGTTACGTGGTTCTTTTTTCTCTGCTTTTACTAGTGAGATTCATTTAATTCATTTGTATTCTATTCCTAATTATTATAGTTGATTTATTTTTTGTTTATAGTTATTTTAGTTCTAGTTTGTTGTTGTTATTATTGAAGTTGTTATCAGTTTGTAGTACTATGTTTCTGGTTATCATTGTTGTAGTTAGTAATATATTTCAATAGTATTTCATTTTTTAATTATTATAGTTGAAGTTCTAAACTTGAAGTTCTAAACTTGTAGTTCAGTTCTCTTATTTTTATAGCTTTTAATTTATTGTAAATCTCCTATTTGAAATTACTAGCTCTTTAGATTATATGTATTTTGTTTAATAATTCGCGATAGCAACGTGAAAATATTCGTTGCTATGTCAAACTATATGTGATGCATATCAATTTATTATCATATTTGATTTACAATTCGTTTTCATTACTATATTCAATATTCTATAAGTTTGTTTATATCTCAAGATATTATGCTCTGAAAGTAAGCATCTCATGACAATGCGTCACTTCTAGTTGCTATCAGCGATTATTAAGTTATTAAGTGTAATATTTGTCATACTTAAAATATAGTTCATTTTAACGACTAGAAAACTGTATTTCTTTAAGTTTAAATCATAAATTATATATAATAAAAATGTGTATTGCATTCATTAGCATTGATTATCATAATGACATGCTTAGTAAACTTCTAATTAAACTTTTAAACTTATATTTCACTTCAGATCTGATTAATTAATGTCTGCTCTAAATATCTTTTCAAAGACATCGAGCACTGAAATACTTATTTCACTTCAAACAAATTATGACTTTCTAACAACTTAATGAAAATTGATTTCTCTTAATTAACCCTTTGAACATTTACACTTTCTATAACCTTATTTTCTTACAAACTTTTGACAACTTATTGCGAAATAGTTCATTAAATAGCAGGTTCTTTGAAGAGTTGAGTGAATTTTGATGAGTTTTTTTTTATGAATTTTGATGAGTTTTTTTTGATGAATTTTGATGAGTTTTTTGATGAATTTTCAATGGATTTCCAGTGAATATTCAATGAATTTCTATGAATTTACAGTAAATTTTCCCTAAATCATAATACAAACACTACTCACATGATATAAGTTCTAAATTATGACTGATCTATAGAATATAGTTGAAATTGTAACACAAGCTAGTTCATATGATGAGAAGTTAATCTGTGCTAATTTCTAGATTAAACCATTAGATTTAGTATAACTTACATTAGAGGATCTAATCCATCATGACTAAAATTTCTTAGAATTGATTCTTAGAATTAATAGTTTATATACTCTTAAGTGCAAGTGATAACCCATTAGTCTAATCCCAGTTATTAATCTAAATTGGAGATAATCTTCTGAGTGAAAAATGATTCATCCTATTTGTTTTATAGCATTTCTATAAGTTTATTATAGAAGAATTGATAAGTGATTATGCATTTAATCAAACAGTATTAGTAAATGGATTTGATTGCAATTTGCTATAGAGGCTAAGAGATAGTTATCAACTATACTGTAGATATATTATAGTTTAACTTTGAAATTTCCTTAGGCACAAGAAGCTATCTTTTTAAGTTAAACACTTATCATTTCAGAACTTCATAAACACGCCAAGTTTGAGGCGAAAATCTATTTTGTTTAAAAGCATCATTTCTATAAAGTCTGACATCAAAATCACCGAAATATCACTGAAATTATGTTTATTAATAAGCATAGATTACACTTGAAGTTATCTTAGATTTTTATTACCATTTTAATAGTCAGGTAATTTGACTGAATTCTGGCATGGAGTGATTTATACTAATGGTCATCAAAACCCTTAGGAAATTTCAAAGTCTAACTGTATCTATAGATGTATTGTAGATGCCTATAGTAGATAACTATCTCTATAGTATATGAGGTACATTACTATTGCAAACGTTTTCGCTTGTAACATAAAAACTAGAAATTATTGCAAGTTTCTATTTCAAATATTTCTACTACTTTAGAATTGTTTCAAATTGGTACATTTGAAAGCCTTCATCAACAACTTATAGAACAGTTTAAAGTATAACTAATTAGTACACTTTATTCTAGGAAGTACTAACACTCACTTCTAATTAGTCTTTATATAACTCATTAAACACAAATTCAACTAGCATTAATAGATAAAGCAATTAACTCATTATAGTTGATCTGATTTTGTATTGAGAATTAGTAGATGCATAGCTGTCAACTTTATGATTGTATGCTTTCTATCAGGTGTTCAGATACTTACGGAATATTCTATTTAGTAGTCAAAGCTGATAATAAATCGATTCTCATTACAGAAAAATAAGCATAGCAACAGTCTATTGTTGTTGTTATAAAGAACGATTAATATTTAAAATGTACTTCTATCATAATGTCGAAGATTTAATAAGACTTAAATCGGAAGTTAACTGAAATTGAGTTAGACTTAATTTACATTTAAATAATATGTTGTCTAAATCTAGTTAATAACTTTTAGCATGCTGACGTGTTTTCTCTTAAAGTTAATTAATACAGTAAATAGTTGATAATCTATTTGATTTTTACTTCTCAAAACTTTATGCTTTTTCAATATTTTACTGATCTTTATATTAACTTATTTAGTCGTTACACGCTTTAGAATAACTCATTCAGATTCTAAGGACATATTATTGCCTTAGTTTACTACTTCTATAGTTTGTTAATACAGTTTGACCCGATTATAGGTAACTTATTTTCTACGCATAGACTAGTTGTCTATAATCGGGTCAGACTGTATATCGTTGAGTTACTGCTGTAGGGTTCCATCTCTAATTGAATATTGCAGATAACAAATTTACATATACTGTTTAGCTGTCTATTCAATTCTAGTATAGTTTGATATATTTTATTTGTCGTATTTAATTGATTTTAGTATTTTTATTGATTAGTTAATTTGATTGAACCATTTGAAGATATTAAACTATTTGAAAATATTAAACTATTTGAAAATGTACATTTCAAAATGTTCAATGTTGAAATGTACTGTATTAATACAATACTTCTCATAAGTGTGTCAGCTAGTGCTCAATAGTTAGTTCTGATAAGACAGCACATTTGTGTTAATCCTTCTATATGACACTGATTCTATGTTAATGAGTAATTCAAACAATTTATAAGTCATGTGTTTATATTACTGGATGTGATTCTTTTTTAGCACCTTTTTTATGTCTCTATTCGTCATACTATTTAAACTAAAATTTGCTTTAATGAAATACAGACTAACTTGTTTTTAATGATTTTATATATGATTATAAATTGTTTGGATTATGAGTTAGTTTGTGAACATTCCCAATGTCACATTGAGAGATTAACACAAATATTTAGTCTTATCATAGCTGACTCATGAGAAGTTAATCATACGTCACATATGTTATGCATATATGTGAAAAGTTAAGGTTAACTAAATGATTACATCAAATATACATTGTAGATGTTAAATTAGTTATGTCTCGTTAGTTGTTCGGTTATATTGGCACTTAGTTTTCATTTGTAATATATTATGTTTTGTTTTCTAAACATATTTTCCTACACTTCTCAGATAGTTTTGTACTTATTTTCTCAATGTAATTGCGTTTATATAGTACTCTCTGACAAGTCCTTACATACTATATCAGCCTCTTTAAAAGTACTACATGAACGCGAACACTAACTTAGCGAAATTACCTTATTACAATCTATGCATATTGTTTCTTATTTGCTCACTCTAGATCAGTGATCATCAATCTTTTTGTCATAAAGATTATAGTATTTGATTCTTCAACTTATCCACTAGTTTAGATATTGATTTGAAGTTTACTTCAATTAATTTTATTTGTATTTTATTTGTGTTTTTCTGTTTAGTAATAATTGCTTTAATGTTAGTAAAACATATTAATAATCAGTAATGTATTATGTTATACATGTTATGAAACTAATAAGTCATCTGAAGCCTTACTAATCGATTAATAATTGTCTCAATATTTGACTTTATGAAACAAATTCAAATGATATATATTCATATTTATCAAACAATAAGTTTGTTCATATTGTTTGCTTATATGTCAATTTGACTTAACTTTACTCTTTCCAAGTTTTCTAATAATAATTTCAGTTAAATACTCAAAAGTATTAGTTGTCACCAAAAGCTGGATCCGACTGACAGACCACTGATTGGCGATCACTAATATAAAAAAAACTTAATAGTATTACTACATAAATAGAGAAGCAAAATTAGGTAATCAAATCAAATTAGTTATAGGTGCATATGAGAGATGTCGCAATTAAGCATATATATTATCATAACATTTACTGTTATTCAGCAATAAATACTCATATGTAAACATTCTTACTTTACGTCTATAGTGTCTTATTTGAAGACTAGAATACTTGTACTATTTCATATGTATCTCAGTTATATAAAGGTATATAAAGGGCAGAGAACATCGATATGAGTTAAAAAACATAAAGAAGAGATTGAAATGGAAGTTGAGAAGAATAAAAGTGAATTCTCATCGTAATCTCATTACCAACTATATGACATCAATACTGATAATTACGTAACTATTACTAAATAATATAAACAATCGACTATACGAATGGCTCTTAAACTAATTAATAATATAATCACTGAACGATTGAATTGGAGAACTAATGAACGAACAAATGAACGAACGAACGAACTAATGAACGAACTAATGATCTCGCAATGAGTGACTTATTGGTCAAATTAGAACCGTTTGTTGTCTCCTTTCAGAGTCTTCTGATTTGGGAAAAGCCCTATCTCTCTTCTATTGCTTTTATTGCTTTTAATTGTCTCTTTTGGTAATTAATTATATTTAATTGTTATTATTATTATTATTAATTTTTTATTTCATGTTTAGGTTAATCGTTTGTTTGAGTCGACGTTTCTATTCGTTTCTGGCAATAATACTGTTTTGTATTAACTTTTATAAGCTTTGGTCTAATCATATTTGGCCTGAAATTAGAGGTTAATATTAATTATTTTATTATTTATTTCTTATTTTCTTCATTTCTTTTGTTCGTCATAACAATTAAGTAATATTTGTTTTTGTTTTTGTTTTTGTTTGTAATCACAAATACTTATTAATGTATTGTTTGTAATCACAACCTCTTTGTTTGCAATCACAACTAAGTACTTATTCATCTCTCTTTTAGTGCCTCCCAAGGAATCGACTGATACTGAAGGGTAAGTCAGTTAAACTTTGGATTGTAAGTTTCAAAATCTATTGGCCATTCGCCAAATTGTCTTTCGTTTATGTAATTATCTTGTTTATAGTCATATAATTCTTATCTCTCTCTTCTCTCCCCTCTCTCTCCCTCTCTCTCTGTCACTAAGTCATATGCCTCTTTTTTGTTTTTACAAATAGCACTTATTTTTATTTATTTCTCTCCTCCTCTCTACAAAAAGTTCACTTATGATTACAACTTATCATAAATTATTATGAATTAATTGCTCAATACTATCATTTGTAAACATTTCTATCTAATAGATGACATGATTTTCTCCCAACTTTTTCTAAACAATTTCAAACTTGATTTCTAAATAATTGACTCAATAGTTTTCTCATACAGATTAATAAACATTTATGATTGCAGTTAAGATGATGAGACTAATTAATCTAAATTGTTTAGATATTGATCTAATTGAGAAAATATATAAATATAAAGAATAACTAATTTAACTAATAAGTGATAACTTAAAGTCAAACTAAAATAAGTTAATAAAAACATAAGATATTTGAGAATAGAGTAGAAAGAAAGTGAACTTCTTCTCCAAAATATTATATAAGTAACAGAGACATAGTGTCGTCAACTGAACAAAACGATCACGAGTTAGTTGTTTTGTTTGAGTCTATTTACTATTCAACTAATGGTAATCAACTTTCAGATCAGTATTACTTAACTAATAGTAACTAAGTTTAAGACCAATAGTACTTAACTAACGGTAACTAACTTTGAGATGAGTATTACTGAACAAACGGTAACTAACTTTCAAATGAGTATTACTGAACAAATATAACCAACTTTAAGATGAATAATACTTAAAAATTATGATTACAGTTGGACACCACTACATCCACAAGTACTAAGTGCTCCAGAAATAAACCATTATATAAAACAACTATTTGCTATGATCAATGCCTCGATTGGTTGGTTAATTAATTTGAGAAAAACACATCACGGTCTCTTTTGTCTATTAACTTCTGCTTTTCTCTTCATGACTGCTATTATTGGTAAATTAGTTCCCGGTCTTCTCATTGTCTACTCTTTGAGTAAGTTATCTATTCTTTTATTACTTTTGTCTGTTTTTCTAACTTTTTAGTTAATATTCGTGTTTTCAATAGTAATAACATTTATAAACTTTTGACTTGATATTCATGTCTTCAATAGTGAAGATATTTGCAGATAATTGATTTAATATTATTATCTTCAATAGTGAAGACATTTACAGACTATTAACTCAATATTCTTGTCTTCAACAGTGATGACATTTGCTTTGGGTCCGGGAATCGTTCTCTACGTAATACCCGAAGGATTGTTTGAAACAATGAGATCATTTCTAAACCAAAAACCAAAGACAACAGATGAAACCGATAATAAAGATCAAGTCAACGAAAACTCAGACGAATCACTGGTGCCTCAACTGAACGACCAGGCATTACGTGACTTATCATTAAATAGGAATGAATACAATGGATTCCAATTGAATCCATTTGAGAGTAATTTGAGAGATGATTCATCTCTGCAGTTGTTGTCATCGTCTCAATTAGATACAAGTCTGGAGAAAGAACTGGGAATACAAATCCAGTTAAGTAATGAGGATGAAAATGATATGAAAATGTGTAGCTCTAACTCATCAAACAGTGGTAAAAGTGATTCCAGTAGTGCTGGAATTCATTTCGTTAGTACTCATTTCAGTAGAAATAGTAGTTCTGATAATATTGAAGATGAAGATCAATTTGAATTGATATCTGATACTGAGATACAAGACTCTGCCAAAGGTTCACATGCGCGACAAACTTCTGTTTAGTTGTATTTAATGCTTATTGTAATTAAAACTTATTGTATTTAAAACTTATTTTACTAACAGTATTGGATCAATACTATTAATAGTCAACTTTCTTACTATAATAATGTCTTATAATTAATTAAACCAAAAATTACTATCAAGTATTGTGATTAATGTTTAAGTTGTAAATAGAAAGAGACAAATAAAATACTTTACTTTCAAATTGAAACTTTAATTTTCAAAATATTAAATACAAGGGATGAATCGACAAATCTACTGTTCTTTCATTTCTCTTAATCTTCTGACTGCACTTCTGATGGTTGCGGCAGCAGTTGTCGAGAATACAAATGCGCCACCAGCTACTGTCTTCTTGCAAGCGACACACTTCCAGATACCGACGCAACTTCTCTTCATAGCTTCCTGAAAGAGAAATTATTAGTGGATGAATAGATGGATAAGATATGGTCGACTGTAATGGAGTCGGGTATAGCGAAGGGGGCTATAATTTGGTTGAGCGAAGGGGCTATAATTTGGTTGAGCGAAGGGGCTATAATTTGGTTGAGCGAAGGGGCTATAATTTGGTTGAGCGAAGGGGCTATAATTTGGTTGAGCGAAGGGGCTATAATTTGGTTGAGCGAAGGGGCTATAATTTGGTTGAGCGAAGGGGCTATAATTTGGTTGAGCGAAGGGGCTATAATTTGGTTGAGCGAAGGGGCTATAATTTGGTTCAGCAGACGGGCTATAATCTGGCTCAGACACTCTACTATATCCGAAACAATAAACGCCATAACAATCAACAAATTACTATAGATACAATATTAATAAAGCATACTTTTCCACAAAAAGTGCACGTGTATTTCGAATGTTGTGTAATCTCAATTTTCTTGACCATTTTCCTGAGCGATGCTCCATATCTAGTACCATATTTGCCAACTACTCCAACCTTCTTAGTTCTCTTAGCCTATAAAATAAATATTAATCATTTAATTATTATTAATAATGGTTAATATATGAGATTAGTATTTTACCATTTTATTAGTTTATGTCTATTAGTGGCTCACTTAACGGAAAAGGAAATCTTCAACTCAATTCTAATGCCTCTTTAGTTACGATCATAAATTACGTTATTATACATTTATTTGTTTGCTTTATTGACCCTCTCTTTTGTTGTGCTGATAAATTACGTAATTGTATATTTGTCTCTTTCCTTTTTAACTCTACTACTAATTTTGTATTCTGTTTAATTTGTTTTGGGATACTTTAATGATAACTTATAAACATTTATTTTATAAATATAGTTAATACATCTTCCTGCACCAATACCTCAACTAAACTTTCCTTTAAACTTTCCCCGATGATCAATTATCTCAATTCTAGCTAGTTACAATCTAGCTAAATAGGAAAATCTGACAGAGTCAATTTAGAGTTGTAAATAGTACAAGGTTTCATGTTTAGGTATTAGATTTGTCACAGGTAATTCACAGGTAATTCACAGGTAAAGAGTGCAATCAAGACAGTTTTCCCACTCAAGTACTTAAAACCCAACTCATTATTTTCAGAATTATAATTACGTAATCGTAGCTCGAAAGATGTCATTGCAATAGTCTTAGAGGTAAGTGCTTGCTCTGTTCTTGCCTTGATGAAAATATTGTATTGGTGCAAGTAAGTTATATGGAGCACTCAAATTTTCCTTCAATTCATGCGCGACCTTCTCCTAACCTAACCTAACCTAATCTAACCTAACTCACTCATCCAGTTTAAGTTCAGCACCTATATACAAGTAAAATAAGTTAGGTTGTTTTAAAGGAATAGCTTCTGGAGCACACAAGTCATAGAAGGCTCCACATAACCCAATACACCTAACACATAGGAGAAACACAAAACAAGCATATACCTAATCAAAGTAATAAAGTCATGCCTGCAACGAACTCAATGAGACGATGTCGTGTCATATCAGGTGATCAAATAAAACGTTACGTCAACAAAGATATAAATGAAAATTGAGCATAGTAATTAACAATTAATAATAAGTTAGCGGTAGACGTGCTTATAGTCACTTTGAGTTATATCTATGTTATTTTAACATATATTTTATACTCTACTTAACTGCATAATTCATACTAAGTCAGTATAACTCATACTAACTTAGTATACTTCATACTGCTCAACTTGCACATTGGTAACTTAATAGTTCTAAGATCAACTCCTCAATTGGTTTGTTAATTCTATAGATCATGTCTCTCGACGAGGTATCTATATGTTATTTAATTAATACTAAACTGTGTACCATTATCAATTAGATCCTTATTATTAATTATATAATCTATTATCTATTACTATAACAGCAATTCAACCAAGCAGTAGAAGACATCAGAAAATTGAAGCAAAGACCAACAGATCAAGAGCTATTAGAAGTATATGCTCTTTACAAGCAAGCAACTGAAGGAGACTGTAATACAAGTAAGTTGAAGTGAATATGCCATTTATTATAGTTTGATTAGATTATCCGTTTTTGTTGGTGTAGCTTGCCAATTTACCATTTACTATTTAGTTCTCTTTTGGCTTTAATATGCTTCTCATTTATATGTTATATCTGATATTATCAACTCATTTCTTATCAGAGTCTTCTTTATAATGAAGTGACTGTATATACAGAATTTGATAACTTGTAAAACTTTATTAGTTACCAACTTGTATACTTATCAATGTACAGGTCGTCCAGGAATGTTGGACTTGAAGGGTAAAGCCAAGTGGGACTCTTGGAATAGCAAAAAAGGTATTGTCATATACATGTTCACCATTCTCAACTTGATTCTTATTTTCATCTATTGTCTCATTAACTATAGGTATGTCTAAAGACGAAGCTAAAGCCGCTTACGTGAATAGAGCGAAAAGTCTGGCAGAAACATATGGACTTTCATAGGAGCTTATTACCTAAATACTCTTATATCATAATTATCTTTATATTATGGATATGGCAATTTTTCTATTTTACTCTTTAAAATTATTATTATTATTATTATTATAAACAAATTGTTTTAATAATTTAATATACTATTTTCTGAGTTGATTAAATGATTAGTGTCTTATTTTCCGCGTTATTATTCATAAATGTTGTCATGACTGCTGTCATGATTACTACTTCGGTAATCTTTCAACTATTTCCACATAAAAGCTTTCCCTTTACCAATTATTATCACAACTATTATATATGACCCAGATACGCGACAAATTTGCCATAAAAATAACTATAAGCTTGGAATGTTGAAATTTAAATCATCTTAAAGTTAACTCATTTGTTTCACTTGTTGTAATTAGTGCATTCAACAAGCTAATTTAGATATTAAATAGTTTATATGTAATCAATTACTTCAACTACTTTAAGATTTTGCTTAATATTTAGTAAAGTATAGTATTCTAAATAAATAGAATTGACATATAGCTGATCAATCAAAAATCTGACAACCTTTACCTAACAATCAGGTAACGCTTA
The DNA here is from genome assembly GCA_018873245.2 of Archegozetes longisetosus. NCBI lineage: Eukaryota > Metazoa > Arthropoda > Arachnida > Sarcoptiformes > Trhypochthoniidae > Archegozetes > Archegozetes longisetosus. Next base: position 13,780,449 of record JAEMBT020000009.1, on the reverse strand, counting down.
TACGAAAAAGTACAACTATTTAGGAAAGATGACGTGTAGAATCAATGTAAATTAAGTGAAAATTAACGTGTACTTTTCAAATGATTGCGTCAGTTGTTCATACAAGCTAGCCCATTATTGTCTCTTAGTGATTGTGGTGTTAGTCAAGTGAGAATATGTGAGAATATGTGAGAATATGTGAAAATATCCACTTAATAAAACAATAAAAGCCAATCTGAATTGAAACAAATAAGGTAAAGACTAAATAAATGATATTATTTTTATAAGTGTTATAATTTGTATTGAACTTTAACATAAGTAACTTAAATTCATCAAATAAATAATCGAGAAAAGTTGAATACAAAAGTTGATTACATTGTTTAGTCATAGACGAGACCTAAACTAAAGTTAATAAAAGCTAAGAAAATGTTGATTACCTAAATATCAAAGTGATCCCTGCGTACATTATTATCATTTATTCAAGCTTGAGACTTCAAGTTTTGAGTCATATATACTGATAGTTATTAATTTGTTAAATATAAATAAAGATAAGAATCTTTGAAAGATAATAAGACAACTAATATTATATAACGAGTAATACTTGGATAAGTGAGTGCAAGTTTAGTGTGTAATTAGAGTTAGGACTAGAGAAGTAATTGGAGATTGGTTTTTACTATTTCTAATCTGCTTCTAACAAATACTGCAAATTCAAACTCATTGGGGTTTCATTCATCAATTTCTATGGAAAATCTATTTTTGAACTTTTTGAACTTTTTGAACTTTTTTACTCACAAGTGTAGAAATTACACCTCAAATTAATCAAGAAATACAAACTTTGAGATTAATAGTGTTAAGTTAGAAGAAAGAATTGAAGATTCTAAGAGTTGGTGGATCTCTTCATAGAATCATTATTAGGAAGTAAGTAAGGCGCAAACTGATAATTACAAGATAACATTTATTTATAATTATTCAGAGCTAAATGGAATATACAAATGATAGAATAGATTGCTGGAGGAATATACTATTGCTAACATTTCTCTAATATTTCTTAATTAAATTCCTCAAGCAAACTGATTAATTAAAGTAAATGATTCATAGAAGACCCATGGTTATGTGAAAATTCTTATCCTGCTTGTGACGCGCATCAATTCAACTTAATTCTATATTCTAAATCTATTAAATTCTGATTGACTTAATCTCAAATTTGAAGATTTCATCTAAAGAATTGATAAGATGTTATAAGAATTAAGATGAAAAGATGTTCATCTAAGAAGAAATAGAACATAAAGTATCAAGAACAATTTGAATTAAGCTACAATGTGAAGTATGATCCAGTATCAAGATCAAATTAAATTAAACTAGTACTATAATGTAAAATATGAACAAGTATCAAGATCAAATTAAATTAGACTAGTACTATAATGTAAAATATGAACAAGTATCAAGATCAAATTAAATTAGACTAGTACTATAATGTAAAATATGAACAAGTATCAAGATCAAATTAAATTAAACTACTACTATAATGTAAAATATGAACAGTATCAAGATCAAATTAAACTAGCATTAGAATGTAAAGTATGATCAGGTATAGTATAATAAAATTGTGGATCTACAGAGTGATTAAGTACATCTCTCTTATTAATAAACCATGACATATAGAAAGCACAAGTAGCTAATAATATTTCAATAATAGCATATATAAGTTCAACATAGACAACTGAAGTTCCTGGTAGTCCATGCATAATATCTGGAATCTCAGTTTCATAAGGAATAGCTGTAATTTTAAGTAAAACCAAAGCAGAAATAGTTCTAATAGCAAAAGTGACAACCATGAGAATACCATAAGCAGTAATAAGACAGAAATTTTCAGTATAAGCACCAATAAATCCAATAAAAGCAGTACCAATAGCAATGAAAGATGCAATCATATAAGAACCAGCTTTAATACTAGTAGAAGGTATAACAGCCCAAAGTAGTAACATTAAACTACCTAAAAACACAAATGCACCAATTATGAAATATATTATTGACACCATCTCTATTATTGTCTTCACTGCCTTCACCCATTGTACTTTTATTGCCATTGCTTTCACTTCTAGTTGGTTTTCGATTTTTTTGATTTTATGCTGAATCTTGTGGTCAATCTTGTGGCCAATCTTTTGATGAATCTTATGTCGAAATAAGGTTTCAAATCTTCTGATTCTGTTATTACTCTTATGTCGAAATAAGATCTCAAACCTTCGAATCCTATTGTGAGTCTTATGTTGGGATAAGATTTCAAACCTTCGAATCCTATTGTGAGTCTTATGTTGGGATAAGATTTCAAACCTTCGGATTCTGTTATGAGTTCTATGTCGAAATAAGATTTTCTAAATAGTTATCCATACATGTAGCCATAGCTGATATGTAGACACTTGGAGTTGTATCAGAAGCAATCTTAATATGATTAAATTTGTTGATGACCTCAAAAAACTTGCAGTTAGCACATCTTTATAGTCAGTTTCTATGACAACTATTCTTAAGTTGGAGACAGTCTGTCTGTACTTCAAAAGATGCGTCAACAGATTATGAATCACTTCCATTCACTTATCATTTATTTATCAATAAGTTCAGAATGAGTCCAGAATCAGTTCTGAATCAGTTCAGAATGAGTCCAGAATCAGTTCAGAATGAGTCTAGAGTTAATTCAGAGTGAGTCTAGAGTAATTTCACAATAAATTCACAATAAGTCCAGAATGAATCGACGATAAGTCCACAATAAGTCCACAGCATTTATGATCAAAGAAAACATCTCATAGAAAGTAATGAATAGATGAGATAAATATTAAATAAAAAGAAAGAACTGATATAAAGAGATCAAGAAGAAGAAGAAGAAGAAGAAGAAGAAGAAGTGGAAGTATGAAATAAAAAAGTATTAGGATGACCAATTTTAATAATTCTAGCAAAATGAGAAGCAGACAAAAGTAGAATGAAATCAATAATAGAAATAGCAGCAATTAATAAAGTAGTAACACCAATAGGATTATACTTAACACTACTAGCATACATACAAACAGTAGCTATTATAAACACAAGCCTAACTAACACTCCAATAACTACTATAATTCTATATAAATTTATTAGTTTAATACTTTCTTTACTTATTCCTACTATACCCATTCCTGATACTAGTATTGTTATTACTCCAAATATTGTTATCACACTTGCTGATCCTGTACTTGGGAATCTATCTTCTATTTCTCTTATTTCTCTTTGCTCTTTTGATCTTCTGTTCGTTGGTTGCCACTTTTCTGATTCTACTTCTGCCATTACTTCTGGCCCTACTTCAGATTCCACTTTAGACCCTACTTCAGACCCGCTTCAGGTCCCGCTTCAGGCCCCGCTTCAGACCCCACTTCCGTCCCCGCTTCTGTCCCCACTTCTACCCCCACTTCTTCCCTCACTCCAGTCACAGAATTGATGACTCCAATGACTCCTTGCACAAAAATCATAGTTCCAATAATAAATATTATTGAATTGAAAAACAGTAGTGTATACTTAATTATTTTTGGTGAAGCATTCGTCGACATTGTTATGTCTGATAAGTTTAGCTTTTAAGTCAACTTTTCTTTTCTACTTTTCAGTTGGGATTCATTCCAAGTTTTATTTTAAGCTTTCTGCTCTACAATTCTGCTTAAGGCATGAATAAGATTTTTAATACAGTTAAACATCTTTACACTATCGCTTAACAAATCAATGTATTTAGTAATTGCTTAAAGGCTAACTTTTTGAGGATCAATTGGCACTGAAGGCTATGAGGAATATTGGGATACTTGAGAGCTAGTCTTCGCAATATGTGCCTCAAACGCGTATGGAGTGTCAGCTGAGCCTCAAGTAGGCTCTAAGTATACGGCTGTTAGTTCCAATTTATGACACCCTTATTTTATTAACTGTGAAAGAGTTCTATTTATAAATAGCTTTAACTAATTGCAACACGCAACATATTTCATCTGAATAAACATTTCTTGTTTTTAGTAATTTTCATTTAGTTGTAGAGATTGCCGATAGAATACCGAAATTATGCTGATGTTCAGTCGCCTGCTTTAGGTTAGGTTAGGCTAGGTTAGATTAGGCTAGGCTAGATTAGACTAGGTTAGGCTAGGCTAGGTTAGACTAGGTTAGGCTAGGCTAGGTTAGACTAGGCTAGGCTAAGTTGAATTAGAAGGAATCTAACTAATTTCTCAATTTCATGCTTAAATTCTCCTTCAACGTGCTATTTATATAAAACCATTATTTAATTTAAACCAACAATTTGTCATTAAGTCGCTTACTCATAACTTATATCTAATCAAGAGTAAAACATTTAAATTAGTCTTAATCCTCAATGATATACCATAGTTGAAATTAGATTATAACAAATCATTATAGCATCATAATTTTCAATCGTTCTAGCTGTAATCAAAGCTGTGATCACTGTTTTTCTATCAGATTGTATTGTAGGAAAGACTAACTTAAAGATTAATGGAATATCTATTTTGGGAATAAGTTTACGTTTGAGACTAATGCACCAAAATGTATATATATTAAGATAGATATAAGTCTTAATTCTAATCAATTATTTAACAATTAACTAATATGAAAATAAAATAGAGATAAATCTAATAAGTTATAAGTTATATAATAAAAAGTTAAAATAGTATCTAAGATAGTATCTAAGATAGTATCTAAACTAGTATGCTAAACTAGTATGCTAAACTAATACAACATATACAATTGATCGAAGATGAAATACAACTCATGAATTTAGATTAAAGTATATATGAATGATGAGTTAGATGTTAGTTTATTGTTATTCTTAAATGGTTTAATTTATTTGAATGTTAGTATGTATTTATGTAGTTGTTGATTTGTTATTTTAATATATCTTTTTTTAATTAGTTGATTTTTTATCTTCAATATTTTCAATTGAAAATTAATTATTTATACTATACATCACTTTATTTTGTGAACAAATTGAAATAAAGTGTTTTACTCAAAAACAATTTCATTTGTATTGTAATAAAAAATATATTCAAAACTGACGATTTATTTCAATTACATTTTCTCATTTATATTTTGAGATTTAGCCAGATTTTCAAACATTGTAACGAAAAGTTTATCTCCAATAAACATACTACAATGACTAAATTAAAATTGTAAAGATCTAAGTATTAGATACCTTAAACTCTCATATTAGCTATTTCAATTTTGAAACATTTCCAAAATCACTACTCTTTAGCTATCTACTTCAAATGTAACAGCTTCGTCTCACTTTTTGTTGTATAGCTTTAGCTATGATATGATGTGTCTATTTTTTATTATACAGTTGAGGATGGTCATTAGTGTAAATAGTCACTTTATGTCTCAATTCAGTCAAATACAAGTTTATTAGTATTAAAAATGAAAGTCTAAGATAACTTGAGATGTAATCTATGCTTATTAATAAACATAATTTTAGTTATATTGGGATCATTCCTATATCAAACTTTATAGAAATTATACTTTCTTTAGAGTCAACTTTTTAAACAGTGAACTCATGAGAATAAGAAGAATTTCATAACAAATAAATCTTCACTCAAACCTGGTGTCTATCACTTATGAAGTTCTAAAATAATGAATATTTTACTCGAAAAGTTAGCATTTTATAAGTTAGAAATACTGCACTACAACTGTATTATCACAGCTAAATGCCATCTACAATTATATTATTCATCCATATTAAACTAAAGTGAAGCTAAAAGATATTTCAAGCATAGAATGAGTTAGAAATAAATCTGAATTGCGTTCAATAAGTGTTATGAAGCGTGATAGAGAACTTAGTTGACACGTTTTTAAATTCACCTAATCCTCTCTTATCTCTTCAACACCTGTTACACACATGGCTAGGGTACAAGTTTTAAATTAAGATTAGTTTAATCTAATTTTAACATTGAGTCAAAAAATTGTCGTATAAATTAAAATTTGAAAATAATGTTTTAAAGTTTGAGTAAAGTGGAATATGGAAGTGAAAAATAATCAAATGTGAAGAATAAATGTGGGAGGACAAAGAAAATAATAAAACATATTGTGCCTAGATTACTGGATAAATGTGTGAAAGAGATTTGAATAATTTGTGCTTTTGATTAAATTATTGTATAATGAAAAATGGAAAGCACTTTCAAATATTACGTATATATCTAACCTAAGGTTATACCCCGATTGATAGACATCCACTTTATAGAAATCCACTTTATAGAAATCCACTTCATAGACATTTCATTTTATAGACTAATTATTCGCTAATGAAAATTCTGGTTATCGAGGAGATTATTGATGTTAATTTTAAACAATCTATTTGAATCTAATTTTGAAAAATGATCATTTTTCCCTTTGTTTGGTTCAATAAAACTTAATTCAGACGTAGTTTACAGATAGATTACACAAACACTAACTAATTAATAAAATTCAAATATAGATATGCAGAAATATTCTAATAAAAAATTGATATATTGAACTGAATAGACTCAAAATAAAAATCACTTTTCATTCAATTGAAAAATAGTTGAATGGGTTTGCATTTTGCACGTGTTAAATATCTTAATTATCATAAGATTATAAGATTAACGGATTAGTAGATATGAGATTCGATGCACTTGACTTTCAGTATAATTAATATACAATTATTTTAATTTCTCAGATGTGTAAATAAATTTAAATTATTTTGAATAGCTTAAAAATGTCTCTCTAACCAAGTGTCTATGAAATGAAATGTCTATGAAGTGGATGTCTATGAAGTGGAATGTCTATAAAGTGGAATGTCTATAAAGTGGATTTCTATAAAGTGGGTGTCTACAAAGCGGATTTCTATAAAGTGGATGTCTATAAACTGGGAAGACACCTAACCTAACCTAACCTAACTCAACTTAACCTAACCTTCAGTTCCATTAAATGTTGCAAACCCTAATAACTCAATATAAAAATTTATAATAAATAAAATCATACCTTTTTTAGACTATGATTAAAATTTATTCTTATAATCTTAAACGTAAAACTCACATTAAAAATGTTCATATGGAAGTTATGGAAATTGTTCCATTACTTAAATTGTCCAATTAGTTGAATTACAAGCGCTAATAAAGCTTACACGCGTCAACAATACTTACGCGCACCAATAATACGTACGCGCACCAATAATACGTACGCGCACCAACAATACTTACAAACACTTAGTCAAGTCTTAACAAAACTCAATAAACGTATTAAAGAGACGTTAAATGGTTTGTAAATAATTGAGGTATGTTTATCTATGGGACTTAAATGACAATTCTACTTTATAAAGAATGTATTAATGTAAAATATATTAGACATGTTATACAGTAGTAGTTAGACTGTAACTATTATTGAAATTTCTCAATGTTTAGATTTGATATATTTAGTATTTGTAATGTTATTCTAATGGAAAATAAATCTTATTCCCAAACCATATATACTTTATACATGTCATTTGCATTAGAAGCGAATTTAATAAATATTTGAATAGCTTGTAGGCGTCAATTGATTTTATAAGTCAGTAATGCACACTTTATAACTTTACAATCTTCAATAGCAATAAGAAGACTCATGATGGTATATCTGATATGTCACTCTATCTTAATGAACATCGATTTTTTGCTAAATTTAATTTTAAACTTGCTTAATGAATATTCAATAAGTTCGTTAATGTTTGAAGATACGATCTGATGGAAGCGTGTCATCACTACTGGTTGCTATCAACGATTATTAAGTTTAAGGATGTAGCGAACACATCCTAAAGCAAGTTTTAACTGAAATCAATTATTAAAAGTCCTAAATCCTAAGTCGAATACTTCATATAAAATGCCTTTAACGCCCACAACAGAACATGTTCAATAAAATAATCTTATAATCGAGATCGATATGTAAGATATGTAAGATTTATATTAAAGATTCAAATACAAAATACGTTTCTCAGATACAAGTTTGGAAAGATTACATAAAATAAATTTGAAATTTATAAACCAAAAAGCGACAAAAACAAATATCTATCAAACAATTTCACATTGATTTTGTTCCTCTTGAGGTTCATGTTCAATTTCAACTCTTTCGATGCCATGTTTGGTAAGACATGCAAGTCTAAACGTAAACACAGCTAGGATGATTTCAACTAGAATAAGCAATATACTAATTAGATTATTTGAGATCTTATTCTCCACTTCGATCTGTTCCACTCCAAGTCCAGTAGTGATGCTGAGCACCAGTGAGATGACGAGAACAATGCCGTAGATGATTAAGAGGACGAAAATTTGCCTGATTCCTGCCCAGAGTCCCATAACAGCAACAAGTGACGTTATAATAGAATCGATTATTAGTTTTATACCTTCCTATTGTATAGAAATTTTTGAATTTTTAACTTTGTTCTTAACTGAATTCTCAATAGAATCCTCAACAGGATTCTTTACGGAATTCATAATAGGATTCTTAACAGAATTCTCAACAGAATCCTTAACAGAATCATTTATTGAATTATTAAAAGACTGCATTTCGTACATACCTGTTGTGTGAAAATAGTTGAATTATTATCAGATTTATTGTCGTTGTCTTTAAGAGTTAATAATCCGTGAATCATAGTCACTAATACTACTACTATTATTAATATATTAGCAACTATTATTGTATACTTCATGAAAACTCTACTTCTCTTTAAAGCCATTTTACAACTTAACTTCAATCAAATATATTCTATGGTTTTATCAATTCAAGAGTCATAAAAGTTATCTTCTGTCAAAACGATAACTAAACTAACTGTCGCGAAGACAAATCAAGAGTAGAAGTGATTCAAATGAATTCATATTGAAGTAGATATTTGAAGAACTATAGGTTTCTCAAAATAATCCCAAGTTTCTGTTTCTATGGCAATTCATGCATCTCTTTATGCAATTTTATTCATTTCAAAGCCAATCCTCCTACTCAAGCATTCGCAGAAACATCTGATCAAATTATCTATCAATCTATCTGACTAAGTGCTTTTTTATTCAATAATATTCAACAGTATTCAACATTTTGACACTTGAGATGCACCTCTTTCTATGACTAGTCCTGAATCAAATCTCGATTATTGAATCACTTCAGATTTATTTGGACAAATTTGATTAGTCTATTGTTATTCCAATAGAAAAACTGCTTCATTTTTCAACTTGTTAATCTGTATTTGATGACTAGAGCAAGGAAGAATATTTATTTATTCATAAATTATGTGTTAGATGCCTAAAGGTTAATTCCTCTCTAAATTTGCTCTTTATGCGAATGCTTTTAAAGCCGACGTTTCACCACGTTGAATTAACGTTTCAACATATTAATAATTAATGATTGACATTATTTTTGTTGGTCATTCCATGAATTATATATTTATTACGACAGTGTGTCGCAAAGGGATGAAATGCTCTGATACCCCAAACGCGATTAGTGAATAAAAAATATTCAACATTCAAATACTGACTAAAATAATGATAAACTGATTGCATCTATACTACCGGAAACGAAGACATATTTTCGATAATATTAATACATTTAAGTTGAATGAGTTGGTAGATGGTGAGCATGGATGACATATTAGCGATAGAGTTGAACTCATGCAGACAAACATGAAAAGGATAACGTGTTAAACATAGTTGTAGAACACTATAAACATAATACTTCCTCTAAAAGTATATTAAACATTTGTTGAAATGTTGACAAGTTAAGGTACAACAAGATTATGCTAATTAATGTTTTCTTTAAGTAGCTCTCTATTAAGTGTTTAACTATATAGAGTAATACCTCTCATCAACTCTGTTAATTCTGATTCAATTATCACATATGTTTGTTTAGACTTTGTAAAACTTTGTAAACTTTGTAGAACTTTATAAACTTTATAAACTTTTCAAACTTATCAATAAAATTGATTTCATATTATCACAAGCTATACTAAAAGCATTTTAAGCTTTAAAGTAGAAAGAGATAAATCGTTGTCAAATAGTTTACATAAAAAGTAATACTATATTGTAATACATAAGAATGTTTAGCTAGCATTATCTATATGTTTATAATAATGTATCTATGCATTTATGTTATGTTATCTTAGCTTTTAACTTTTCATTCTAAATATTTTCACAGTATTATGTTTAAGAAAAGTATGGTATTATTAGAAAAGTAGAATTTATAAATCATTTCTAATAATATATAAACTATCACTAATAATTTATAGACCGTCCCTAATAATTTATAGACTGCCCCTAACAATTTATAGACTGTCCCTAATAATTTATAGACCGTCCCTAATAATTTATAGACTGCCTCCAACAATTTATAGACTGTCCCTAACAATTTATAGACTGTCCCTAATAATTTACAAATCATCTCTAATACGAAAGGGCTTCTATAACCTAATTAATGAAATTTCCTCACCATCTAATATGAAACTTGTAAATGAATTTCCGATCTAATATAGACAGGACATTTAATAGACCTATTAACACAATTAAAGCTCATATAAAACTATAATTACTTCAGTAAGATTATGTTTTATTATAATTATTAAACATGTTGCTCATTCGATTTGGAATTCAATACTTTTTAGTTCTATTTTGCTTTATTTTTACTTCAGTTCATGTTCAAAATATAACTGAAATTCCTTCAGTTCATGTTCAAAGTCTATCGGATATTCCTTTGGATCATGCTCAAAATACAACTGGAATTCCTTCAAATAATGTTCAAGATTTAACTGAAATTCCTTCAAGTAATGTTCAAAATCTAACTGAAATTCTTTCAAATAATGTTCAAAATCTAACTGAAATTCCTTCAGATGACGTTGAAAATATATCTGAAATTGTTTCTGTAGTAAATGGAAGCCTTTTTGATAACGAAGAGAAACAAATAGGTAAGACATAATAATTATCTTAAAATTACTATGATCAAATTGATCTAAACTGATAGTTTAATTCACTATTAAGTTAATTTAAACTCAAACTGTACCACCAACGATGATTGTAATGCTAAGAAAAGTATTTGTGACATCACTTTCAATACCTGTGAATGTGATATAACAACTATGCAAGTTCATCGTAAATGTTAGTATATTTTATGAGTTTATCCTTGTTGATAGCAACTTTAAGTGATCTCTTGTTGTGGTATACTTTCCATCAGATAATATCTTAAGATGTTAAGAAACTTATAGAATATTCTATATAGTATTCAAAGCAAATCTCAAATGATATCTGACGACAAATCGATGGGAGTTAGACATAGCAACAATCATTTGACGTTGCTATCAGAGACTAACAAAACATCAATAGTAATAAATAATTTGATCAATTCAGGCAAGACAATACATTGCCAATCGGATGAGGAATGCACAACTAGATATCCGGACACCTCCTGCACTTTCTCTCGTTGTCAATGTATTAGTGGTAGAAAGATTAATGGCAAATGTGTTAGGAGCATAGGTTAGAGTTATGAGTTTAGTCGGCTCTCTTTTACTCACTCACTCTCTCTCTCTCTCACTCTCTCTCACTCAACAGGACATTCAAATGGACTACCAGATTGGGCAATAATTATAATAGCGTTAAGTGTAGCCATATCAGTACTACTTGGTGGATCATTAAAGAAAGCACATCTATTATCATTTATAAGAATAATGCTACAGAAATATGATAGTAATGATAGTAATACTAATAATAGTAATATTAATGACAATGAACTCTAAAAAGTATATATATATATATATAAAACAAAGTAGTAGTTGTCAAACTATACAATCCTATAGCTATTTCTCTACATCTATATACTCATTTAATCGGTCATTACACATTGACTCTAATGTAATCTACTACTAATTGCTAGACAGGTCGATGTGTTTGGTAATTGTTGTAGGAGCGTTTTTAGTTTGTCTTCATGTAGATACGTTGATACATACATACATACATACATACACACACACACACACACACACACACACACACACACACACACACACACACACACACACACACACACACACACACACACACACACACACACACACGACGACATATAACTAATGAATTACAATAAAATAATTAAAATATTTATTAACAAATAAAGCATAAAATACAAATAAGTTAGAGAGAAAGATCTAATAATAAAAGTACTATATACAAATAAATAAATAAAATGAATTAAAACATGATTTGATATAGTAATTTCATTAATGAGTCATAGTTGAGAAGTAATTCCTATACGTTGCAATACATCACCATAGTTGTAGATGTACCTCTTACGTTTGATTTGATTCTCAAACTTTTCATCTATTCATATATCCATCATATGAGTGATTTGATGTTTATTCTAAATCACTTTTTAAGTAGACTAGTAGTAGTAATAAATCAGTAAGTTATTCAATTAGTATTCAATTAAGCTGGGTTAAACTTCAAATCCATATTAAACTTCAAGTCCATCTTAAACTTCAAGTCCATCTTAAACTTCAAATCCATCTTAAACTCCAAGTCCATCCTAAACTCCAAATCCATCCACAAGACGACACAAACACAAAAAGTGACACAACACAAGACAATCAAGCTAAACTACTAACAAATTTAAGAGGAGTAACTCTAGTAAGAAGCTGCTGATGTCTAATAACAAAAAGCAAATAAATAGCACAAACAAGTTCGAACAAGTCAAAAAGAGAAGTAGTTAGAATGAAAGAAGTAGATGTAGTTAGTATAGCATGATTAGTAAATAGAAACCATGTGATATAATTATAAGTGATTAGTAGTAACATTATTATTATATATATGAATAAATATAGTTTACACATTATATATGATGCTATTATTCCTATTTTTGATGTTATTATAAATATTATTGTGTATATTATTATGTTTCTTATTTGCCACTCGCTTGGGTAGTTCTCTATTGGTAGTAGTAGTATTACTATTATACTTATTACTCCTAAACTTAGTGATATTATGTTTAGTATTATTGATACACTTTGGATTATTATTGACAACATTGTACTTTTCGTCATCCCATTCTCTACTCATTGTTGTCTTGCTACTCTAGCTACTGCTTTTATATACGTCTCATTCTCATTCCATTCAACTTTATAACACTTATGTAATATATGTGTAGTAGTAAATCGATGATGTGTTTGGGTGGACCTTGTGTATGACTACTCTGTTATTACACTCGAGATTATTATTAATTATTATATATTATCATATATTATTGTACGCTTTTTTTCGTGTGTGTTATGCTCTGGCTGTTATTGTTTCATTTTTTTGTCTCTTTATTATCTGCTATTCTTTCAATTATAATTAGTTTGGTATACATTTTGCTTTCACTTCACTCTCTTATTGTTGTATTAGTATAATTAGAAGATTTGCAAGATTTGCAAGATTTGCAAGATTTTCAAGATTTTCAAGATCTCCATGCTTAAGATAATCATAACTCCAACACGCATATACAAACAATCATACTTAGATAGACATCTAAATAACTATATAACTCTATATATCATTCTTGCTCGTATTTAGTTCATTAACAGTAGCACGTTTTATTGTTTAGTATTTATGCTTAGTTGTTTGATCATGTGGTTTTTGCTCTCTCTCTCTCTCTCTCTCTCCCTCACTATCACTAACTACATCTGACATTACTCTAATGATAGAAAGAGAAACTACTATTGTCCCTTAAGTTCTATTTGACTTTTAGATAACTGTTAGTACTACTAGTCAAAATATTATTTTTTAATATTATCAATTCTTATGACTTCTAGTAGTTTCATGGTTGCTCTTCTAGATGTCTATAGTGTCTATGGCTCTCATGCACAACAGTTATACTGAATAGTAGTTTGATTTTGAGAATTATGAACTTACTGATTAAGAGAGTTTTCTTATATTAAATATTATATTAAACTAATACTTACATGTTATAATAATAGTTATTGTTGTTTCGAAATTCAAACTATTTGTACGTCATTTAATTCTATTATATTAACTCTTAACTATCTATAATTCCATCTACTCGTCAACTTCCAGAACAGTCTCCATTACTATAACAAATAATTATAAACACGAAGTTATCCAAGTTTAGCTTTATTAACAAAAGATCATACAACAATAATTGAAAATATTACAATTTAAATTATAGTCTAAATACATATCGAAAGAACTAGTAGAGTAAATATTCGTTTCAAAAGATAGTGGCTCTGAGTATCGGCTCTGTGTATCGGCTCTGTGTATCGGCTCTGTGTATCGGCTCTGTGTATTAGCTCTGACGCATTAATACAATTCAAATTAAATTTTATACAAAGGCAATCTTTTTCACACTTTATATTTTCTTTATATATATTTTACACGTTTTACAATATATTCTTTTAACACTTTTGAGTACTTTAAACACTTTGGATGTATTTGATCATTTAAATAGTTTAGAGAACTAAATTTGTTGAAAAACTGAATTAATTGAAAAAAATTGAGTTAATCAAGAAACTAATTAAAAGTTAACAATATAAGAGTAATTTCAAGAAATGTAAAAAACAAAGTGACATTACAACCAATAATAAAATAGAAAAGTGATTGAAATTTAAGAAATAAAGAAACAAAAACAACAGACATATATATAAAAGTAAAACTATACAAATGAAATCTATTAACCAAAATAGCAATAACAATTTCTATAATTAACACTAACGAATGAGTTGACAAATCAAATCGATTAGTGTTAGCCATAGCAAGTATATGCGGAGAAAGAATAGCAGATATGAAAATACCAGTTATTGCGTAAACCAATAAAATAGTGCTTAGTATTATTACTAAATTGTACTTGCTACATTCGTACACTTTCCACTTCTCCATTCTCTGTTTATTTTATTTTCATGTCAACTACTTCCTTATTATCTATTCATTTAATAGTATAAATCATATTTAAATATAACTCTACTTTTCTCAACCAACTCACAAATAAGTCTCTTTCTTCTCAACCAATTCAACCAATTCAACCAATAAGTGTTCTCTGAATTGAAGAACAAATTGAAGAATAAGACTTATGAAGAACTAATAGAAGAGATGTTGTTATTTGAAATAAAAGTTATGGCAACGGTACGAAAGAAAAACCAACAATTCATTAAATATGAACATTTTCTGTTCAATAGTTGCGTGACTTCTCTTGGCTCAACTTCATTAATCAGTTGTAGATCATATGGATATATGTTTTAAGAATTTATATATTTTCACAATTTTCGTAAATATATCAGTAAGAATAACATGAGTAACATATAACTTAAAATCAAAAAAAATAATAATAACATCAAAGTTCATCAATACTAAGAGCAGTAGTAAGTCTATACTGATTAGAGCGATGAAATCGTCTTTCCATAAAAAGTTGATAGATAAGATAATAAGCAGAAAATAATTGAAAAGAAGTGATGACAATAATAATAGAAATAAGTGAAGTGAAGAAAGTGAACATGATAAGATTGATTATAAGATTGCTTATAAGGTTGATTATGCAATGGATTATATAATAAATGATTTAAAGTATGATATACAAGAAATATAGAACTAACTAAATGTATAATAGTTAATATAATAGCATATAGTGAAATCAGTACTATGTTTTCTAATCCAACTGCTATTGATCCTACTATTGATAAACTATATGCTACTAGTCCAACTGTAATTAATATGTTTTCTATTTGATTATCATTCTCTGTTTCATGTACGTATATTAGTACACATATACTTAATACTATTACTATCACGTTTATTAGTACTAGTATGTATTTATATTTTATTGATGACATTTTACCATTTGTTTAGCTTTTTTACTGTTTATTCGTTTTGATTATTCTTCTTTTTCTTCTTCTTCTTCTTCTTCTTCTTCTTCTTCTTCTTCTTCTTCTTCTTCTTCTTTTCTTTCTCATCACACTTTTCAACTTTTGATTAAAGTTTACAAAACTGATCAAAGTATAGAAGATAGATGAAAGTGATGAAAAGAGATAAAACTTATTACCAAACTGATACGACAAAAGAAGTATAGAACAAGATTTAACAGATTTGGAATAGTATTGCATAAACGTTTGGTCTCATGTGAAACAGTAGTCTTCCATATTATTATTGATCTATTTTTACTATGGATAAGTTAAGGATGAATTGGTACGTTAGTGCTGCCATATATTAGACTCTCTTTGGATGTTTCATGTTAGTAGTGGTCTAGGGGATAGACACCTACTACACTTTTGATTGACATAGATTGACATAGACACCCTTAATTGACATAGACACCCTTAACTCAAACTCTAGCTAACTTCACGTAAAAGTGACATATTCGAAATATGAAACTAAGTTATAATTAGCATAAAATAAAGTAAGAATAAATTATAATTAAAGTTGAAAACTATTATGTAATAATCTAAAAAGTATATATTTGGCTACAATAAATATAAAGCATACACACACCCAGCCATACCAACTGTTAAACAAATATGATTCCATCCTATTATAACAAAACGATTGAAATATTTAATATTGAGGTCAATGCTTAGACATTACATAGATCTATATGAAACTTATACAAGTATTCACA
Source organism: Archegozetes longisetosus (assembly GCA_018873245.2). Taxonomy (NCBI): domain Eukaryota; kingdom Metazoa; phylum Arthropoda; class Arachnida; order Sarcoptiformes; family Trhypochthoniidae; genus Archegozetes; species Archegozetes longisetosus. The sequence goes on along the minus strand of JAEMBT020000009.1, from coordinate 13,763,856 downwards.
TGAATGTCAAATAGTCACTAAAAACCGGAAATACAAGCCTACTATGTCATAGCATTGAATCTATTTATTTCTAAAAGTTAATTCATTCTAATTTCATTCAATATTATCTGACCTAATTTTCGCCTAATTTTGTCCTTCATATCGTTTCTGATTGTATTTGCTTTTGAGTCTAATATTCGTGTGATTTATGTTTTATTAGTAGCCATCAATTTTGAGTTAATCAATAGGTTAGGTTAGGTTGGATTATGTTAGGTTAGGTTGGATTAGGTTAGGTTAGGTTAGATTAGGTTAGGTTAGGTTAGATTAGGTTAGGTTGGATTAGATCAGCTTAATTTATATTCTGCACAAAATACTTCATAAAAAGCTTAACTAAAACTAACAAATGTCTCATAAACTTAACCAAAACAATAATATCAACTATTAACCAATGGATGTCAAAGAGATGAGCTAAACAACACAATACTTGTTAGTATTACATATGTGATGAGTTAATTATTTTGGCTAGTAGTTTCAAATAAATAAATAGTTCTTTTATAGATTTATTATTCTCTTTAGTTTGTTTGTTTATCTTTTGTTTGTTTCATACTTCAGTTTCACAGTAACTAACCTAGACTCTTTGCTCATATGCTTAAGTCAAGACTTAGCTAGAACTCAGCTTGTACATTAGTTGTGCAATCAGTTATATGAACCAGTTTCTTCTCTTATGTTCCTTTTAATACTTCCAATCGTTTTACGTATGGGCTAAAAGTTTAAATTATGATTCATAGCTATTACATGACACATATTTCAGCATAGGTGTCATAAAGAAATATTTCTTCTTAATCTACCTACTACCTTGTCTTTGTTTAGTTTGTTTTTATTTCGATTCTTCTTTTAGGCTTTAGGCTTGCCCCTTACTCATGCATATATTAGATTCTTTTGTTGTTGTTGTTATTGTTGCTGCTGCTGCTTCTCATCTAGGACTTCAGTTTAGTCAAACCTTTTGGGTCATCTTTCACTACCTAGCTCTGCTTATCAGCTCTCTTACCTTTTAGGTCAAGTCTTTCTGATTAATGTTTTTGACCTTTTAGAGTGAGAGATTTGTCATGTATTTGAGTAGTTACTTATTTTTAATACTAAATGAGTGAAGATAGAAGGTGTTTATGTTGTCTTGTTTAGATGATTTGGTATTTTGTTCGTGAAAATCACCATCATAAAATGTCATATATTTCATAGTAATACAAAGCAGATTTACATGCATTATTTACAAAATGAGTAATATGTATTAGAAAATAATATGTGTTATTATAACATATATATACTATAATTATATATATACTATAATTATATATTTAGCTCTTTACACTTGTTGGTCAAAACTGAAAGGAAAACGGATGTACATATTTCTACATCACAATTTATATATTTGATTTAGCATAATTGATCATACATACAGTATATATGTTATATTATTATCTATCAAATTTATCATTATAATCTGATTTTAGTTTTCGTAGTTTTATAGACAGACAAAGAGAGAAGCACATAAGAATCTTAATAGAAACAAGTAAGACAATAGGAAATATAATAGTAGTATTACTAGTATTTGTAGTACTAGATAAATGTAACAAATCACTATTCCAAAATACTGGTATTAGAAATAGAATTAGAAATAAACTTATTGAATATATTAGTAATATTAGTTTCTTTTCGTATAGTGATCCGTATACACCTATTATTGCTAGTATTGTTATTATAACCCATATTGTTGTTATGTATATTCCTTCGTTGTCTTCTGTTTCCTTATTTGTATTTGTCGCTCTTATTGCTATTGCACCTCTTACTACACCATACACACCTATTACTATTCCTAGTGAACTTAGTAGGATTATTATTCTTTTTATTATTCTGTAGTTTTTACTTAGTTCCATCCTTTTTCTGTTTATATTTTATCTTGCCAACTTAGGTCAATCTTGCTCACTCTTTTTAATCTTGCTCACTCTTTTTAATCTTGCTCACTCTTTTTAATCTTGCCAACTTTTATTAATCTTACTCACTTATACCTATCTCACTCACTTATATTCATCAATCTTCCTCACTTACATTTGCTAATTTTCATTTAAACTAACCACACTAACGAATCAGTTATACATATAAAGGATCTTTATAGAGGATGTCTCTGATATTTCTGGAATTTTATACAGTTGTAGCTTTCTGTGAATGATCTGACGCTTCGTGATTCAATCACATCAACACTGAATTGCAATTCCGAAAACTATCTCATATTATATTGCACTGTCGAGTTGGATATAGTAATAAACATATACATTTTGTTGAGTTATTTAGCTTATAAACCCTTACGTTATATACGATGTAGCGATCTTTCGCTATAATCAATTCGTTTCTAGTGTATTAAGATGTGTCAATTATTTTCATAAGTGACTGTCGTTCTACTTTAAGCAAAATATTAATTAATTATTTATTTATTTTAAATATTAAATTTATTTGTGGCCAATGTGATTACAAAGTACAATATGTTGAGATTGAATAAAATATAATTAAATAATCTTGTTCAAAAATCAAAAATTATATGAATAATGAGATAGATACAATTATATGATTAAATGAGATAGATACAATTTATATGATTAACAAATATAATTTTATTATCAGTATGAGATAATCTATATATATATTTGACTTAAAATAACAATCAATTAAACTTATATTTAATAATATAACTTATCAATCAAACATAGTATCTAATTTCTGTTTTACATACAGCTTGTATTAGTTCACATATGTAGTACTTTAGAGACTGCATTCTGTTCATATTGTAATAGTGTGTTGTTATGTCTCTCTTCTATCAGTCCAATTATGTTCATTTGAAATTGGTTTCTTTTCAACTTATATTATGTCAATTTACTCTATTTTCATCAATTTTGATTGCATTACATGTTTATCAAGTTATCAAGCTGATTGTCAAGTAGTAGTTGCTTTCGTTTGTTAGTTATATTCAATTTATCATTCAAGGTTGTAAAGTTTTATCTTTGATTCAACTTTCGAAAACTTATTATATACTCAGTGTTTTTGATGAGAAATCACTTTTTCATTAATAAAATCTATTCTCACATAAATGTATTATCACTTGATCTTTGTAAAAATTCATATTTAGCCAAAAATTATAGTCACAATTTTGAAGGAATGCTATAAAACTGAATAACTAAATACTATTTTCTGAATGCATACTATCATTACTATAAAACACTTTGAAGTTTAGTTTCAATCAAATATCTATGTCTTAATTTCTGGCACACTTTTCGAGGTGATAGTACAAATAAGAATGAATAATTGTAGCAGAATATTCTAAAATACATATATTAATATTAGAAATAGTAATATAAATAGAAATAGAAAATATAAACAAATGTTTACTGTATATTAGTAGTAATATATTGCTTAATATTACCTATTATAGCTAATATAGTTACTATAAACCATATTATAGTTATTACATACATTCCATCACTACTACTATAATCATATTCACTACTATATTCACTATTTCTATTTACATTAGTAATTCTTATTACTATTATACTCTTCACTACACCATATACACCTTATGCACCTAATAATACGACTCATCAACTCAATAGTACTTTTATTCTCTTTATTATTTTGTTATATCTATTATTTAATTCCATGCTAATTCTTCATTTGCCATATCTTGCTCATTTTTGTTTATCTTCTCTTCACCTATGTTAATTTTCATTTACATGAATCTTGCCAACTTAAATTGATCTTGCTCATTTTAATTAATTTCGCTCATTTTAATCAATCTTGTTCATTTTAATCAATCTTGCTCATTTTAATTAATTTCGCTCATTTTAATCAATCTTGCTCATTTTACTTAACTTGCTCGCTTATATTAATCTTCTTCACTTATGTCAATCTTGTTCACTTATATTTGTTAATCTTCTTCACTGACATTTGAATCTTCATCGACGAATCAATAATATATTTAAAAGATCTCTATAGAGGATGTCTCTAATATTTCCGGTATTCTATGTAATTACAGTTATTTTCTACGAATGATTTGTTGCATCGCGATTCAATCACATCATCACTGAGTTGCAACTGTGAGTGTTGACTCATAGTGCATTATACTGTATATTGGATGTAGTGACAAACATGCACTTTCTCGCTATTATGCGAACTTTCAAACCATGTATATTACATATGATAACTTTCACTATAGTCAATACATTTGTTGTGTATTCAAATGTTTACTAACTATAAGTGATCTTACTGTAGGCATATATTATTATTTATTTCAGTATATAATAAAATAAATTGATTTATTAAGTTTTCAAATTGTTATTTGTGGCCAATATATGATTACAAAATATTTAGATTGTTTCGTGTCAATATAGAGAATACAATCTCAATTAATAGTGTACTAAATGTTGAGATTTTAGGATCAAATAGAAAATAATTAAATGATTATAGAGTAAAATGAGGTGATTATAGAGTAAAAAATTAAATATTACCATCCTTAGCAAAATTGGGCTCAGACTGAAAACTATAAACTCTAATAGCATGAGCATGAAGAAAAGCAAAAATAGTAATAAAAAACTTAAAAATAAAGGACATAATAGAAGTAGCAACATTAGAATCAAAAATATTAGTTTCTCCTTTATGCCAGTAAGAGGTAACTAACCAAAATATACGTATTATAAGTGAGATTAGTATTAATATACCATATACTATTAGCAAGCTTATATTTGAGCTATATGCTCCTATTACTCCAATTATTGATATAAATAATATTAGTATTGATATTATTGCTATTTGTCCTCCACTTACCATTTTACTTTCTAGTATGTCTCCCTTTATTAGTCCTGTTATAAATCCTGATATTCCTATTCCTATTCCTATTATGTTTATTGTTATTAATGTGTATTTTAGACATTTGTAGGAATTACTTCTATCCATTTTTTATATAACTTTTATTATTTTTATATAACTTTTATTATTTTTATAACTTTTATAACTTTTATAACTTTTATAACTTTTATAACTTTTTAATTTCAATTATAAAAATATAAATTTATTATTATCACTACGAATTAAAAATAGTTTAACATTGAAACTAAACAGTTTGGAAACTACGTATCACATGAAAACATTAAATTAAAGTAACAACAACCGTTTGCTTGAATCGCACACACCACCACCTGCTAACTAATTTATAGATCATTTCTCCTCTTTCTACTCTACTACATGACCCTCAATTCTACCTGTCCCTCTCTTCTACCTGTTTGGTGAGTCTTTTTTTTGTCCAATTGTAGCTCTTTTTGCTGCTTGTTGCCTCTTTTAAATTGCTTTTTTTGCTTTAGGTGTACATAGTTGCATTCTTACTCATTCACTGTCAATTGATTTAGCTTACTTAGTTACTCGTTAGTTACTCGTTAGTTAGCCTTTAATTACCCTTTAGTTACTCTTTACTTGACCACTATTACTGACCTTACAACTAATTACGTAGCTAATTAGTAATATTTATTTGATATATGATACTTTTATGTATATGTTTATTTTTAGGTTTTATATATTTGATCATCTGAGTTTTTACTATGTGACCTACTTTTCTTAATTCAATCTAATGTGATTTTGTTATTAGGTACTTGTCAATCTATTATTGATCTGTTCGTTAGTGTTTGTTAGTTTGTCATATCTAATGTTCTTAGACTTTTTTAGTTATTTTTATTATAAATTATGTATTTATAGAGTTAGAAATGTATTTTTTAGTTGCTATTGTCAATAAATTTAAAATTAAAATACAAAATCTACACATAAAAATACTATAGATGGGACTTGAACAGAAGAGTTACTATTTATAAATTGTAGTTTAACATAAATTAGGTTCAGTCTGACATTAATGTTAAGTAATATATATAGGTTAAATAGCTAACAACTAGTTGTTTCTTTTATATATATACTATTGATGTTGCTCTCAATATCATATTTAGATTGCTTTATAGCTTCATGTAACTTCAATTATTAGTTATCGGGTTAGATAGCTTGATAGTTCATGTAACTTCAACTATTAGTTATCGGGTTATTTAGCTTGATAGTTTCACGAAGCTTCAACTATTAGCTATCTAGTTATTTAGCTTGATAGTTCACATAACTTCAACTATTAGTTATCGAGTTATTTAGCTTGATAGTTTCACGAAGCTTCAACTATTAGCTATCTAGTTATTTAGCTTTCATTATTGATTTGAAGTCACGTTCTACAAACTATGTATTAGGTTTAATATCATTTTATATATGCTTATCTAATTCGATTTTAACTTATCTTATTGTTTGTGTTGGTTCTTCTTTGATATTGATATGCTATAATATTAATAGTTCTAGTTTTATTATACGTGCGTATACTGCTAGTCCATATATTCTAGATATTCATCGAATTTGAAGATTCATGTTCTGATGTCTACTCATAGAATGCGTTGGTATATAGAAACCATTTTCAGTCTATAAGCTTTAGATTGATAGCAAAGCAATAGATACAACGAACCTACTCACCACTAAACCTCATAAAATTGACTAAAACTAATCGACTGTACTGAGTTAGTTTGACAATCATAAAGATTAGTGTTGATTTTCCACTATACATCTAAACCCGTTTGTAGTGAATTGGCTCATAGTGGTTCCATCGACCTGTTAACTATATAAACAAGTTATCATGTACTACTTAATTTCTTATATTAGGTTTACTGCTTTAGGTCCCATTTTTAGTTTATCTTTATTCATTTGAATACTTTGAATAATTGTTTTTAACAATGTTTTTGAATACCGTCTAATGTCTGCAACAATTAAAATATGTTAAATTTGAACTAACTTTCAGTTTAGATATTTCTTTATTTGTCAATATGAGTTTCTCACATCCCAATCAAAACCATTTCCAGAATTGTCTAGAGAATTCTTGTCCAAATAGTAAGAATATAGAAGATATTAATGAGTTAATTTTGAAGAAAATTCAAGAATTGGTTGAATTTGTTTGGGGTAATGTAGTACGTAATAGGGACACTCTAAGTCAATCAGAAAATAATTATATTCATAACGCATCCATCGATCAATCTTCAGCCTATCTCAACAATCATGACAATCAATCTTCAGAATATTCCAAGAATGACCATAATCAATCTTGGAGTCATCAAAAGAATGATGACAATCAATCTTGTCAATATCAAAAGAATGATGACAATCTAAAACGTGTAGAATTCACTACGGAAATGTTGGTGTAGCTTATATGTTTTGGCATTTATCACATCAACAGCTTCATTTCAATCAACAGAAAATAAACCAATTCTTACAATACGCTAAGCACTTAATAGCTGACTCTCTCCAATCATTCTCCGGTCTCTCTCACCAACCATTCTTCAGTGGAACTATTGGCTTATTAACAGTTTCTAGTTTCATCTTTCACTCATCTAATGATGAAGTAATGCGTGACCATTATTTGGATTGTTTTATTCGAATGGCTCAGTTTTTTATTCCAATCAAATCTGCTGCTGATCGAAGTGACTCTGACGGAAGTGATTCTTATTTTGATGGGAGAGCTGGTTATATTTCTGCTTCACTTATGATCAATAAGTACTTCAAAGTTGAACTTATATCAGATGAGATCTTCAAACAATTGGCGTATTCTTCAATCAATTCTGGATACACTTCAATCAATTCTGGATACACTTCAATCAATTCTGGATACACTGCAATCAATACTAGATATACTGAGCAGTTAGAAAAATTCAAATCAAAACTACTCTATAGATATGATGGTATCATATACTTAGGCAATTCTAAAGGATTTTCTGGTATTTTACTATCACTTCTTTCTATTCCCACTCTTATGGAATGTGAGAAATACAAATCGTTAATAAAAGAAAGTATAGATTTTGTTTTATCCTACCAACGATCTAATGGTCTATTTCCATCTAATCTTAATGGTTTAAATCATTCTAAAGAATCTGATCAACCAGTTGATTGGTGTGATGGCTCAGCAGGTATTGCATGGCTTCTGGGCAAAGCTTATATGGTATGGGGAGAAGAAAAGTATAGAAATTGTTGCATCAAATGTGGTGACATAGTTTGGAAACGTAGATTTTCACAAAAGAGTCCAGGTCTTTATGGGACAAGTGGTAACGGATATACATTCCTACTTCTCTATAAACTAACTGGCAACATTATACATCTTGATCGTGCCAAACAATTCGCTATGTTCCTTATTTCTAGAGATTATACATTAGATATGCATTTTTTGGATTATCCGTTTAGTTTGTTTGATGGCTGTTCTGGTGTTATTTGTTTTCTTATTGATCTATTGAACGCTATTCAGTGTAATACTAATACTGTCTTCCCATTCTTTTTTGATATATTTAGTTAATATATTTGTCTGAATTATTGTAATTGTTTTAATTTAATGGTCAATTTAAATTGTGTTTCAATGTGTTTTCCCATATACAGTTTGATCCGGTTATAGACAACTGGTCGGTGCGTAAAAAATAAGTTGCCCATAACTGGGTTTGCCTATATCCGAACTCTTTAACATAAGATTGGATTAGTTGGTAGCGAATAAATGACTTGCTAACAACCGGGGTTGCCTATAACCGAGTTGCCAATAGCCGGGTCAGACTGTATTATATAAACTAATCTTTGAATCATTTTTATTATCTCAAAAAGGGATGCTCATCTATAATCCATATATATTAATATTAATATTTAATCAACATATCAAAACAAGAATCAATAAGGTTAACCTATGATTTGAGAATATTTTAGAATCACTTTTGTACTTGCTTGCTTGCTTCAGTATATGATTGATTATTATCATTAGTGATCGTTATGGTAAGTGGGATGCTTTAGTTGTAGTGTTTGTGTTTTGTGCTCGTTTGTGTTTTGTTTGGTGTGTGTGTGTGTGTGTGCCTGTGTGTGTGTGTGTGTGTGTGTGTGTGTGTGTGTGTGTGTGTGTATCTGTATGTCCGTATTCCTTATTCCTAACCTATACCTATAGTATATAACTTATGGGTGGAGTATCTCTTTACGTATACTTGCTTAGCACTTAACTATTTCATTCTATTAATAGATTAATAGTACTATATGTATTGTATCTAATGTGCTATATGCTGTATATGTGTCACTTCTTTTATTACGATTGCTCTCACATCCGTCAGTTTTTTATTTTTATTTTTGTTAATCTATAAGTTTTATTAACTCTAATTCAATTGAATCCAGTTCAATTCGACTCTATTCAACTAACATACATCAAAAATCACTGATTGAAGATATCTGAGATCAAGGTCTTTAAGCTAGAAGGTCTATTATATTCTCACTACGAGTAGATCATTTTTGGCTTTTCCAGTACATTGTTCAAAATTGATGGTCTTTTTTCACTGTAATATTCACATAAACCAATCTATTAAACTTAATAATAGTGATGATATTATAGATATATTATAATGAGAGCAAGATTGTTGGCCAAAATTTGTTATTAATGATTCTATTTCTAGCACTTTGTTATATGTGTTTATTATATGAATTTTTATGTTTAATTCTAGCTTTATTTCTATGTTCTTGCAGCTTATGGCTGTTTTAGGTTGCGTCACCTAACCTAACCTATTCGTCTTCATTATTGCTTGATCATTTAGTTTTAACTTACAAATAGTTAAAAAGTTTCTATTCGATAGCTTGTTATTTCAAGTAGTTATACAATCATTTGTTATTGATAATCATGATTTATTTGTTACATTAGTTTTAGGTCTAATAAATTAAAATTATCTTAATATAAAAGGAAGCAATTTTGGTTTAAGATAGTTCAATTCTATATATTGTTTAACTTGATAATTCGCGATGGCAACAAGAAGTGGTGTGTTGCAATCAGACCATAATATAAAATATATTAAGTACTTATAGAATATTTCACTCTGTAGTCTAAGTAATTATAATCAAATTTGGCAACAAATTGATGGTTATCGCAGGCAGATTAACATAACAACGATCTTTTCTCATTACTATCGAGAATTATAAAGCAATACATAATAAGATATATGAATAAATATAATAGATTCAATTGGTTAGTAAATAAGATAATAGATCTAACCTAACCTAACCTAACCCAATCTAACCTAACTTAACCCAATCTAACCCAACCTAACCTAATCTAAGTAAGACCAGAAATAGATTGATCAACGAAATGTTTCTTCTCAGCTTCAATAAGAAGAGCCATAAAGAAAGCACAAATAGCAATAGCAAGTTCAGAAATAGTAATTAAAATAGGAGCAACGCCAGGTGGTGTAGCAAAATTTCTATAACATCTCGCACCGATATGAGTACAAGCATCTTTTAAATAAAATAATAACACAACATGTAAAATAAATATTACTGATGTTATTATACCATATAGTATTAGTAGACATGAGTCTTCTTTATGTGCACCCCATAGACCTATAAAACTGATTGCTCCTATTATTAGTAGTAGTATTGCTGTTAACCAGCCTGTACTTTTGTAGTCTATTAGAAATGATAGTAGTTCGTTTAATGTTATTACACTTCCTCCTATGAATATTATGTATCCTATTATTAGGATGTATTTTGTGTATGTTAGTAGTCGTTTTGTTTCTCTTCTACTTTCTTCTCTTCTTCTACTTCTTCTTCTTCTTATTATTATTGCTGCTTCTGATGCTTCTCCTCCTTCTCCTGGTGGTGCTGATCTTTCTTCTTCCATCTTTGTCAGCTTTCTATTTCTACCTTCATCAACTTACTATCTTCTTGTTGTCCTCTTCTTTTCAATCACTAGTTGCTCTAACTCTTCTTTAACTTCACTTAATGCTTATTTGCATGACATACTTGAACTCACTCTCAAACTAACTCACAATCACAATCTATAAACATCTAATTGTTGGCATACTTTCAAGCTATATGTAATCATTTGTTACCAGACAAAGTGATTTAACTAATCAATATATAAGACAAGCAGAACGTGAAAACTATTTTGTCATCCCATTTCGAACACCTTAACTATAGCCAAGATTTGTGATTCTACTCGCGCATGTTTAACACTTTACCACTTTATTGATCCTTTACTTTTAAACCTATCCACTCATAGAGACCTTGATTTTATGTCCAAAAATATCACTTTTGTCAATAAGTTACCTATGCCTTAGTATGTTGTATTTTATTTTTAGATTTTATCTCTAACCAATTCCGTTTTTCAAACAGATTCTGTTCTTCAACCAGATTCTGTTCTTCAACCAGATTCTGTTCTTTAGTCAGATTCTGTTCTTCAGATAGATTGTTCTTCAGTCAGATTCTGTTCTTCAGTCAGATTCTGTTCTTCAACCAGATTCTGTTCTTCAGCCATATTCTGTACCTCAGCCAGATTTCGTTCTTCAGTTAGATTCAACCTTCAACCAGATTCTGATCTTCAACCACATTCTAACCACCATTATTCATTTTTTACTTTTCCATATCTTACTTAACTATCATATCATTAAATTCTTTTCAATTTCTGTTTTATGACTTAACAACTTTGACTTAACAATAGCATTGACATTTATAAAGAGTCCTCACTCATGTCTAGACTGATAAAACGTTAGTACTAAGTTTTCAGCTAAAATCGATATTTCAGTATTTTTCTTTAAATCTTTTCATACTGATAAACTGTTCTTTAACTTAAAGTATTCATTACATCTTTATATATTCTAATTTAGCAATCTATTCTAACTAATACAAACTAAACTGCTTATATTTTATGTATATCTTATGCTTCATTTATTGATCATTTATTAAACTCATTGCGTTTCTAGTTGAGGATTATATTGTTTCTTTAGTCTACAGTCACGAGTCTTGAGTCCCAAACCTTGATTCTCCACCGAGAAGCACTTCGAGATTTGTTCGAGACTCGAAGAATACTTTTATTGTGATACAATCCCTATTATTAACCCTTAATTCTGATAAAATTTGATTGAACAGCTCTATTAGGAAATTAATATTTGATGAATGAACCAAAATTTAAACGTTCATAAATGCTTAACGATGTGTTTATCGCAAATTCGCTCATGAAATGGTCAATTTTTAATCAAGTTAGATTTGTTATATAAATTAAATATTGTTTATTCCTATATTTAATTTATTTTGTTGAGTTAAATGCAAAGTATAAATAAAATAATTAACTATTTAATTTTTGCGTTTTAGTCTATGGAATTTGACAGTTGTAGAGTCTCGAGCTTGACAATTCTAGAGTCTCGAGCTTGACAATTCTAGAGTCTCGAGCTTGACAACTCTAGAGTCTCGAGCTTGACAATTCTAGAGTCTCGAGCTTGACAACTCTAGATTCTCGAGCCAAATAACTTTCAAACTCAAGAAGTTAATTTCTGGAAAGCACTACTTTATATAATAAAAATTCATTTATATGACATTGCATAGTATAAAATTGAGTTTAATAACTCATTCAATAATCAAATAAACATGAAGTTCAAATTTGAATATGAGCTAATAAATATGACTCACACTGTCAATGGAGAAGTTTATCTTTTCTACTATGCCACTTTTATATGATTCATAATAAACTCTAATTATATATTCTTATATGTGTATATACATTTGTGCATTCTATGCATGCATTGTTATACTACTTTTAACTGTATCACTTATGATTTGACTAATAAATTCGACAAGCATAGCTAATATCAAAATCTATATAGTCATCTATTAGAAGTACAGCTATATACATCTATAAAGTTGATTTGACTAATCATTCATCAATTATATATTGATGATGTTAGTCCAATAGTAGTTAGTATGATTATATTTGACGAGTAGCTTTTTTAATCTTTAGAAAATTACATCTATTTTAGATAAGTCTAAGTAAATGTTCAAGTATTTAGCTCGGATCATTTAATTATTATTAATTATATTTGTTCAGAACGCTCATCTCTGAACTCTCTATCATAATTAACACGTTTTTCTTAAATAAATATTCATTGTCATAACAATAATTTCAGAAGAATTCGATTCACTGGAACTAATACGAGAATTTCTATCTCTTTACATTGAAAATGACATCCCACTAGACTGATTGAAAACAGATTTTGATACTCATAAACTTGAAAACAATTTGAATGAGTTATGTTTAGCTTATGAGAAGGTTTGCCAATTTGACGTGACAAACTTTTAGATATTCAAAAGCTTATCAAACATATAAGTCTGATTAAAATTATACGATACTATATTCTTTACTAACAGCGCCTGTTTCTAAAACACAAGAAATTTTCACAATATTTTTTAAATATCTAATAAAAACATATAGTCTATCAAAAATAAGATCAAATATATTAAATAAATCACCAGATTATTAATGTTTAGTTGTATGTGAATATCGAATAAAATCAATTGTAGAGATAACGGGTGTAGACAAATTATTCACACTAAATTTTAAGTAACTATATCTTTCTAATATGAAAATCTATCTAAACAATTTTTATTAAATAACAATTTTCATGTCTGTTTTTCGTATTCATGTTTTACCAATATAAGTATAGTGACAATCGAACTTTTTAGCAGCTTGTCAATAGCTAACGTTATCCTTGTGATCAAACATTTTTTCAGCACTTTAATATTCTTTAAAGTAAAAAATTTAGGTTTACGCCCAGCTCCACGTTTATGTTCCGTTTTATTTGTATTTTCAAACTTTTCAATGATTCGGTAAATAGTCTTAGGGTACTTTTTTCACGTGCGAAGTGTCTTACTGTTTCAGTTTTATCTCGATTTGTACAATTTAAGTAAAAATTTACAACTCGATCGCGAAACTCTTCTTGTTTTGATGCCATTTTTAATAAATACTCTTTGTTTGGGAACCGCACATTTATACTCATTTTATCAGGTATTAGATAAAGAATTTCCTAGTGTATTTAAATTCTCCTAATTCGTTAATACCTAAAAGTTTTACACACTTAAAGTTTAGTGTAAAAAATTTGTCTACACCCGTTAAAAACTTGCCATTTGTTGTTCTAAGAATATAATTTGTGTTAAATGTGAACTCATTTGATTTAACTTATAACAAGTGAACTTTTAAATCAACTTTATAAAACAAGTTTTTATCAATGAATCATTAGTTTAAAAAATATTTTGCGATAAGTTTTAATATTGAATTGAAGGATATATTACTAATGATTTCGTTATCAGAAAGTTGCAAATTAGTTAAACCATTTAACAATCTTTGTAAAGGAGCAGAGGCTACTCTTCAACTAAAGCCTTCACATGAGCAAGGATGTAATTAGTTAAATGTTCTTATATTTAAATGTCAGCTATTTATGCTTATTTATACTATTTCTATAGTTGATATTGTTCATTTTAGTCTAATATGAGATAAAGAGATAATAAGATAGATAGTTTTACTTAAGATAGTTTTGTATTAGTAAATATAAGTGAATTTTTATTATTTATAGTACAATATTATAAATGCAACATAAACATATTGATTTAAGCATCTAAATCGAATATAATTAGATCTATATAAAATGGATGAATAAATAATAGATTACTAATCAAATACTTATATTTGAACTGTTCTAATCGTCAATTAATATCTATAAATGTTTGTCATAGTGGTTCGATTTACTTTTATGTCTATATAGTATTGCAATATAAGACTTTCTATAGCTTTTCACTTTAATACTTTATAATTAACATAGTAGTTGTAATTGATAGCTTTATGTCAATCGTTTACATCACACGTATTAATTTATTGCTAAATATGATTTTAGCATTATGATTTATTAACATTTTATATATTATCTAATGGAAACTATAATTCTAAATTGCTATCAACGATTGTTATTAAATAGATAAGTGTAATAGAAGAGTTATTTATTTATTTGCAACTCTTTTGTAGATCTCATCCAAACAAATATAAGTTGAGGCAAATATTTGATGTTTATTGTTGTTTTGAATAAATATCTCTTTTTAGATATTGCAATCTTCTAGTTGACTACTCTCCATTTTTGTATTGCTTTTATCTAACTAATAATTTTGTATTTCGATTTTACTAACAACTCTGTACTCGCATCTAGTTAAAAGTTCTGTATCTAACTGAAAATTCTATACTCTTTTCATATAACATTAACTCATTTATTTAAAAAGAAGGATAATATTTTTGGGCCCAGCTGATTTAGGTTTCATTGGATAGATCTCAACTCCCTGAGTCGAAATATATATATACAACTTATAGTCTATCTCATTCCGTTTCCGAGTTATAAGCTCCAAAAGGTTTGGGACGGTAATTACAAATTCAGGGGTAATAATTGAATACTGTTGTCAGTGCAAAAATGGTCTCAGAACTGTCGGGTGCTGTACATATATAATGAAAGTTGTGTGGTATCTCGGATCTCGGATATGGCAGGCACCTATCCGAGATTAATTCACCGGGTAGGCAATTTGATGATTTTTTCAAACATTCAGTCTATCCGGATAGTACTGATACAGATTAGTTATTTTTTATTATTTTATTTATAGTTTTTATTTTAGTTTCATGCTCCCTTCGGGTTTACCTCCACGTGGTAGGGAGTGGGCAACACAAAAGTTATATTTTTGTGGCTAAAAACCCGAAAAAATCGATTTTCAACATAAGATAGTTTTTCCCTCATAACTCGAAAACTATTGATTTTGGTAAAAAGTGCCTAGAGACTTTTGTGTTCAGCATTAAAAGACCTTTCAAATGATATGTCACTCATCGAAATCGGATTGGGCCCAGACATCCATGGAAAAATATTATCCTTCTTTTACCTCTCATTACTACACTATAAGAATGATGAACACACATCTAAAAAAATATCATTTCAAACTGTTTCAACTTTAGATTCTTTCCTAAGTTTTACATAGACTGCAATTGAACTATTGTGATTGGTGTTTTCAAAGTTTCTAAATACTTTTGGGTTATCTCTCTCTCTCTCTCTCTCTCTCTCTCTCTCTCTCTCTCTCTCTCTCTCTCTCTCTCTCCAAAATTTTCAAGCATTCATTTGAATATAAATGAGCAATTATTCATAAACCTTCAAAAAATTGAACGATTATGAAGTCGCAATAACAAGTAATAACAAGCAATAACAAGTAATAATTGATACTAATAAAAAAGTAAAATATAATAGAATACAAATGACAAACAAACTATAAAATGAGAATATCTTAATATGAAGCTAATCAGTAAAGGGGTTTAGTCTATATGAAATGATAAGCATGTAAGGAGAATCATACGAATGAGTCATGTGTGAAGCAAGTATATTTGTTTTTATTGGTCATATTTTCGTGTGTTAGTTCACTTCGTCTATTAAAATAATAATTATAAGTAATATATAAGTAATAAATGTAATGAAAGTAAGAAAAAGGGATAAGAAAAAGTAGTAGTAAAGAGAGAGAGAGAGAGAGAGAGAGAGAGAGAGAAAGATCATAGTAAAAAACTATAGAGAGATCGTAATTAGTAGTAAAACACTACAGAGATATATAGATAGAGATATGACTCCCTCTAACGCGCACAACTAGCACAATCGTCGACAGTTTACTGGTGAGCAATTTGTAGACAACGTATTACCAGCTGATTTTCACCACCTTTTTATGTCTAAGTATGTCTTTTTATTTATTACTTATTATTACTTAATATATATTTACTATTATTAATATTTATTTTTATTATTATTATTATTACTGTTTTGTTGTTATACTTATTGTTATATTTGTTGTATTTATTGTTATATTTGTTGTATTTATTGTTATATTTGTTTCTATATATCTACACTTATTTGCCATTTCTACTCAACAGATATTCGACATGAACTAAACAGAAAAATGTCAAAAAACATGAATCGAGATCGAGAGAAAACAACATCAGGTGTAGCTGACAAAGTGATCAAATTTTTAGGTCTCAACAAATCTGATTCTAATAAACTGACCAATACATCAGTTCAACAGATAAGCAGTTATTGTTCAACAGATCAATTGACATCAAAACTAGTTAATGATCTACAAATAGTATACGAATTAACAAATGAACAAAAAGCTGATATATCTACTAAATCAGCATTAAGTACAAGAGTGAGAGCAATTAAAGAGTTAGAAGATCTGGTTGAGAATAAGCGTCTAGTAGACTTCACTATAGAATATATATTTAAAGAAACTATTGATCTATTGGAAGACAGTTTGGAAGTCAGACATCTTATTTGGAGATTCTATAAACGTTTAGTTCGTGGCCAATCTGATAAATTAACAAATTTACGTTACTTATTATTTGATATAATTAGAAGTAATGATGGGCATGATGATGATATACCATTACGATTTGATCTATTGGTTGCTCTTACTGATAATGGAAAGAATATTGATTATTTAGAAACTGATATTGGTCCTTTTATTCTCAATTGGTTCCATATTATCCTTAATCATACCTCTAAAATCACTCGCGACTTCTTAACTCTGCTTGCTAACCTCATCAAATTCAATGCTGCTTATTTTGATCAATCTATCATTGCTGATATTATTCTCAATATTTGTCTGCTCATCAATACTGGCACTCTTGCTGAACAGATCAGATCTTCTTATCATGTATTAGATGTTATTCTTTGCTATTCTAATTTGCCGTCGGAAAGTTTAACTCAATTTGTTATAGTACTTTGTAAAGGAGTTAATACAACTGTTTTTAATGAAATATGTGTTAAAATTATGAGAAATCTATTAGGAACACATCTTGGTCACTCATGTGTCGACACTTTAAGATATTTATTATGCGATCAAATGAATCATGATGATTATAGTCTTATTAGAGGATCCATTCATTTTTTGACTCAATCCTTATGGGATCAAATGCGTGTTGAGTCCCTTAAACATAGTCCTAATTCTATCTTACCTGCTTATAAGTCTGCTCTTGATTGTAATAATTCTTATGTTGCTCTTGAAGTTGCTCTGTCTCTTACTTCTTTTATTAATGCTTCCACTCCTCATATTACTGAACATACTTGGGATCTTATTCTTGATATTTGTTCTACTATTGTTGATAATTATGATGTTTCTACTTCTTCTTCTTCTTCTACTTCTTATACTTCTTCTAATAGTCAGTTTCCTCTTGAGTTACATAATCTTCTTGATCTTATTGAACAACTTTATGAAGATCGTAACTTCTATGGCGATTCTCATAAACTGTTTGATATTTTGGAAAAGTGTTCTCTTCATCGATCTGTAAGATATAGTTTGAAATGAATTATTAATTTTGATCTTAACTAATATTAATTAATGTTTTACTAGGAACAATCAGTAATTCGACTGATCACATATAGAGCTAAATCAATACATCCAGAGAAAGAGTTTTGGATCGAATCTTTAAAACATCTAATCGATAACTATTATAAGAAAGAAAAGCGAACTCAGATCAGACTTATGGCATTAAATATCTTAGGTGATATTTTAAGACAATATCGCTATATTCATGAGGTAATATTGGCTTAGTTAATGGTAATATTGTCTTAGTTAATAATAATGTTGTCTTAGTTAATGGTAATATTGTCTTAGTTAATATTAATATTGTCTTAGTTACCACTTCTTTATTATTATTTATTTGTTAAGTTATTACCGTTGTAAACTAATTTAATTGATATCATATCTATAATGGTGTTGTTAAGTATATTATATTCTTTGTTTTTTCTTTTTTACATTCCCGTTAAGTTGATTGAAATGCAGCTAATTTTCCATTTGTCCCAACTGAAGAGAAATTAGGTTCTGATCAATATCTAGAAATACAGTTTGGGTTCAATTTCCTTTCTATGAGTGATTTATATTAACATAATCATTAGTTTCCTCTATGAACCTATGATTTAAGTACAAAATTTACACTAAACAAATCTGCTACTTATCTATACAAGCAGATCAAATACTATTGCCAACAAGTTAGTATTGAGTTAGAATGAATTTGACCTCAAATCAGTTTTTAGTAAACATGTTTACTTGGTATAGAATTTCACTAAATCTCTATCCATTTTATGCTTAATTTTATGCTTACTTTCAATACTCATATATACTAACAATACTTTATAGATGAATCATTGTCTTAATATAAATTGAATTTTATTTCAAATCTATAGCACTACCACATATAAGATTTTATATTTAGCAAACTTTACATAGAAGTTACCAGTCTTTTTCCTAACTATATTGCATTTATATAAGATTGGCTTCTGTCAGATTAGCTTCAAAGTAGATTCACTTCAATCAAACTCGGCTTAAATCATATTAACTTCAAATCAAATTTTATTAGTATTGATAGTATCTAATTGAAATTTGTCTTTCAGGAGGAGATTGTTGAATCAATAATAATCCCTTATTTAAGTCACATCGAGCAAGATTGTGATACTCAATGTCGAGAAAGAGCTGTTCAACTTCTTGTAGATCTCGCTCAAGAGTGCATAAGTGCCAAACGATGTTCTGAAATACTTGATATTTTTGAAAGGGTGAGAATTTATTTAGAAATTAAGGCTAGAAATGGATAATATTTCGATATTAAGACTAGATATTGGATAATATTTAGCAATTATTTCACCAATTATTGTATAATATTTATGCTATTTGTTGACATCTAGATATGCAAAAGACCTTTTGATCAAAATCGTGGAAACAATTGCGATATAGTAAATATTCCGAGTGATAAAGAATCAATAGATGTTAAAATGGCAATACATGGTCTGATAGCGATATTTAAGAATAAATTGTTCTCTCTTCCCGGTTCAACATCTATTCAAGCATTTAAACTTATTGTTAGTCATCTTTCAGCTCATTATACTTGTACTGATTATTCTACTTGTATTGGAGAAATTGGTTCACCCATCAAACAAGAAGTAATATGTTTTATGTTTTTAGATAACCCTTTTGTCTCATCGTCAAATAAGCCATCTGTATAAACATTCATTTTTGATTATCAAGTGTAACATGTCCTTAGTTTCGATAATATAATTGGCAAACATCTTCCAATGCAAGGCTGTAGAGGCAAAATATAATTTGTGTGTTTACCACATCTAAATATAGATGTTGTACTCGTTTATTTACATTGATGGCTTGTTTGATCAGCAGCCTAAAGTGTTGTTTTCTTTATCACAAAATCCCTAATTTCATTGTTCCCTAGATCCTCGACTTACTTCTGAGCATTCGCGCTAACTCTCGTGGTCAGGTCGGAGTTTATCATCGTAACAACGCTACTGTACAAGACAAAACTCTTAAATTTAGTCTATTCGTAACATGTGAACGCAATGAAATGAGTCCAAATACCAGTACAGCTGCCTCTCCCATCACAAACACATCAGCACCACAAAACCTAAATTCGTTATCTCCTCCAGCAAGTCCGCTGTTGCCATCAGTTCATACAACAAACTCGTGGACCATTTCATTTCAAGAGATGTTTAAAGTGATAGTAATATGCTTAAATAATGAGAAAGATTGGACGGTTTTAAAATTAGTTTTGAGTAATTTACCTAAATTTTTAAAGAATAAAGCTATTATTTTATCTGGTAATCCAAAGGTTGCTTCTGAATTATGTACCGCTCTTTGCTATCTCGTATGTATTCATTATAACTAAGGCTCGAAATATATGCATTAGTTGGATTATTAACAATGCATATCATTCCGAGCCCTATTAATCATCATTTTATTATAATCATTCATCATATTCTTCCTCTTCTTTAGATCGATCAGCGATCACTTAAATATAGTGAATTTTTTTCATCATTCGAGCAAAAACTATCTAAAGCTGATATTCAATCATTCGCTTATCCATCTTTGTCAGCGATGGTTGGTTATCAGAGCGAGCTTGGTTTTAAGCAGCAGGTATGTCACAAATCAATGGGTCAGTGCTAAAGAGCCCTATTTGTAATTGAGGTAACATACAGATAGGATTCTGTAAGACTGAGTTAACGAGCAGTTGAAATAAAGGATTCTATGACACTGACTTAACAAAACATTTCGTTAATGATCTAAATATTAATTTAATTCTACTTATACTTATAGTGCACAATTATCAAATGCTTGCAAAATGGTTTAGTTTTAGTCTCAGGAAAGACATCAGTTTTACGTCAATGTATTTTATCACTTACTATCTGTGCAATGGAAATGCAAGAGGCTATGACCAAGTCTTTACCCGAAACTTTGTTAAGTCTCTCTAAAATTTCAGCAACTGTTGCGCTTTCTATTCCCAAATTGGAATTTTTATCAAGTATTTCAAACAGCAATCATGCATACCATCATATCAATTAATTGGTTTACTTATTTATCTCTTTAGATGTCATACTTCTTCCTCGTTTATATCAAAGTTTTACAATGGATCAGTATATGAGTGTTTTTGCAATAGCACTTCCATATACTAATCCTCATAAGTAAGATATTCACTGTCTCCAACTGTTGACTGACTCAACAATGTCTTCAACTTTTCAGATTCAATGAATATACAGTTGCATTAGCGCATCGAGTTATTGCAATGTGGTTTTTAAAGTGTCGCCTTCCATGTCGTAAATCAATCGTTCCATTCATTATCAAAGTAAGACAATTGTATTTATCAGTTGATTGTCATTCTTGTTCAACTATTCGGTCTCTTTTTAGGGTTTGCAAACCAATGTCATGCAAGAAGACATGCCTCACTCGAATCAACTGAACGATGCGCAGCGTCTTAGAAGTAGTAGTTTGAACACAGATCAAAACATGACTCATAAAAAGTTAGTAGATCAAATGAATTAAATAACAAAATCAACAACTAAACAAACGAATAACTAGTAATAGAAGTAGAATTTTAATTTACCATTTTATTTGAATTTTAATTTACGATTTTATTTTACCATTTTATCTGAATTTTATGACAAATAAAGATTGGAGGCTCGCATTTCGTTGACTTCATCCCCTCTGCCCACAACGCCTCACTCATCACATTCACACTTTTCATTTTCCTTTAGCAGTGATTCAACAAGCCAACAAACATCAAATTCAGAAACAGACTTCCAAGAGTCTAGACTCGAACTAGTAGAGACTTGTATGGATATGTTGGCTTCTTATACGTTCGGCATGTGTTCTACTGTACCGCTTAAGTCTCCTATGGTTGAACACCTTCTCGATCGTTCCAAAAGTGAAACTTGGATTTTAGGACATAAACTTGTTACCATCACCACCAGTGGTTGTGGCGCTAGAGCCACCACTAATGGCTTGTGTGATAAATGTGCCAATCTTTGCCGATTTAATGTTAGATCGGATGATAGTTCTATTAATGAAGATCAGGCACATCCTATCGCTCCATACAACAATGGATTATCTTTTGATTCACAACTTTCTGATATTGATAAGATGTCTCGTAGACGACATCAGTCAGAAATTCAGCACATTCCTCGACAACAATCTACTTTGCCTCAATCATCAGCGTTTGATGACACATTTCTGAATAATAACATTCAGAAATCAAACATATTTGCCAATACAACTCCCTGTTGCTGTTGGTGTCAGGGATGGGCTGAGATTTTGGTTCGTCGCTCTACTGGCAATACTTCTTGGATTGTTAGGCTACAGAACTCTTTAGGAAACTTTCCTTATTCTACTTCACCACCTGATGAATTGCCTGATCTAACAGCACTTCTTCATCCACTTAAGACAGAAGACTCTAAAACCAGTCAGTTCGAACATGATAGCAATCATCAGAGTTCAGATCTTAAGCAAGCGGAAACTGATCCTATCTTCAAAAGAGCCACTTCTAGTCCTATAATGGATGACTGTTTCGCTCCAGTAGATGATGGACTTAATAATGGATTGGAGAAGTTGAACGCAAAACAGATGGAGTTGTCAACACCTCCACGAACGACATGTTCACAACCGGTGACGAGAGCGGCTTCATTTGGAAGCAGAATCCGCTCAGACTTAAGAACAAGACTACTGGAGAGAAAAGAGTTGGCAAATAACGATTTTGAATGGAATTCAGAGCTAAGTGAACAGAAGCGGATGTTGTATAAGGAGTCTTCTCTAGACAGTTATAAATCTAAATCTCCTTTATTGCCTCTAAGAGTTAATGAAGCAGACAATCAGCCATATGGACACAGAGATCGTGTTCATACTATATCTGTTATGAGTCCGGTGCAGAATATTAAAAGAAGTTCATTCTCTAAAGAAGTTGATAATTATTCGATACAGAAATCTGGCGGTTTATGTCCCAAATTTGTATTTCTCCAACTTTATTACAATTCAATAATAGACGAACGATTTAGTAAAGATTTCGCAATTGAAGACAAAGTGAAGCCAATACTTCTGCCCAAAACAGAAGCAATTGATAGGTCTCTAAAATGTTTGGATCGAATTACGCCGTATGAAACTCATAAGATAGGTGTTGTATATGTTGGTCCTGGACAAGCTAAAGACAAAACTGCCATTCTATCTAATCAATTCGGCTCTTCAAGATATACTAATTTCTTGAGAGGTTTGGGCAAAATTATTAGATTGGAAGATGCTGATTCTCAAGTGAGTTATGTGGGAGGTTTGGATGTGAAGGGACAGGATGGCAAGTATGCCCTATCGTGGGGGGACAATCTGATACAGGTCATCTTTCATGTAGCAACTCTCATGCCTACACAACCTAATGATCCTAATTGTAATTTGAAGAAAAGACATATTGGTAATGATTTTGTCTGTATTGTTTATAATGATAGTGGAGCTGCTGTTAGTCTTGCAACTATTAAGGTATTTGTGTGTTTTCGTTGATTTCTGATCAAAATCTGATCCAATTCTAATCAAACTCTGATCCAATTCTAATCTAACTCTGATCCAATTCTGATTATCTTTAGGGTGAGGGACAATTCATTCACGCAATAGTAGTGATTACACCTTATGAATACAACAGCAACATAGTTAACATACAAGCAAAAGATGGTAATATAAAATAGAAATAACTTTAATATAAATAATAATAATAATAATTAATAAAAATAAATATTTAGACTTTACAGATTTAATTGGTCACTATGATTCACAGATGGTATCAGACGCTGCTTTACCTATATATGTTAGACAACTTGCTTTACATGCTAATGTAAGCTCATTTGTCTTTAGATTATTGTTATATTTATATTTTTGTTTGTTATTATGTGTGATATATTAGAGTATTTTGTTGTTAAATAGTTGTTAATACAGTCAAATGTATAGTCAAATATATAATCAAATATATAATCAAATATATAATCAAATATATAATCAAATATATAGTCAAATATATCGCACATAATCTATAACCAAAAACATAAAACCTCAATACTAAATAAACATAATAACCAACATATGAACCAATTAATAAACAGTTAGGATCAATGGTATACCAAAGCAAGCATTCACAAACACCAACATCACAACATATATCGAATTGGGTGCAAAGACTAAAGCACATCAAACGAATGAAAGAAAGAGTGAGAAACAGATCAGGATCTGAATCAATAGGAAGATTAGCTACAAGCGATTCAATAGATGATACAATAAATATAAATAATAATAATATTAATAATAATAATAATAACAGTAATAGTAATGTCTATCAATTTACTGGTGATATTAAGTCGCAATATATATTTCCTGATTTTAATGATTATGCCTAATTCTAATTACTATTTGTTATGTCTTTTAACTAAAATATCAATTTTTATTTGCCTTATAATATTAAATACCATAAATATTTTCTCATTTTAATTTTTTTCTTATTTATTTGCTAATTTGCTTAACAGTTGGCTAACAATTAGCTGAATATCAACTCTTGTATCAGCTCAGAAATCAATCTAACATTCAGTTGAGAATTCATTATATTATTCTTTGATTCATGGCTGCAATCGCTCATAAACCCAACCGTCTTCTCCTAGTTTAGTCATCTTATTATCAACAGTTCGATTACCAGCTTTAGAGAATCTAATCCTATCATGTAGTCGATCAGTCTGTCCCTGCCAAAACTCGAACACTTCAGGAATGATTAGGAATCCACCCCAAAAATCAGGTTTTGGCACATGGCCAGGAAACTTGAGTTCTTCCTCTTTATATCTCTCAGTCAGTTTGTCTCTACTTTCTACGACTTGACTTTGTTGGCTAATACGTGCTGACAACTGACTGGCTCGTGGTCTGTTTTCGAAGTAACGAATTGATTCTTCTTCGGTAACTCGTACTGCTTTACCTTCAATCCTAACTTGTCGTTTGAAGGCATCCCAATAGAACAAAAGGGAAGCATTTGGGTTGTCAGTCTAATAGAAATAAAGATTAAGATGATTGAATGTTATATAATTATGAAGTACCTATAGAATTTACCAATTCAGTGCCTTTCCTGCTGTCATAATTAGTGAATATTTTGAATCCTTGAACTCCATACTCCTTTAAGAGTACCATACGAGCAGAAGGATGACCGTTTCTAAGAAATAAATCTAAATAAAAATCTGATAAGAAGTAATAAACAGAATAACTAATACTTATCACAAGTTGCTAAACAAACAGCATTAGACTCATAAACTTTGCCAGATTGCTTGACCGCATCAAACCAGATATGGAATAAAGTAAATGGATTTTTTGATGGCATGTTATTCTCATCAAATATTTCCTCTTTTGTACTATACGCTTTTCTCATTGCTATTTAATGTCAATTTATTATTCATTTTTAATTATTAGATCAGTTCCAACACCAACTTACCACTTAAGTCAACTGATGATATGTTTGTCATTTTAATAAATGATCGACTATGAAATTTACTTAAAACGCTTATAACCATATCACTACTAATTACTAATTATAAATAACTGATAAGATCATTTTTTGGCTGCCAAACTAATTCACTAGACTTACATCAAACTTTCATTCTAAGGTCATCAGTCGATGTGTTATAGATTAGATGACATGTAGGGATGGTCTCGAAATTTAGCTTGTTCATATTGGTTGAAGCTAGCTAACTTATGTTGGTAGAAGCTAGCTAGCTCAAATTGTACAAACTAGCTAGCTTGATTGTCTAAACTAGCTAGCTCGATTGCCCAAACCAGCTAGCTCGATTGTCCAAATCAGCTAGCTCGATTGTCTAAACCAGCTAGCTC
This sequence comes from Archegozetes longisetosus, assembly GCA_018873245.2. Classification (NCBI taxonomy): domain Eukaryota; kingdom Metazoa; phylum Arthropoda; class Arachnida; order Sarcoptiformes; family Trhypochthoniidae; genus Archegozetes; species Archegozetes longisetosus. The sequence goes on along the minus strand of JAEMBT020000009.1, from coordinate 13,737,720 downwards.
CATTGTCCAAACTAACTAGCTAACTTGATTTATAAATTATAATCATACCTCTCCCTTTAATTTGTCTCCATATTCTTCCCACTCATTCTTAATTTTCAATTAAAGTCTCATTAGTACTGAAGACAGGTTTAACTATTTAAGTTCTTCTAAAGGAGTTTACAGGTAATTAAGTTAGATTCTATATGATTTAACATGCTAAACTTGCTTAAAATAAGTCTTAGTTGAGTGCAAGAATAAAGAAATTAAAGTCAATTTCAATCTATCGGATGTATTGGTGGTAATAAGGGAAATATCGCTAAACATATGATACGAATGAATAATTGATAAAAAGTAGTAAAACGATAAGATAAAATAGTTTCTTATAATGGTTGCTTAGAGTTAAATTAAAAAGTAAAGAGATTTATAAGTCTAGTATGCATTCATAAATTAGGTATGCAATAGTACTTCTGATAAGCACTTGTTATTCAGATATTTATTTATTAGCTTTTGTGGTCTTTTATGGATCGTTATGTTCTCGCGTTTGGTGTTATGGGTTGCAAATAGCATAAAAACAAGTTTCCGGTCAATAGCTAACTAAAAAAGTAGAGAAACAATGGAAATACATATAACTCTACAATCAGCTGACAATAGTAAAACAGTGTAGCAAGATAACTCCCACAAAAACCCAACCCAAAAAGCAAGACTACCACCTAACGGTAACAAAAAGCAAAGAAGAAAGAAGAAATAATATAAATCGAGGAAACAAGCTGTAAGTAAAGTAAGAGGGGGCTAAAGGGAAGCATCGGCTAAGCAGAGTGAGTGTAGAAAGAGAACATATTCCGACTGGTTTCCATATAAAGTAAACGCTAGTGTGTTGGGTTAGTCGTTCTAATTGGTAGTATTGAAGTAGTAAATAAAGAGTTTAAGTCAATCTATTATATTGATAACTGAAGAATTATCAAATAAGAAAAAGTAGAAACAGAATAAAATTAAGAAAAGTAAATGAATAAAAAGTAAAAATATAAAAGTAAATAAATGTATAGTATGATTACTAATAATCTAGTCTTATAAGCATCTGTGTACAACACTAATTCATGTTTTGGGTAAGTATGTAATACTAATGTATTATAACTTATGTTTCTATTTTCGATTATTATTTCTTATTACTTTATTTTTACGTTTTCATTTCTACTTATTTAACAAATATATATAGTAAATATATATTTATAATAAAAATAAAAATATCAAATAATTATAAATAATAACAAAAATAATAAATTCTATCAAATAGGTAATATAGAAAACATATGAACTAACAATCACAATCTAATACATTAACTAATATATGTTACCATGTATATTCTTATTAGCTTGTTCTATTATGTTTATTTGCTTATAATTCTATATTGATTCACTGTCTAATTATAGATCGTCAATGTTAGTTTGATTGTTAATGTTAGTTAGATCATCAATGTCAGTTTGACCATTAATATTAGTTAGATCATCAATGTCAGTTTGATCATCAATATTAGTTTAATTAACAATAATTAACAATTACACCTAACTAACAAATATAGAAATCACAACATAATAGAAAAAAGGCTAGTTTATAAATACATGTGCTACATAACTAAAAAGTATACCAAACCTAATTGTTTGAACTTAGCTCAAATTTCTGGCAGATCTCAGTCTCTCTCTCTCTCTCTCTCTCTCTCTCTCTCTCTCTCTCTCTCTCTCTCTCTCTCTCTCTGATCTATCTTAAACTTACTAGAATCTCAGCTTCTCCTCACTACATCTTCTCTTTCATTTAGCTTCTCATAACGGCTAACCGTTACACCCTCGCTACTTTAGCTCTATATTACTTATTTTGATGTTAAACTTTTTTTGTGTTTCAATATTATTGTTTTCCATTTTCTCTCTTCTGATACTTTTGACCATATCATGATCTTTAAGTTATATTTGAGTTGAATCAAATCGAAAATACAAAGTTGTAAACATAAGCTACTTGTCAAACATAACACAGCGTCACATAACTAAGTAATGACTGAAAACTTCCGGTAATAAGCAGCTAAAAGATATAACTAAAAGCGTCTTATATTCCAGGAAAGATAAATCACTGATCAAGAATAATCTCATCAGAATTGACTTAATTAGAAAATGAATCAGCTTTATATGTTAAGTATATTGTTCTATTTGATCACTGCCGTTTTATCTCAAAGTAAGTTATTATTATATCGCTTTATTTGGTTATTATTACTCTGATATGCTTAGTACTTTTTCATAGCAACTTATTTCTATGTTTTACATCAGTCTTTATAGTTTGATAGTATTGATGAACTTGTAGAATAGTAATCGTAATAATCTTAGACTAAATTTGATTTGACAATAAATCCAATCTATCATAGTTGCTATGATTAAGTGAAAAAGCATAAAAGAAATAAGACATAAACTAATAAAACAAATAATTACAGTAAAAAACGAAGAACTAAACAGTAACCCATGTACACCAAAAGAGACATGTAGCGAATGTATAACAGCAAGTCCACAATGTGGATGGTGTATGAAAAAAGGAAACTTTAGTTATCATAGATGCGACTTAATACATAGACTATCAGAACATGGCTGCTTCGATCAGATATTCTATCCTAGCCCTTCTTTCACTCCTATTCAAGATGAACAGCTTTCTAATAAGACTGGAGATCATGGTGATCCTATCCAGCTAAGACCACAACGAGTTCATCTACGAATGCGTCCTAATCTGCCATATACAGTTAATATACAATTCAAACAAGCTCTTGACTATCCAGTTGATCTTTACTACTTAATGGATCTCTCTAAATCTATGGAAGATGATAAGGCTAAGTTAGCTGAGCTAGGCAATCAATTGTATATTAATATGAGGAAAATTACTAGTAATTTTAGACTTGGTTTTGGATCTTTTGTTGATAAGGTTGTTATGCCTTATGTCAGTACTGTTCCTGATAAGTAAGTTGTTTTGTTTTTGCTCTGTAGGTATTTTTGTTTTCTATTTTGTATCTTATTTTAGATTAAATGAACCATGTACTGGTTGTGCAGCTCCATATGGATTTAAAAATCACATGCGGCTAAAAGAAGATGCTTCTGATTTTGTCTCTAAAGTCAATAAGACTCAAATCTCAGGCAACCTAGACGCACCTGAAGGTGGATTCGATGCGATCATGCAAGCAATCGTCTGTAAGAATGAGATCGGATGGAGAGACAAATCTCGCAAAATGTTGGTCTTCTCCACTGATTCCAGTTTCCATTATGCTGGAGATGGCAAGTTGGGTGGTATCGTTAAGCCCAACGATGGAGACTGTCATTTAGATAGATCTGGTTCATACACTGAAAGCACAATTCAAGACTACCCTTCCATCAGCCAAATCAACCATAAAGTCCAAGAACATCACGTGAATGTAATATTTGCAGTAACCGCTAATCAATACAATATATATAAACAGTTAGCTGAAGGACAGAATCCATTGATCGAAGGTTCAACAGCTGGTAAACTAGAAAACGATTCATCAAATATAGTAGAACTAATAGAAAAGGAATACGAAAAGATAACATCAGCGATTGAACTAAAAGACAATGCAACTAATAATGTTAAAATAACTTACTTTTCATCATGTCTTGACAAAAAGAAGAAGGAGGAAACTAATATCTGTAAAGAGCTTCGAGTTGGTGATACTGTTAGTTTTGAGGCCAATATTGAAGTCACTTCTTGTCCGCGAAATCCTAATGAATGGAATCAAACAATACTTATATATCCGGTGGGACTGAATGACGCTTTGATTATTGATTTGGAGATGATTTGCGAATGTGATTGTGAGAAGCCGTGGAACGAACAGCTGGACAGTGATTACTGTGGTGGAAGAGGTACTTATGAATGTGGTATTTGTACATGTTATGAGAAATATTACGGCAGAAGATGTGAATGTGATGCTAAAGAAGCCAATCCCGCTGAAGAAGAACAAAGTTGTATTCGAGGCAATGACACTAAAGTCTGCTCTGGAAGAGGCGTTTGCAGGTATTTATTTCTTCTTAATTATTAATTATTATTTATTAATCTTTGGTCTGATTGTAGATGTGGAGAATGTGAATGCTATAAGCGCGATCCACCTGAAGAAGTGACCGGCAAATACTGCGAATGTGACAACTTCAGTTGCGACAGATTTGATGGCAAAGTCTGTGGTGGTCCAGATCACGGACAGTGCGTGTGTGGTACCTGTCATTGCAATGACGATTGGAGCAAGCCAGATTGCAGTTGCAGAAAGTCGAATGTAGGTTGCATCGAGCCGGGATCAGATAAGGAATGTAGTGGTCACGGGACATGTGTCTGCGGTGAGTGTGTATGTGACTCAAGTGGTGAGGAACAGTACACGGGTCAGTATTGCGAAGATTGTCCAACATGTAAGACTCAATGCGAGAAGTATAAGGAGTGCGTACAGTGCCGTATCCACCAATCGGGGCCTTTGGACAAAGAAGCGTGTGATACAAACTGTACTGCTAGTAATCCAATCGGCACTTCCGAGTTTGAGGTACAAGAAGGAGAAACACTTTGCGTGTTCATTGATGACGACGACTGCAAATTTCAATTTAAATATAAATATGACGAGAAAGATGACTTGTTATATGTGATCGCTCAAAATACTAAAGACTGTCCTGAACCTGTTGATGTTCTGGCTATTGTCATTGGTGTTATTGTTGGTATTGTCTTGATTGGTCTTGCGCTACTTCTTATTTGGAAGTTACTTACTACTATTCATGATAGAAGAGAGTTTGCTAAGTTTGAGAAGGAAAGGATGATGGCTAAGTGGGATACTGTATGTTGTTTTTGTTTTTGTGAATGATCATTTATTGAATATATGAATTTTTTTTCAATATATAAACATTTTTTCAATTTATGGTCATATTTTCAATTTATGGTCATATTTTCAATGAATGGTCATATTTTCACAAATGAACATATTTTCAGTTAATAATCATATTCTGAATCTATCTTAACAGGGAGAAAATCCAATATTCAAACAAGCAACAACAACATTTAAGAACCCAACATACGGTGGAAAGCAGTAGTGATGAGAAGAGAATTTCCTAAATATAATCTCATATTATATAAAAAAACAAATTAATATTTTTTTGATTGAACATTTTATAACATATTATACAATCAGATCTTAACTTATTTAATGCATAATATTAGTGAAGTAAATATACAACGAATTTGCCTTACAACTACTCTATCGTTTGTGCCAAATATCGATACTTTGACCTGACATACGCACGTGTGAGCAAACACGTAGTACATGCGTGACCTGACGTACATGGTACACGTTTGACTTGATACATACTTTCGAGAATACATGTTTTATATATTTTCATTTTTTAATAGTTGTTGATAGCAACTTTAAATTATGTTTTATGATTATATACTTGTCTATCTGATGTGTTCAGATACCTTTAGATACCTTTAGATACCTTTAGATACCTTCAGATACCTTCAGATACCTTCTGATGTCTTCAGATATTCACCATTTTATTAGACAATAATATGTTGAGATATTAGCTAACTTATTAATATATACAATATTATAATAAAAACAAATATAAAATGAAACAATGGCAACAAATGAATGTGCATTGAAGACAAAGACAGGAGTCAGATAGCTAGTTACTATCAATAATTATTAAAACAAAATAAATATACATAAAACTCGTCCAAATTGGTAGTGACACAGTATTTGTAAATGAATATACTATTATATAATTGTTTAATATTAGTCTAAATTAGCTAGGTACTTGTGCAATTAACTAATTAATTGAGTTTTATATAATAATAATTATAACTATTTTGATTTGTCTATCGTCACAATTATACTAATTATATACATTACTAATATTAATTATTATAATGATGATAATAAAACATTTATATTAACTTCATATATGTTATTTATCATTATTTTAAAATAAACTTTTAAGTTATATTATTTATAGTTTATATGTAGTTAGTTAGTTGTTGAAGTGCTTAACTGTGTCCAATTAGTCGTATGAATAGAGCGTACAATCGCTCAAATATGAAAATACTTGATAAGCTAAGCTATCATTCTATACCATCTTTGAGATATCTACAAACAAATCATTTACTTTCACTCACTCTCTCACGCTAACCTATGCTCTAACTTATAGCAATTGTTTTAGGTATCATATTCTATTCTTTAGTTATTTAAGTTAGTCATTATATTCATATTCAGGTGCACCATAATAAGTCATATAGCTTAGGTGTTTTCTTGTTATGCATTAATTTGATCTAATTGTTAGTTATTAGCATGTTGAGTAATTCGTGCAAGCAGCTATGCAACTATTCCTACAATCAGCTATGCAACTATTCCTATATTCAGCTATGTAACTATTCCTACATTCAGCTATGCAACTATTCCTACAAACAGTTCCGTAACCATTCTTACAAGCAGTTCCGCAACCAACTTCACAACCAGTCCCAATGCAATTTAGAAAAATAATAATTACATAAAAACAAGCTAGAAGCAATAAAAGAGAGTCATACATATTAAATGAAGTGATGATTTAGCAGTAAAACACATTAGTTGATAATTATTTCAAGTAAATCAAACAGATAACGCGTACAATGTTTAGTATATAATATAATCATATTTTTGGGTGTTTTCTCCAAATAGCGTTTTCTTCTCTCTCTCTCTCTCTCTCTCTCTCTCTCTCTCTCTCTCTCTCTCTCTCTCTCTCACCCACACATCAATAACCATTTCAACTCTATGAAGCACCAATTTAATTATGTAAATGCAAACTTCTGTTAAGTTTTCAAGTTAAATTACAAGAACACTCTTGTTATATTTTTAAAGGGTTATGATGAAAATTAAATACGGATCTAAATCATAACTGTTATGGAACTAAGCCTTGTGGATAGTAAAGTTGACAAGATGCAAGCTAAGTTAGCCTAAGCTAAGCTGAGCTAAGCTAACCTAACCTACCCTACCCTAACCTACCCTAACCTAACCCAACAAACACAACATTGACTTGATTATCATCATAAATATTTGAAATCAGCAGTAAAGTCTAAAAATGAGTTGAAAACCATAATTATTTACTAGTAACTATATAAAATGTTAGGGTTGTTCTAAAAAAGGTGTACTGTTAGACGAACACCTGCCCTTTGTTTGTAGACTAAGTCTTAGTCTTGTTTTATATGATTCAATCAATACTACTATAATTGGATAGAACTTAACAGATATGTTTCCAGAAGTGCTCACATTAAGTATTTGTTCGTTTGGATCATTAAGGAAACGAAAGGATACTCTCTAGTTTTTGTTACTTTTATCTAACACTCTTTTGATGACAAGAACCTGCAACAATCTATAAGAATCTATAAGAATCAATGAGAATCTATAAGAATCTATAAGAATCCATGAGAATCTATAAGAATCTATAAGAATCAATGAGAATCAATAAGAATCCATAAGAATCTATAAATATAAATTCTTTTTTCTATTTTTCACTTTGTTAGAAATTAATTTTTGAATAACAACTTTATAAATCAATATTAGATTTACATATTTCCGTTTCAATATAATTAAAGAGTTTAGAATCTGAATTGAAATTGAGAATAAATAATAAAACATAAATAACATGTTATATGAAAGGGACTTGTTGTTATATACACAAATGTGATTTAACATATCCATATATTACTAAATGTTTCAATCAGAAAGTACACATCTAATTTACATACAAATTAAATCTATCTGTTCTCTTTTCATCTGTTTTGCTTTCTATCTAGCTAGTTCTCATTTCAATTATAGTATAGTGATTTTCTTATATAATTCTTATTACATTAATCATGAGAATTATTTATTCAATTTTCAGTTTGTTCTTAATGATTCTTGTTGGAAATCTCAACATCAAATCACTATCACACACACACACACACACACACACACACACACACACTCAATTCGATTATAAAAGTTGAGTGCATTCAAAGAATTTGGTAGTTTCAACCAAAGAACATTCTACAAACGAAAATTCAACCGAATAAAAAGAGAAAATAGTCAACTAAAGAATATTCTAGCAAAGAATAGACCACTAAAAAATACTAAGAAAAGTGGTAAGGAATAGAGATTGTAAGAAAAGATCTACTAGTACTAGCCATTAATAAAATCAGCAAAACTGTCAAACCATTCTTCCATACACTTTCATCTATAGCAAACTTTCGTCTTTACTGATATTTTCCACTTTGCTCCTAATCAATAAATATGATTTCACTTTGAGCTTTCGTCATCATGACTCTAAGTCAATTCGAGACTGTTTTCGATTCTCAAATGACTAAATATGATATTTATACATGTGAGTTGAGTTGATGAACTTTAAGGGTCAGATATGAGCTAAGATAACCTAGCCTAGTCCAACCTAACTTAGTCCAACCCAACCTAACCTGACCTAACGCTAGCTGCACTTTGAGATGTTGTTTTACAGTAATAAACATTTGAAAATATATCGTATAGCTTAATTTATTTTTATGTTTCTGCTTAAGCTAGAATGTTTAAGAATATTTATGCTTAACACTATCATTTCGTTTACTTTTTATTTTGTTAGCATTCACAATCAGTTTTAAATCTATTCTTCAGTGAGAACACTTGAATGATAACGAAATACTAAATCGATTTTTGATTTATCAGATATAACTGTAAAATATGATAGAATCATCTGTCGCTATAATGGACAGTTTAAGTTAGGTTAGGTTAGGTTAATGCAGTAAGAATACGTTGATAGTTAGTTAGATAGTAAGATAGTTTACTATACCAAATATAGTATATATAGTCTACAAACTGAATAATTCTATTAAAAAATGTACGTTGTAGAAGGTTAACCATTAAATGCAACACTATAACATAGCTAAAGTGGAGAGTAGTAAAGAAATAGTTTCCTTATAGATCTACAACTAACTGACAGAGCTATTTGGATGAAGAGACCGGGGACCGGATATGTAAAATATAATATGACAGTTATTTTATTGAAATCCGATCTGTTTCAACCATTTCTCAAGTGTTTCTCTTGCTTAATGTCAAACAATTTAGAGTTCACTCTAGTTCTTACTATAATGTGTTAAAAGTAAATATTTAGTTTATAGAATTTGCTTTATGCATTATTCAAAATACTCATATTTATAAAGTGCTCTCTTTCTCCTTATGTTACTGTTCTATAGTAATGACCGAACCAACTGTCGATAGTTTAATACTTCACCCTATATTTATTGCATTTATGTTAATTATTTTGTCAGCAAATTAGAACATTTACCAAAAAATATTACAAACTATATCAAACATCTAAGATGAATTCTTAGATTCAACTACCATATTGAACTACCATATTGAACTACAACATATTCCCAGATCAATTACTAGCTATAATTAATATTAATCTTAGAGTCAATTGATTAATGGACTAGTGAAATCATATATCTGCTTGAGTTATGATTAATTATTTATCAATTTATATATCCATCTATTGGTACTCTACTGATTATTATATGTTAGATATTTTCGTATAACTTTGTAAGAATCTAAGATTGTATAATATGATCAATAGTTTTATATGGTTAAGTTAGATCAAATTAGATAAGAGTAGCATCATATGAAGTAATTATATTATCTTACAATGTTTCTCTCATATAAACTTTATTCTCTATAGCTATTATTACTTCTTCTATTCTATCACTCTAGCTGGTTCCTTTTTTTTGTAACACCTCTGTGTCATACATGTTACTCTTTAGTTGTGGTTTATATATAGTGTTTTGTATAAGTGCTTGGCATACAATGTTCCGCATATAGTAATTCTTATATACTATTCTTATACACTATTCTCACATACTATTCTTATACACTATTCTCTACTGTGATTTACCTATAAATGCCAACGCCCGATTCACTGGTGACTCAATATGGATGAGTATCACGAATGGGTAGCACTCATTTGACATAGTAGATGTTTTTGTAAAATAATATAAATATTATTCTCTATTTATTTAGCTAGTTTTATCGTAAACTAGTTTGTACTTTGCTTTTTTATTGTAATTAACTTCTTATTTAAGTGATCCATTGTTTTTACTAGAAATGTTACTAACCTTAATACTCTTCACATGCAATATTAAATGTCATTCAAGATTGTTTGAGAAAAGCTGAACCATGTCGAACGCTATATATATATATAGATTATACTCTTCTAAGCTTAATGATCCTTGATAGCAACCAGAATACATTGCTCTCATCTAGACCTCTCTCTCTCTCTCTCTCTCTCTCTCTCTCTCTCTCTGATTCGCATCGATTTGTTGTCAAACTTGATTTTAGATTTACTTTCATTCTTATATTGAATATTCTGTAAGATGATTAATATTTAATGATATTGTCTGATAGAAAGCATGCTACAAGAAGGTATAACATGAAGTTGCTAGCAGCGACAATAAAGTCATAGAATGTAGATATATAGAAATAAAGCCGTATATGACAGCATAGCGAGAGCATAATAATATGTACATATTTGATTACTGGTATTCTTATTTAGACCAAAGATAGACGTTTCGCATAACTGATATTATACAACGCGTAAACTCACTATTTGATTAAAACTATTCAGTTGTATTGCTAACCAACTGCTGTGTTGTCATTTACTAAGATCTACAATTATAGGCTTATTTGTTTGTTTGCTACAGTCAGATATTTAGTTTAGCTTTGTATTTTTTTAATAATTGTTCTGTTTAAGAATATTCTCTTTAGCATTGTTTAGAGTAAGATTATTATAATTTAAAATAAATTATTTACAAAACGTGAGTTATATTGTAGAGAGAGAGAGAGAGAGAGAGAGAGAGAGAGAGAGAGAGAGAGAGAGAGAGTGATGACACTCGTCAAAGTGATCATTCTAGAATGTCACTCCCTTCCGAGACTTACAACTTTCTCATTAGTTATTTAGTGATTTTGTCACAATCTATAAATTATTTAATTATTTATTTTCGTTTCATATCACAATTTATTTAATAATTTTGATTATTTTACGATTGATAGAATACTGTTATACAGTTGTAAACGCAATAATATACGATAGCAACAAGGAAAGACTGTTTTTATGTCAAACTCTCTGTGGTGCACATGAATTTGCTGCCAAATTCGCTTTGATTACTACATTGAATCCTCTATAAGTTTGTTAATATCTCAACATGTGATGGTCTGATAGAAAGCATACCATCATAACGCTTGACTTCAAGTTGCCATCAACGATTATTATATTGTTGAATGTATAATCAATCAAGTGAATTATTGAAATAAGAAATCATTAGAGAGAATTGATGGTAAGCAATGATCTGAGAACTAGATAGAGGTTGGCAACAGGGGAAGAAGTAGAAGATTAAATAGAAGTAAATCATTCTATAGATAGTGATTATAATCATTGAATTACTATTTATAATTATCATCAATTTGATTTGTTTTATACTTATTTCTATTGGTAGCTTTATTTAGATAGTAGTTTGTTATCATCAATTTGTCCTGTTTTAGATTGATTTTTCAGTTTATTATCAAATAGTTGGATTTACTTTGAAGTTCTTCATGGTTTATCAATTAGGTTAGGTTGGCTAGGTTAGGTCAGCCTATGTTAGCTTAGGTTAGGCTATGTTAGATTACTACTTAATTAATATGAATGTAAAATACAAACAGAAATAAAAGAGTAAAAAACGAAAATGACTTACTTTATTGTATGACTAATGCATGCTACTTATAAACATAACAATTAGACTCTTTATATAAAGAAAGCTAATATTTCCATATTCATATTCATATAATTACATAATCTATATTACTGAGCACTTGAGGAATACATTTGTAGTAATTGAACTTAGTTTTAATATAAATTATAGTGACTATATATATATATATATATATACTTTTATATGAACGCTAGCTCGATCGTTACAACAATTCAATAGGACATAATATAAAATGTAATTTTGAAATGCCATTTCATTCTTCAAATCAAATTTTCGTGTTAGAGTAGTTTTTCTTATCTTTTATAGAATAGCTTCAAATATATATATATATAACTTATATATATAGTACTTCTTTTCTAACTTACAACAAAGTCTAATGAAAAAAACCAAACTTTAGTGGTTAACAAAAAAGATACAAAAAAGTAGGAAGATTAAAAATTCTCAATGAGTTCTATATTGAAAAGAGCTAAAGAGCTAACATATTTGCTAGCAATATAAAGATGGATGTATTATAGTGAGCTATATTTGATATAAGTTTGTTTATAGGATTAAGGAATAGTGCCTTAAAGCTTTTTAAACCTCTTATAGCTCTTCTATCTTATTGAAAAGTTCAATCATTTTGGTGTTAACTGCTATATAAATACTGTTTATTTTTAAGTAAAAGCTACCCGTTTTTTCAAACTAACTTGATGACAACTTACATTTATGCTTTTCATAAATCTACTACACTCTTTTACTTAGTGATCCCTGATAGCAACCTGATGTGATAGATTGTGATGGCGTGCTTTATATCAGAATTACAGAATATTCACTATAGTAATTAAAGTAAATCTTAAATCAAATTTGACAAAAAAAGATGTATAACACACGACATAACAACGGCTTATATCTCGTTGCTACAGTATATTTCAAAGTTAGCAAGCATACTAAACAAAGAAATGAGCAGTTAGAATAAAATCGCAAAACAATTAGAAAAGCGAATGAATATATAAAAGTTAAACTGCAATAGATTCCACTTCACAAACAAATGAATCCATAACATAAAAGATATACATGAATTTATAGAAGCATCAAATTCTGGAACTAATAACTAACTAAACTAAACTGACCTAGACTCTTAACTTTAAATTATAGAACTAACAAAAGACTCTTAACTTTAAATTATAGAACTAACAAAAGAGCTAACTAACAGAATCTAATACTCTAAATTAGAGTTGCAAAATATAATCATTTAGATAAGAGACGTATGAAAGGATTACATCTTAATAATTGATTACTAACAATTAGAAATATCAACATATACATTATTAGACAGATAAATAGAAAGTATTTCACTTTAAATACAACATTTACTTCACTACTAATATTACTAACTATTTATCATTAGTTAATTCACTTTATCTAAATTAGAGTTATATCAAATAGTAGATTTTTATATATTTATTCATATTTATTGTTAGGATAATTATTAGCGATATTCTTCTAGTCCTTACAGTTCTCGTCTCTCTCTCTCTCTCTCTCTCTCTCTCTCTCTCTCTCTCTCTCTCTCTCATCGATTTAATGTCAAATTTGATTTTAGACCTACTTTGATTACAATATAGAATATTCTATAAGTTATTAATATGTCAACATATACTCTGATGGAAAGCATGTCAGAAGGAAACATGACTTCTGGTATCTAACAACTATTAAGTCTTAATATATAATAAAGAAAGCTTAAGTAATTAATCATATGCTAAAAGGGTTATCAATCACAGATTTAAGAGAAAGTTTCATATTTAGTTTAATCAGATAAATATAGTGAGATTATGCCTCCAATGCCTCCAATGCCTCCCCATCCCTCCTCATCCCTCCCCATCCCTCCTTCGCTTATCATTCATATTTGACATTTTCTGACTCATTCTTCGGGCAAAATGTAATCAATACTTGTTAGGAAACAAGTTGTAATTTTCAAATTCACATTGACTTTAATAGTTAATCGAGCAAAGCTCAAAAATTGCAAATAATGAGTCAGTTTGAAGAGCGTTAGGAATTCGAAGTGATTCTGATGTAATTCTAGTGAATGATTGCTGTTTGAAATCCCTAACCTATCTTTTAGTGATTTGTTTCTCCAAGGAGATATGTTCTGCATTGATGATCAGTAAAACTAATTAAGTTGATATTAAATATTCTCCAATTCCTCTCCTCTTATTGTGTCAGATAAGTTCGCTTGGATTTAAGTTCAATTTTAGTTCAGTTCAATTCTGGTTTCAATCAAAATGTTTACGCATTCTTAGCGCTCTCAAAGAATAAAAAAATCAAATAAAAGACAAGTCCTTATCAGAAAATAAAATAATACAAAAGCGTCTGATTCAATAGAAGTAGTAATTGAAAGTGATTGTATAGAAGCACACACAATGAGCGCAATGAACGCAATGATTGCTAACAATCAAATTTGTGCTCTTATCACATTTTAACTTTTCTCAATAATTTATTGGAGTTATAATCAGATTGATAGTGTTGTGTGTGTGTGTGTGTGTGTGTGTGTGTGTGTGTGTGTGTGTGTGTGTGTGTGTGTGTGTGTGAAGGGCAGAACTGAACTGAATTCTCATATGTTCGTGCAGGGTGACTTATAACTGAGACAGATTCTAGTTTTTACAGACAATACAAGTGACATATAATATAAAGAATGCTATTCTCGCCTAACTATAGCCTAACCATAGCTCAACTTTAGCTTAACATGAGCTCAACTCCAGCCAAACTATAGACGGGGAGCATAGAACCTATCCTATTATTACTATTATATATTTTACAGTACAGCTCGCATGGACTGAAACTTTTTGAACTACGCGTGTCTGCTATCCCAAGATTGATGCCGACCGACTGCACTCTTTGTCAAGCGAACGCGACCATTACTGATCCAATCGTAATCTGACTGATGAGTGCGCGGTCTTCCAACACCGTGAGACTGAGACACTGATAGATACTCATAGATACTTATAGATACTCACAGATACCTCAGACTCCCTCAACTAAGCGTTTGTTAGTATTACTCATCTAGTGACTTGACTTTTTATTTGATCATTCTTGTGGTGTTTTATGATTTGATCAGACCAATTCTACGCTTTATGGACTATGTGACACTCTTTGCTTTTGTAAGTTTACTAAATTTGTTTAAATTCTTATATTCTATAAATACTATATAAATAAATGATTAGTTTAAAAGTCAATAATAACTATAAACATATATAAGAATGAAAGTTATAAGGACATATATTTGATTTGATGATGTATATATTTGTTGTTCTAAACTATATCAACTTTATTATATAGTTTGAAGTAGTATGTTATGTTCTTTTATATGATTCAATGCTATTCACAATTTATGTTAGTATAGAAATTAGGTTAGGTTAGCTTAGGTTAGGTTAGGTTAGCTTAGCTTAGGTTAGGTTAGGTTAGCTTAGGTCAGGTCATAAGTTGTATAGTTTTATAACTAATATCTTATAACTATATCCCAAACAATTAAGTCTCAAAAATTGTTCTATATAATTAGATAGTACGTTGACCACAATCAAATACAAAGTAACATCAGCTATGATTGATTATGATACCCAATTAGTTGACACATTCTCTATTCAACCTATTAATAAGATTCTATGGTTTATAGCTTATAGATTACAGCCTAAACTTATAGCTTATAGCTTTGGGATCATATAATGTGTCAGGTCTTGCTTGCAGCTGCCGCTTATATGTGTTAGGCTTGCAAGCTTCACTTACCAGCATCACTCGTTTCACTATTTTCCGTTTGTTATTTAAATCTTATTTGCTATTTGGTTAGGTTAGGTTAGATTTTCGTTTATATAACACCTCATATTCTATGTCAGTTGTATGCTATGTCACTATCACAAATGCATATTGACTCATTTAGATAAGAATCATATAGAATCATCATACAGAATCATCATACAGAATCATCATACAGAATCATCATACAGAATCATCATACAGAATCATCATACATTCTTTGTCATCATTAGTAGTTAAGTTAGCATTAGTATTTCTATTTCTACTAGTAAGATATACTATTTAATTAAACTAATTATAATTTAAGTTTAGTATATTCATGCTTCTATATAATCAATCTATCTAACTTTTAGCTCATGCTGGTCTCTTGTAGTGAAGTTTCTCTATTATCAACCTTTTTTATATAGTTACATTCATTATTGCTCTAACTTTGTTGTAGTCTATGTCGATTATAAGTCCCTAGCCATTTACTATATATAGACATATATATATATATATATACTTGACAGTACCTAACTCACAATAATTATTTATAACAATTATAGTCTAATTAGTACTAGTTTATATTCTTAAAGATAATAAACATTTAATTATACGTACTACGCACGTAGGTAGTTAAAGTCTAATAGTAAGTTATTAGTAGTATCTGTATTTGTTTATGTGTATGTCTATGTAGTAGTAGTAGTAGTTTATATTAGATAATTTTTATATAGATATAGTGCTTTATATTCTACTTGCTCATAGACCTCATCAATGAGTCTAACGTTTATTATAATAGTATAATAGAATACCATCTTATATCTACTTGACATATATAGCTTACTTCTAATCAGTTTGTAATCGACTTGTCACTATACTTGCTAAACTTTTCCTTCTCCATCTACTCCTTTCAGTAGGTTTTCATATAAGATATGAATCAATATATATATATATATATATATAGAGTGGTAAATTGGAAAATATATATGTTTTTGCTATTACGTAATGGTCAAATATGAGTTATAAGTTATCATATATAGCTACCCGTTCAATCTAATATATTTGTTAGTTTGTATTAGTTTAGTGATTTCTGCTATAGATGCTCTTGTTGTATTAGTGCCTTTCTGTTATATACACTTTGTGGTTTCTATTAGATATAGGTGCTTATAGTAGTCACTTAGTCACTTTGATTCATATTTCTATTCAGATAAATCGTTGTGTCAGTACTGTAGAATCACTCTACTGCTTTGTCAGTTTAATACCTGTAAGCATCAAGCACACTGTTTCACTTATCATTTGCTTATTGTGTTGTATTATTGTGTTTTCATATATTATATCAATACGTTATTGGTATTATTTGTTTTGCTTACAGCTATTAGACTTCTATTTGATCACAATTCTTATATTTATATCATTTTTAGTATTATTATTTAGTTTATATTGATTTAATAAATATTTATTACTCTATTGTTTAGCTTTAATAATCGTGACTAACCAAAACTAACCTAAACTAACCAAAACTAACCAGAACTAACCAAAACTAACCAAAACTAACCAAACCTAATATAAGCTAACTAAAAAAGTTACTAAAAGAAAAACATATTCACTTATACCACAGCAACATATAAGTGAAAGAAAAATCATATAACGGTTACTATATAACAGATTTGAATGAAAAGGCAACGTCGAGTTCTTAATTGGTTTATATTGAGAAATACAATAAGGACTAAAGCATAATAATAATAATAATAGTTTTGGACACATTCCCCAGTCAATATATGTCTGAATATATCTCACAGACAAAGCATCAGTTGAACACAGCTTTGATATAATGGTTAAAACCATCTGTGGTTTTTAGAGTTGTGCTCTCTCTCTCTCTCTCTCTCTCTCTCTCTCTCTCTCTCTCTCTCTCTCTCTCTTTTCAATATTTGTCATGAGCTCACTTCAAATCGAGTAGCATTTCCCCTCTCCTGATCGCGTTTTTTAAATAACACTCTCATTCATTATACTCCATTGGTCCATAAGTAACATACAACTGAAACGCACATAAGTGTTAAGAATCTATGCATCAACTCTATAAAATTGATGTTAAGACTAACAGTCAAACAAATCTGTCACTCTATGTGCGAAATGGTAGTGATGTGCGCCACAAACGCCACAAACATTTCCTTTCATGTAGAGTTGAATCATTTCAACTGAACATCCTTTCATGTCAAATCTCTCTATTCTTATTAGATTCTGTGTAAATTCTTGTATATTCTGTGTATATTCCTGTATATTATTGTATATTCTGTATATTCCTGTATATTCCTGTATATTCTTATATATTCTTATATATTCTTGTTATATTCTAAACTTTACAATCAATGGCTAAGAAGTCTGATCCTATTTGAAAATTGCTTATTTATGCAGGGTTCAAGCATATAAGAATTCAAATATAGTTAACTTTCGCTATAATATACACTTGCGACAATAATATTTGGTTTGCAAACTATCCACACTGTAAAATCCCTTATAATTGACTTATTTCTAGAGCATTAGAGTGCTTGTTATAGTAAGTAGAGATTGTATAGATAATGTTACTTTGGAAAATATGATTTACTATGATTTCAACTTTCAAGATTATGCATTAGTTGAGTTTTTGAGTTTTGAGTTTTTGAGTTTTCTAGCATTCCAGTTGATAAATGAAAACATTAGTAGTTATAGATTCATACGACTATAAATATTGGTTATTAAAATTGAAATACTTACTAATATTTCTAGTCAAAATTCCATAAATAGTACTTATTAGAATTAATAACTCAAATCTATTAATACTATACTAATTTACATAGTTACTTAATTTACATATTTGCATTCTATAAGCCGATTTAAATAATTCATGCAAAATATATTATATGATTTAATTAATATTTTCTCTATACATCTCATTCTGTATGACTTCTAAATTTGAGTTGAATCAGTGAAATTATTTTACTTTAACATCTAATTGATTTATGTAGATTTCAAGTCTAAATCAGCTTAATGCATTAGTTGTATATCTTCAATTCTTATCACTTCAGATTAAACTCTATTATTCAATTGAATTTAAATTCAATTATATGGAAATCAATTATTAGTATTGAGTAAAGCACTAGCATTACTGTAACTGACTTATAAAGATGCATAGCTACAAGAAAAGCTACATAAGATGACCAAGAATATAATTTCATATTGTACAAACTATTATTAAATATCAATATTCACACAGCGTCAAATGATTTCTCATAGCTATACACTATTTATAAGTGATAAAATAGTCTAAAGAATAGGTTAGGTTAGACTAAGTTAGGTTAGACAGACTTAGGTTAGGTTAGACTGACTTAGGCTAGGTTCGACTGACTAGGCTAGGTTCGACTGACTTACTCTAGGTTAAATTAACTTAAGTTAGGTTAGAACCAATAATATACACACAACTAAATACAAGAGTTAATCTATTTTAGCCACAAGTGTTTGAACAGAGAAGAGGAAATGCCTTGAGAAGTTAATCTATAGCGAGTAGTGTGGACCGGAAGAATGGCATCGACAAATGTTATTTCGCTGCTAATGCATTTGTTATGGCTTAATATTATCATATCTATGGGAATATGCGAGTCACGTCGCTCTCCTGTCTTCTCTGCTTCTCTGCCCGGAAGATGTCCATCGCCTCCTTGTGAATGTAGAGCTGATGAGTTCAACAGGAAACGTGTCACTTGCAGCTCTGGCAATCTTACTATTATTCCTGTCGATAAAATGGATAGAGAAATTCAGGTTATCTCTTTATTTCTTTTTGGTTTGTTGGGATTTGACTTTTTTCGCTTTTATGTCTCTTCTGTTTCATCCTTTTATATATTAATCATTTAAGTTGCTCTTGTTGACTACTACATCAATTATGTTTCTGTTTAGTATAGTTTGTAATGACTGTATGTAAGAAAGCAAACCTAATAGTCTTATATCTTACACATCGTTTATGAATAAATACATATAGTTTATGAATAAGCACATATTTTATGAATAAACACATATTTTATGAATAAACACATATTTTATGAATAAACACATATTTTTCACAGCTCTACTAATTGAGCAACTAGACAAATAATTTACAAAAAGATCATATATAAAATAATTAAATAAAAAAACATTTATACATCAGGTGCTGAACGTAACAGGAAGCCAAGAAAATCGAAACCACATAACACTAGGAAGAATATTCATGAATCTACATAGACTGGAAGAAGTGCATATAACATATAGTAACCTACCAGCAATAGGAGACTCATCATTTTGGCCAGGAACAAATCTTCTAGTTCTCAACTTAAGCCATAATAACATTACTATGATAAGAGATACTGATTTCAATCGATTGGAAAATCTAGCCACTTTAGACCTAAGTGATAATCAATTATCTCGTGCTCCATCCGCATCTTTCCGTCATCTAACTAATTTAAGTAGTCTTTCACTAGCACGAAATCGATTTAGTAAATTAGTGCCACGTCTCTTCTATAGGTTAGACAAGTTGAATATGTTAGATCTTAGTGGTAATCCTCTTCAACAAATCCATCAAGATGATTTGAAAGATATCAAAAATCTAACTTATCTTAATTTATCTAAATGTCGATTAGAGAAACTACACTCATTATTATATAAAGCATTACCTAATTTAACACATCTAGATTTAAGTGATAATCTACTTAGTTACTTACCTCCATTTGAGTTATCATCACTTTCAAAACTAAAACTACTTCGTCTAAACGGCAATAAAATCACTGTACTAGTCGACAACACATTTAGTGGTGTCCACAAGCTAGACTTTCTCGATCTATCAGACAACCTAATCAACTCACTATCATCATGTACATTTTGTAACTCATCAATAAGTGAATTAGATATATCAAATAATAGATTTACGTCGTATCAGATTAGAATATTAGAGCCATTATCAGATACATTGAAGTCATTAAAAGCAGATGCAAACCGGTATCTAATAGACCCATCATCAAGTCTAGCATATTTAATACAACCACTAAAGAAACTCAAATATCTATCAATTGCTTTCAACTCGCTTGATCATACTATATTGGAATCTACTTTTTATAATTTACATTCTTTGCTTTATTTGAATATGTCCAATAATCGATTGGTTAATATTACTCACAAATTATTCCAACCGTTAGTTAATTTAGAGGTTTTGGATCTCTCCCATAATCTTATATATGGCTTAAGTAGAGATCTACTCACACAAATCGATTCTATTTCTACTCTTCGAGCTATATATTGGAACGATAATCCTTGGTCTTGTTATAGATGTCACATCATGCCTGTTTTAGAATGGATTGATTCCTCTCCTTCTTCTTACTACAATGTCTGTCATCGATATTCTAAAGAACTTTCTCGTCTACGATTCTGCATCAAATGCTCGACACCTGGTGACTTATCTGCTAAATATCTACATCTCGTTAATGAGTTTGATCTAGAATGGTGTGCTGATCCTAGAGTTCAGTTACGCTTGACTGCATCTGAACCCCGAATTGGACTAATATTAGCGTTTCTCATCATCATCTCACTCATTCTTGTTATTATTATTGTTATTGTTTTTTATAGAAAACAAGGTGCTGTTTATTATACTCATGAAGATGATCGCTTTCAGGATAAGACTCTTCCTAATGTGTTTAGTGTTGCTGCTGCTACTCCTGTCAAACAGGTTGCTGCTCTTCCCACTCGTTCTACTACTGCTGTTGTGTCTTCGTTGCCTTCGAGGTCTGATCCCAAGTCTGATTTTAAGTCTGATTTCAAACCTGAGTCGAAGCCTGAATCGAAATCTGAACCTGAATCCAAACCCGAATCCAAACCCGAACCCATTCCCGAATCCAAGCCTGAATCCCCTACAGCAGGTCCTTCAACATCAACGAGAATCATAAGACCCAAAGTCCAAATTTATATCTAAAAAATAGTGTTTTCATAAATGGTGTTAATATTAAAAGTAAAATAATAAATAAAAAAGAAATATGTTATAAATAATAAATTGATGTATGTATGTATGTATGTATAGTATATGTGAATGTTTTTGTATAACAAATTCATATCAATTTAATATATTGATGTTTATCCATTTGATTCATTTATCACTATTTCATTATCATAATTTAACTGAAAAACACTGAGATATCTATTTATGAAATTATTTTCAAGGTCTTTATATATGAGAATCTAAGTGTTCATTAGAACGATAATACTAACATTTTCTATATCACCTCATTTTTATCTCTACTTCTTTTGCATTTTTTTTCTCTCGTATGTATGTCTCTCTGTGCTCTGTGGACTTTGTATTTCTTCTTTTTTATATATCTCTTCTATGTCTCTCCTTTATGTCTTTTATTTACTACTTCTTAATTATTTTTCTTAAATCTATTCCAATCCATTTTAGATTGTATGTTATTATGATTTCGTTATATCTTAGTAGTTTGTACTTCTGCTTATAAGAAATCATATGTTATGCTAATTCTTATTGGTTTTGTATTGTTAGTTTTAGGTTTGGGTAATATTTTATATCGATTGGTTTGTTAGTTTGATTAGTTGTTAGATAGCTTAGTTATTAGTAGGGAATGCAACTTTCGGTATCTCCATGTGGCCTTTTCTGTCAGTACTTTGCTACCAAAAAGTCGGTCAATTCGGTACCGTAAAAATAATAATCTTATGATAAAAAGTGATTTTAATCTCAAAATTATTTGATTTCTTGATTGAGAAAACTTTATTATTTAAAGAGGGTTCTACAAATAAGGTGACAAACAACGCAAAAAGACAATCAAATTGTATTTTATGAAACAAAAAGCTTTACAAACTTGAATTATACTGAACAAAGAAATACTTTTCAATATTTTCATCTTTGAATCGAAGTCTATATTATCGAAAGTAATTTAATCTTCAGATAGTGGGAGATATTAATGATTCCTATAAAAGAATTTCCAGCAAAAACTCGATTTTCATTTTAAAAATATTTTAAAATGTATTTTGGGTACTTTGGGTACATTTGGTTAAAAAAAAGTCAATTTTCGGGGAATTCGGTACTTCCATAATGGTGTTAAAACCATACATTTCATCTAATAGAATTCGCACAAAGTTTAGATTGTTTCACTAGAATTCGGTTAATATTGTAAATTCTTTTCTCTGATTATTAAGTAGCTTAATAACTTAACTAGCTTAATAACTTAGCTGGCTTAGTTATTACATAGTTTAATTATTAGATAGTTAGAATATTACTATAAGTTGACTCACTATTATATTTTAATCTTATAATATTTGTCTTATGCTACTTTTCGATCATTTCTAACTACATTAAATTCATATTACTTCGATTAGAATCTCAGCTGATTAATAGTTAAACTTAGATTTGACTATCATTTTATATTTAAATGATGAGATCACTTATGAGAGTATGCTTATGATTTAATTGTTAGGGTTTTGCTTATGTAATGCGGTTTCTTTAACGTTATGTTTGAGGTCAATTTTGAATCAGTAATCGATTGTTTACAAACGTTTTTGGAAAGTCATCCAAAAGAGTCATATCTAAACTCAAATTATTGACAAATAATCTTTGAATAAATTGTGTCCAAAATGGCAGAGTTTCCGACTAAGACTCACATAAGACATTGTTTGTTGTATAAATTTGATCAGGGATCAAATGCTACCGAAGCCGCACAACACATTCGGGACACATATGGTCGCAAAGCTCTGAGTGTGAGTCAGTGTCAGCGATGGTTTTCGCGCTTCTGAAGCAACAACTTCAGTGTCGGTGCAATTTTACTAACAAAAACCGCATTACACAAGCAAAAGCCTAATATAATATATATTTCCCAATAGAATTATTGTATTTATAAGTTCCAACTACATACTACTTCCGACTTGGAATATACCATTTTGACATAATCTTTAATGATCATATAAAGACTTACTAACAATACTACTTTCTACTATTTGTGTTTAACTAGATAGGGTTGTAAGCACTTTTAAGTTAAATTCTTATATTAATTATTACTTATTTGTAGTGTTGAGTCAGTTCGGAGTTCTTCGATTCTATTCAACAATCTTACGGAATATATTCGGAAAACTAAATTTATTAATAAGCAAGAAACGTTTACAATAATAAGTTGACAAATACTAATTAGAGACTATAGAAGAGTAAAATAGCTATAAAGAAACAGTTTGCAAAGTTCATCTATTTAATCATATCCAATAACTAATTAGCATTCTAATCAATCTAATGAATATTAGTTCTATTATGTTTTATATTTTATATTTTATATTTTATAGTTGTAAATTATGCTAGATGCTAGTTGAAGCAGTTGAATGTCTAAAGCAGTTGTCTAAATGAAACGTATTTCAGTACTTAAGCATTACTTATAAATGTTGCAATAGTTCATCTTCCATTTAGTCATATGTTTATGTAATTTTACACTTATTCTATTCATTCAATCCTCTTTAGTTAATACTCTGCTTTATTACTGTTTCATTCATTTTATTATTATCTTTATTATATTTCTTATTTTTATCTTTATTTATTTTATATTTTAGTTTTTTTAACAAATATTTCAGTTAACTAATTCAACACTACTTATTTATAGCTTAGGTTAGGTTAGCTTAGGTTAGGTTAGGTTAGGCTAGCTTAGCTTAGCTTAGGTTTGAAGTTTCGTTATGTTTTTGATAGATAGTTCACTTTTGACTTGTTGACTAACTAAATGCAACTTATTGATAAATACATCATACTAATTATAATGAAAACTATCAGATTATAGTATTGATTTAGATAACTATTTATGTAGCTGATGGAAAACTACACTATTTATGGCTGACTAATAAGATTAAAATATATTTTTATAGCTGTTAATATGTGTCTTTTCAGTCTAGTAGTAGTAGCTTAGATTCTGCTTATGTCTATCTGTCACTTGTTTTCAGTCGTAAATAACTCTTTCCCTATTTTTATCTTCCTTCTCATCACCTTCTAGTTATCTCTTTTAGTTAGCTTCTTTTCGTTTTGCTACTTGTTGCGCATTTAGATTTCTTTTTTTTATGTTACAGCTCATTCCTATCTTAACTCATCATATATTGTTGATTCATGCTATTTTTGTCGATTATTGTGATCATTTACTTCTTTCTAATATCTTTAACGTCTTCTTACAGTATATATAAAGAGAATCAAATTGTCTAATGTTTAAATGCATCATTTTTTGATACATATATCAATTGCAATGTTCTAATTACTATTTAGTTAGATTTCTCTTTCATCTAGTTATCTTATGCTCATCTATGAAATGTTCATATTATATTTTTGCTCCTAACTTATTAACTTATTAGCTGTCTATAGTAACTTGATTAGTGTCATACGTCTAATAGGTGATTTATATAGATCTTATAGTAGAATGCATGTCTTTTACATCTATTTGTAGTTAACAGTGTGTGTCATGAGAAATGTACTCTTTGAGCATAGCAATAAGCTCTCCATCACATGCTAACGGTATCTATCTGAGATTAACAATTACTCAGATGTACCATTTTAAACATAATAATCCTCGATAGCAACTAGAGTAAAGTGACGCGTGAGGATGTATCCAAGGGATAATTGATATATTTATAAAAATGCATTCAATAACAAAAGCACGTGCTTTTATGTTATTTAATTGAAACATTTAATTCTGAGAGTGTATGTAATTATAAATGTTCCCTAAATACATGGCAACGAACTCTCCATCAGACGCTATCCGTATCTATCGCGCTTTATTTTGTTTTAGGGTGTACATAATAGAAAAGACAGTAGCACTTTTGGTACTAATTTACTAAATCTAATACAAAGTATAAACACAAGCCAAACATATTAGCTATGAAATAGATGTGTCTTATCACAGTAATACCTCGATTTGGTAACTCACTCTCAACCGATAATTCACATTTGCGATAGTGAGCTTTCATTATAACTAGCAATTTGTTATAGTCAGGTCAATATTACTCGTATCGGATGTCGACCTGATTAATACATTTTAATATTGAGGTATTACTGTATTGTTATCAACGAAATGTTGATTGGATGGTGTAGAAGATTGCAATTTATATATGAATGTTGGAAAATACATATTTGATGCATATCTGTATAACATTCACATGTTATATATGTATATGCATCACATTCACATATTACATACGTATATGCATCACATTCACATATTACATACGTATATGCATCACATTCACATGTTATATATGTATATGCATCACATTCACATATTACATACGTATATGCATCACATTCACATGTTATATATGTATATGCATCATATTCACATGTTATATATGTATATGCATCACATTCACATATTACATACGTATATGCATCACATTCACATGTTATATATGTATATGCATCATATTCACATGTTATATATATATGCATCACATTCACATATTACATACGTATATGCATCACATTCACATGTTATATATGTATATGCATCACATTCACATATTACATACGTATATGCATCACATTCACATGTTATATATGTATATGCATCATATTCACATGTTATATATGTATATGCATCACATTCACATATTACATACGTATATGCATCACATTCACATGTTATATATGTATATGCATCACATTCACATATTACATACGTATATGCATCACATTCACATGTTATATATGTATATGCATCATATTCACATGTTATATATGTATATGCATCACATTCACATATTACATACGTATATGCATCACATTCACATGTTATATATGTATATGCATCACATTCACATGTTATATATGTATATGCATCACATTCACATATTACATACGTATATGCATCACATTCACACATTATATGCATATTTGAAACATTTTTTGTATTTAATAGTTTAGTTGTTTTGCTTTCTATATAACCTAACATAACCTAGTATATGTTTGAAATATAACACCTTAATTTATTTATTTGAATCAAATCTCAAGTTCAATACAAACATTAATTTTAGTGTTTCTCTCTCTCTCTCTCTTATGTATTGTATTACTAATGTTAAGACTATAGATTTTTCTCTTTTCAATTTTGTACAAATATTAGTTGTGAACACATATTAAAAATTACTTAAGCCATAACAAATACTAAATAATGAAGTGATGATGAAGAGGCACGTGCACGTCACTTATAGGTTAAATAGACTTTAAGAGTGCTAATATTGCTCTCTCTCTCCCTCTCTCTCGTGAGTCACACTTAAGACTCACCACCTTCTTTAGGTTATCAACTTTAACATCTATCCTTATGACTCTCAGTCTTTTGATGATTCAATTTTCTTATACAGTTGTGGTCTTTGCTCTCATCGGATTAGTCACTGTTGTGGTCTGTTTACTGGTCTGTTGGGATTTGAGATGAGCTGTACTTCTAGACAGTTGACTGTCAATATGTGATTGCTATTGGCCCAGTTATAATAGCTTATCTATTCATCATTTACTGGTTAAACAATACTCACGTGAACTAATTATGTGTTTCAGTGCTATGTCCATTATTTTGTTTTTATGCTTTCTCATTTGTATAACTTTTCTTATCTTTTCTAACTATTTCTGAAAGTATTCAAAGTATTTCAAAGTATTTCCGAAAGTATTTCAAAGTATTTCTGAATGTTTTCAATGTATTTCTGAATGTATTTCAAAGTATTTCTAACTATTTCCAAACTTATCCAAAACTATCTAGCTAATTTCTACAACTAATATAAACAAATAGAGCATATTTCTCCTAGCACAAAATCACAAATAACTGATCGAACAAAGAAAAATAAAGAGCGACAAAAATGAACGAAATCAAATAAATACTTTCTAGCATATAAAAAAGGGCGAAATTGATATGTTTTCTCAAACAGACTGGTGTTTTCTCTGTTTTAGATCGAACTCATATATGTATATATATATGAATGCTTAGTACTGTTATGTAGTTATGCACTGTTATGTACTGTTATATAATATATATTAGTTCTATTCCCTATTCATTTGATGTTTGAAGACCACACACCACACTGTTTTACATTTTATATAGTTTACAATTAGTTTTGTACTCTATAGCTCTCAATAGCCCTCTCTCACACTCTCTGCTTTCCATCACAAATTTGTCAACTATGAGCTTGTTCTAACGCTTATAGTCAATTGCAACTATTTGATATGTTCTTATATTCACATTTCAGTTTGTTCTTATGTCAACATCTAACTTATATATCGTTCAACTTGATTTTCTCTCAGTGTCTTTATTAGTTTTGAGTCACTTTTTCGTCTGCTTCTCAGTGACTTTTAGTATAATAATAATTATTATTAAGTGACTTAAACTACAATTATTACTATTAAGTGACTTATAACTTATAATATATAGTTATATGATTAAATGAATTGTTTTTCTTCATAATAATAATCGATAAGATAACAATAATCGTACTAGATAAGAGTATTAATATTATATTCTCCTGTTAATTTGCACTGTTTTGTTCCTTTCATTGGTTGATTGCTTTTTTTGGTAAGCAGTCTTTTGCTTTTTAGGTTTGTTTTTTTATTTAATTACCTCCCCTCTCCCTCTCCCCAACTATCTTGGACACCTTATTATCTCTTTCTTTCATTTATTACTTGCAATCATTTATTATTACATAGATTGATATTCTAATATTACCCTTTTCTTTCTGCCTGTTATCTACTATATACTTTCATCTACTATATACTTTCATCTACTTGATCGATTGGTAATTTATCAATTTATGTCGTTTATTACCAACTGTCTCCTACCTATTTACTACATACATGCCTAACTTTATAATATGATATATCAATTATATATTCTCTAATATTTATTAATTAATTATCTCTTATATATTTATATCTATTGCATGTATATTAGTTCTACTGATACAAGTATTAGTATTTGATAGTAGTATAGGTATTTAAATTGTTTTCTTTTTTGGGACCTATTCAATTTATAAGATTCTTTTTTATATTATCTTGATAAATGCTTGTTTAGGTTA